>CAIGQQ010033974.1:733707-750985 GCA_903798035.1 Danio albolineatus | reverse complement strand
ACGCTGGCAGAGGGAACAGAAGGTGAGGCTATAGGTGGGCTCTTGCGAGAGCCGAAGCTCGTGTTGACTCCTGTTGGAGTCTGAGCTTAGAGTGATGTTAAGGTGGAGGAAGGTGGTTAGATGGGAGTCGAAGACATAAGTTCTGGGTGAAAACAGCAGAAGCACTCAATGCTGGCAGAGGGAACAGAAAGGTGGGGCTATAGGTGGGGCTCTTGCGAGAGCTGAAGTTGGTGTTGGCTCCTGTAGGAGTCTGAGCTTAGGGTGATGTTAAGATGGAGGTTAGATGAGAGTCAAATGTGAGGAGAAAAGAGCTAGAAGGGAACGGCGGAAGCACGCAATGCTTACAGGGGGAGCAGAAAGGTGAGGTGATAGGTGAGGCTCTTGAGGAAGCCGAAGCTCATGTTGGCTCCTGTGGGAGCCTGAGCTTAGGGTGATATTAGAGTGGAAGTTAGATGAAAGACAAAGGCAAGGAGAAAAGAGCTAGAGGGAAACAGTGGAGGCACTCAACACTTGCAGGGGGAACAGAAAGGTGAGGGTGATAGGTGAGGCTCTTGGGAGTCTGCTTCTGGAGCCAATGACCAGAATTTCTAAAAAAGAAAAATGGGAAGTTAGCGATTTGGTATTGCATCTTTGAACATGTTCAGCAGATTGATATTAGAATTATTTTATTTATTTATTTTTTGCTGATGGCAAAATGGAGCGTCTTAAAGGCAGCACGAGTTGGTGAGTAGGAATGCCTTGTTTATGCATTGTACAGTGGCTTCCTTGATCTGTAGTTTTTTGAATGTATGTGGAGTGTAATAGGTTGGATGGGGGTCAGCTTCTGGGGCCGGCTGCCAGGATCTCCAAATTGGGAAACAAGAGAGAATCAGAAATTAGTATATATATATATTTTTTAACACTATGATTCATGTACGACAGACACAGTGAATAGCTTTAGTTGATATCCGAGTGAGGCATCTTAATGAGGGCATGGTCAAAAGTGAATAGAAGTGCCTTTTGTTAATGCATAGTACGATAGCTTCATAGTCACAATGCCAGGATGGTAGTGGTGGGCATTCGTCCCTCCACTAGAGGGCGGATAGATGGAGAGCTGAAGATATGGGGCGTGGCTTTTCTGGTGGTCCTGGAAGCGCCTCTTGAAGGCTGAGTAGGTGAAGCGATAGTGAGGTGGAGTTTAGACCTCTTAGTGTCATAGATATGATTAAAATGGATCTAACACCAAGTCGATGGATGGATATTTCATTTGTCAGAAATGTCCTCCTCCCATTCATAGCAGTCGAGTTTGATTCTCTGCTGTTTCATATCCGACTGACTTGCCATTATAAACTTGCATATGACGCTTGTATAAACGTATGAATTGCTATGCCATGAGAGGCGTCTTAGTGGGTTCATTGACAACTGTGACTGGAAGCGCCTTTGTTAATGCATGGTATATGGCTAGTTGTCCTGGAAGTACTTCTTGAAGGCTGAGCAGGTGAAGTGTTGGCCGAGTGAAGTTTAAACACCTTAGTGATATAGAATTGTTTAAAATGTATCTAACACGGAGTTAATGGATGAAACATAACTCAATTTCTGACACAGAGTCAAAGATGAAACATCACTTCTTAGATGCTTGACTGATGAACACGTTTGTTGCAGACGTTTTGGCCCCAACGGCCTTCCATAGTTGCAGACGTTTTGGCTCCAACGGCCTTCCATAGTTGTAGACGTTTTGTCCCCAACGGCCTTCCATAGACTGAATGCGCACCCGCGACAGGTTTGGATGATGACGTTGCATCTCGTGGATGTTTATCGGTGTGTTGATATGTTGTGGACTAGGTTTTTGGATTGGATTGCCTGAAAGTTTGCAGTCAAACTATTTCAAACTGCTAGGATGCCATGGATTTGTTGACCGCTTAACAGGTGAGTTCAGCATTCTAGTCATGCACGTCTCCTCTTTCATAGATGTATTGAATGTTTAGTCGTTGCTAGAGAGTAGTTGTTTTTGCGAGACTTCCCCTTATAGAGTGCGATGTTCGTTACCGCCGGTGAACCGATGGGAGAGTGGTGAGGGTCTGGCTTCATTGAAATGGTTTAAATCGTCGGCGTCTTGAGAGTTTGGATGGAGTTTGAGGACAGTGATCGAGTTTTGGACTGTGGTCTTGCTGGGTTGAAGACGCGGCGGATGCGTTGTGTGATGTAATCTAAAGAGGAAGGTTTTGGTGATGATGATGATGATGATGTTGTTGGTTTTGAAGTAGTTGTTGTGGAGGTGATAGCAGTAGCTGGCTGAAACGGAGCGTCCTCCAAAGCGAAGATCATCCTTCAAAGCGAAGATAGCTGTGGTACGTGATCAAGGTTATTTATAGTAACTTAGGAATCATCTGATTGGTACGTTGTGAATTGGGTAATGCAGGTCAGCTGCTAGCAATCATAAGCACGTGATCCTCTCGAAATTTGTTTATTACATAAACTCCACTTAACGCAGAGGCTGAGGTATGAAAAGGAATGCTATCCTGCTGAAGAATTTGCCCTCTTTTGTGGTTTATAATGTAATGGGCAGCACAAATGTCTTGATACCTCAGGCTGTTGATGTTGTCATCCACTCTGCAGATCTCTTGCATGCCCCCCTACTGAATGTAACCCCAAACCATGATTTTTCCAAACTTGACTGATTTCTGTGAGAATCTTGGATCCATGCAGGTTTCAATAGGTCTTCTGTAGTATCTGTGATGATTGGGATGCAGTTCAAAAGATGATTCTTTGAAGAAATCTACATTCTGCCACTCTTCTAAAGGATCACCTAAGACAAGTTATTATATGTTACTCCTACAATTGGGATAGACGACAAGACTTTTGTCAGGCAGTGTACTGTATAAAATTCACAAATTTATTTTTTAAATATCAAATACATATTTTAAATATGTCAATGTAAATTTACAGCTATCACTTATCTTCATTGACAATTAAAAACCACATAGAGTTCATAATCTCTAACCTAGAAAAAAACCTGATCAGGTTAGCCATACTGTGAGTTACCATATAGCAACACCCTTCATGAACCTGAAAACTTTAGTGTGAGTTGCTTAAATAAAAATAACACCACAAGCCGAATCATACACGCAGCAAAATACAGCACCAGGTGCAGTGCTTTTTTCCCCCTACTTTCAGCTCAACAGTTATAATTTTCATATCCTGTGCCACGCTGTTTAAACAGAAAATGCACTTGTGCCAATTTGTCGCCCGTTGGCTGCTGATCTGAAAACAAGATGTCAACTGAAAACTGGACAAAAGTCAATGGCACAATATAATATTAATATGTCTATATAAACGTTAAACTTGCTAATAGGCACGTATTATGCTTACTACATACAGCACACAGGGATGCACGGCAGCACACAAACATTATATTTTACTAAATAATTGCAAAACATGTATCTTTTAATGACAGTTCAGGTTATTTTCTGAATGATGAGGTAAAAAGAGCTTCCCGAAAATCCCTTCAGTAAAAACATTTGACCCTAAATATGTAAAAAAATAATAATAATAATATGTTAAGATAAACAAGTCAATAATAATAATAATAATAATAATAATAATAATAAGTATTATTATTATTATTGCCATCATTCATTTTCTTGTCCACTTAATCCCTTTATTAATCTGGGGTTGCCACAGTGGAATGAACCGCCAACTTATCCAGCATGTGTTTTACGCAGTGGATGCTCTTCTAGCTGCAACCCATCACTGGGAAACATCCATACACACTCATTCACACTCATACACTACGGACAGTTTAGCTTACCCAATTCACCTACAGTAATGCAACTGAGTGTCTTTGGACTTGTGGGGGAAACCGCCAACAGGGGGAGAACATGCAAACTCCACACAGAAATGCAAACTGAGAGACTCGAACAAGCGACCTTCTTGCTGTGAGTCGATTGTGCTACCCAATGCGCCACCATGAGGCCTGCCATTATTATTATTATTATTATTATTATT
Source organism: Danio albolineatus (assembly GCA_903798035.1). Classification (NCBI taxonomy): domain Eukaryota; kingdom Metazoa; phylum Chordata; class Actinopteri; order Cypriniformes; family Danionidae; genus Danio; species Danio albolineatus. Next base: position 747,001 of record CAIGQQ010033974.1, on the reverse strand, counting down.
GTTATTATTATTATTATTATTATTATTATTATTATTATTATTATTATTATTGTGGCTGTTGTAATAATAATAATAATAATAATAATAACAATAATTAAAAATAATATTAATAATAATAATAATAATAATAATAAACAAACAATACTTTTGAACCTAATATAGTTAACAATGATGCCTCATTTCCATATTTCATAAGAACACAAAAATTGTAACCCAAATAAAAAAGCTTGCTTGCAATTCTTGCAAATCAATCAACAAGTAAAGTATGTTGATACCTGTTAGTTTTTTCCCACCCTATTCACTTGTCTTGCGTTTAAAAAGAGAGAAAACTGCAGTCGCTTGAGACAGAGAGATTAGAAATCTATTACTGGAGCAGATAACCATTGGCCCTCTTCAAGCCATTTATCTAACTGTCCTCTCACATGGATCTTAAAGTTTGCATCTCCAGCGCTCAAAACTCAATATCTGAGAAGGGCTGTTACTGAAAGTGTAATGAATTGCACAGGGAGACTGAGTGTGTCATCAGTTAATTCAATCTACTACAGCCATGGAAAAAAAAAAAGAGAAAGAAAAATCACATGACACACCACAGGATGAAATGGTGTTTGGTTGATGCGGTCAGCTACACAGAAGCTAAAATGGATGATGGCGTGTGTTAAATTTGTGTCAGTAAATTGGTTGAGGAGTAGAGAGTTTACTTTAGAAATAGACGCAGTGAGTGATGCAGCAGAGTTATGGGAAAACAATAAATGAGCACTAACCACAGAGCTAAAGAATGAACATTGCACAGCAGCAGCCTCAGAGACATTTATCATAGAGGGAAAAGGGTGTGAAGAATGTTATCAAGCTAAATTAAGAGTTCTAATCAGTGTCCATACGATTGGAAAAAGTCATCAGATGCTAAGTTAAATTTATTATACTATATTATTATTATTATTATTATTATTATGAGGTACACATAACTAGTACCATGTTGGACCCCTTTTGCCTTAAGAACTGCTTTAACCCTTCGTGGCATAGATTCAAAGGGTACTGGAAATATTTTGAGATTTTGGTCCATATTGAAACTGCACATCCATGACATAACTCCACCACATCCCAAAGGTGCTCTATTGGATTGAGTTCTGGTGACTGTGGAGGGCTTTTGAGTACATCGAACTCATTGTCATGTTCAAGTCCAGTCTGAGATGATTCGCACTTTCTGACATTGCACGTTATCCTGGTGGAAGTAGCCATCAGAAGATGGGTACACTGTGCTCATAAAGGTATGGACATGGTCAGCAACAATCTATTTCTATTGTCCAGTTTTGGTGTGCCTGTGCAAATTGTAGCCTCAGTTTCTTGTTCTCAGCTGACAGAAGTGGCACCCGGTGAGGTTTAAAGTGTTGTGTGTTCAGAGATACTCTTCTGCATACACCAGTTGTAACGAGTGGTTATTTGAGTTACTGCCTTTCTATCAGCTCGAATCAGTATGGCCATTCTCCTCTGATCTCTGGCATCAACAAGTCATTTGCAGCCACAGAACTGCCACTCACTGGTTATTTTCTCTTTTTCTGACCATTCTCTGTAAACCCTCGAGACGGTTGTGCATGAAAATCCCAGTAGATCAGCAGTTTCTGAAATACTCTGACCTGGCATCAACAACCATGCCACGTTCAAAGTCACTTAAATCACCTTTGTTCCCCATTCTGATGCTTAGTTTGAACTGCAGTAGATCGTCTTGACCATGTCTACATGCCTAAATGCTTTGAGTTGCCATGTGATTGGCTGATTAGAAATTTGACTTAATAAGCAGTTGGACAGGTGTACCTAATAAAGTGACTGGTGAGTGTAGAACGCACCACAAAAGTGCTTCATAATGCAAAATACAGACAACAGTTTTCATAAATACTGATTTAATTATACTTAAAAGCAACTTTTAAAAAATATTGTTGGACTTACCTTTTAAAAATATGAATTGGCAGACCATTTCAAACTCATAATTACAGATGTTTTTCAGTGATTACAGATTTTCGTCAGTTTTATGACTATGCTAGAATGTAATTATTTTTATTTTCATATTTTTTTTCTCAAAATTTGGGCTTTTCAGCTTTATCAATTTTCAACGCCGTACTGTAATAACCAACCCAGGCGCATTCTCAAAACGTAGTCCTACGTGTATTTATGTTTCTGGAGGCTGCGGAATACGTCCCGGGAGGTACGTATTTTTGCTATTTTTGTTTTCGCGAATCCACAAGAGACCACTGTGTACAATTTTTAAGATCTCAAATTTCTCTCGCGAGTGCCATTCGTGCCTGCTGTTCTTGCGAAAACCCACCAGAGGCCGCTGTCGACTGACTATTTCACTGACTGACTGACCGACCGACCGACCGATCGACTGACCCACCCTCATCCTTCCCTAAATCCAACCAATTTTATTGATTGACACACTTAAACCTCATTCATTCATTTTCTTTTCGGCTTAGTCCCTTTATTAATCCGGGGTCGCCACAGCGGAATGATCCGCCAACTTCTCCAGCATATTTTTACGCAGCGGATGCCCTTCCAGCCGCAACCCATCTCTGGGAAACATCCACACACACTCATTCACACTCATACACTACGGACAATTTAGCCTACCCAATTCATCTGTACCGCATGTATTTGGACTTGTGGAGGAAACCGGAGCATCCGGAGAAACCCACGCAACCACGGGGAGAACATGCAAACTCCACACAGAAATGCCAACTGACCCAGCTGAGGCTCGAACCAGCGACCTTCTTGCTGTGAGGCAAACGTGCTACCCACTAGGCCACCGTGGCGCCCTTCCCTAAACCTAACCAACAATTTTTAATAGCAATCCAGAAAAAAAGAAAAGCCCTTGTTCATTTATACTACATTTTCAGATTTTACCATATGTTATTTACCCTGTTTTTTACAGGTTTATTTTATTTTTTGGATTCTGTTTTTGTCTTACCTGCTTTCTGGAACTGCTTTCACCGGACTCGAACCCCATCGTCATGGTCAACTCCTCTCTTTGTCTCAAGTCCACCGACAAACATGGCGAGCTAACGGGACAAACTGATTGCAGTGGGAAAGTCGTCCACACGGAGACAAGCGGTCAGTTGGTAAGCGTGAAAAGGAACGGCGTCATACCGCCCCGTAGCGTTCATTTACAAAATGAAATGCAGCCATACATACCTCTGACTACATAATGTGCGGTCTTCAGAAACCTACATAGGACTACGTTTTCAGAATGAGCCTGTGTTGGTAAATAATTGTTATAATATTTTACAATTATTTGTAATGTGTATAATATATACAATATGTGTAATGTGTGTAATATTATTAACAATGTAATTTTAACCCTTTAACTGACCCACCAAATACTTTTTTGGATTGCATTTCCAAATTTTCTAACTCCTAATTTTGCTGGTTTACACACTTCTAATACTAGTTCTTTTCCCAAACGATGCATTGTACTATGATAGTTCAGCTGCGAGTTGTTATTTGTCATTATTTGGAAAACACACCACTGATCAATACTTGCATATATATGCTTTTTTAATAGTTATAGCTGTACATGTACTTCAATATGTATGTATATCCAAACATATCTATTTAACTGTTTTCCCCTCCACTGTAAACCACCAACCAGACACTTAAACATTAAGCACATTTGGCTAAATTAAAACAACCCTGTGGTCCCTCAGAGCCCGAGCCAAGCCAGAGCTGCTTTTTCTAGACTATACCCACACGTGTAAGAGAGCGCCTCTCTGTGCCAGCATGCCGTCTGTTCTCTATTGATTGCCTGCGGCGGCCACCTGACCCCATTAATAAACCGCATCCCGGCATCGCTGCTCACCCGCACACATCCATGATGCATGATGCAAAGCTGGATCCACGCAGGAAGCAGGAAGAGGCTGCGGCATCGCCTGTGGACAGAGATCTGCTCTCAGCTGCCATCCACTATACACTCAACTGCAGATAAGAAGAGGAGAGAAACTGACTGATGAAAGAAACATGCCGGCAAAGAGAGGACGTGTGATGTTCTCCAGCTTGATGTAATAGTAATTATGATGTTTTTGTTAGCTTTTTTATTATTATTTTGGGGTTGACTCATGGGTTTCTATATTTAAGTATAGTTGAAACAGAGAAACAAAAGTTCATCAGGTAATTCGAAGGAATCAAATGTTCTTGGAAATCAGAGAAGATAGATTGGGAATGGCTGAAAATATGAAAAACAAACACTATAACAAGCTATAACATAAAAGCTTAGAGTTGTTAGGTGTGCTGAGCTACCAGATCTTCAGGTCAGAACCTTCAAAGAATACGTCGAATAGTTCGGACTGCTGAGCGAATCATTGGTACAACCCTCCCTACTCTCCAAGAACTATACTTATCCAGAGCGAGCAGAAGGGCTGCTAAAATCACTCTGGACCACTCACACCCAGCACACTGCCTCTTAGAACTTTTACCTTCTGGGCGACGCTACAGAGCACTGCGCACCAGAACAGCCCAACACAGAAACAGTTTCTTCCCTCGGGCAATCCATCTCATGAACACTTGATGATAATAATCATGGAACCAACAACACTACTTGCAATACACTTTTTACACACACATACGCTTATTTAACAACATACTTTACATGCCAATTTACACATAACAAATACACTTTTTACACACACATATACTTATTTAACAACACACTTTACATGCCAATTTGTACATAACAGCTGCACATATAACGTTGTATATAGTAATACACCTGTACATACACTTGTCAATTTGTATATTTGCATTTAACACTTTAATTTTTTGAATATTTATTATGTTTTTTTGTCCCGTCTCTGTAATTCTGTTGCACTGTAGAAGCTCTGTCACGAAAACAAATTCCTCGTATGTGTAAACATACCTGGCAATAAAGCTCTTTGTGATTCTGATTCTGGACTTTCAAATAAGATATACTGTAACACTTGTATTGAAAAAAAGTATTATACATTGAATAAATGACTAAAAGAATAAACTTTTCCCAACTTATTTATTATTGAAAACCATAATAAACCACATGGGCTCATTCTGAAAATGTAGCCCTTTATACATTTCTGGAGATCACGAATTACTGTACATAGCCAATAGCACTTATGGCTGCATTTCATCTTTAAAACGAATGCTATGTGGCGGTATGACGCCGTTCCTTTTTTCCCTTACCTCTGTATGGACGGCTTTCCTGCTGTAGCTCAACATGTACGTTGGCAGACTTGAGATACAGAGAGGAGTTGACCATGACCAAAAAAAATTCAATAAAAAAGGCAAAAATCAGGCAAGGGCTCTTTTTTTCTGGATTGTTTTTAAAAACTGTTGGTTGGGTTTAGGGAAGTGGGTGAGCGGGTCAATCGGTGCTTTTGAAAACACTATTGGTTGGGTTTAGGGGAGCGTCAGCCAGTCACTCAGTCAGTCAATCAGTGAGTCAGTCAGTCGACAGCGGCCTCTAGTGGATGTAATGGGAAAAACAGCAGGTGCAAATGGCATTAGAAAGAGAAATTTTAGATCTCAAATAGCGTACACAGCGGCCTCTGGTGAATTCACAAAAACTGCAAAACAAAACAAACCTGGGACGTATTTGGCGTTCTCCAGAAATGTATATACAGTAGCGGTACGTTTTCAGAATGAGCCTGGGTTGAGTAATAAACTGCAAGTACATCTTCTGTTATTTTCTCTATATGTTATTTCTTATAGATTATATTATTTGAATCTACTAAGATGCCAATAAAAGTAACTTTCATGAGGTATAGAGTTAAATTTTTAAAACCAAAAGTAAACAGAGCAGAGCTCAAGGTCCCAAAATGCAATTTACAACCGTAAATAAACAGAAAACACTTGTGAATCACAAAATACGGAAACTGTTAATTAGCAGATATTTTTACAGTGTAGATCAGATTGTTCTACAACAACAATATAATTCTAAAAAATATATATATCAAAATAAGTCATCATCATCATCATCATCATCATCATCATCATAAGGGGTAAATGAAAGAATTGTCAGCATGGTGAGAAGATCAGTAAATCTCAATTAAATTAATATTTGCCAAATTTATACAGTAAAGCAAGCTTTACCAACTGCAAAGCTTCTAATAAATATTCAGACTAGTGGTTCGAAAAACGAGAACCAACTGCATCTGAAATACAACCAAACTGAATCAGACACGGATCGCTTTGTGGTGAACATAACACAACAAAACAGGACAGGAACTAGAACGGATCCCTCAGGGCGAAAGCGAAGCCTGCCAGACCAAAGAGAACAGCGAGAACAAGTGAAGAAGAGCCAACAGAAGACAGCAACAAAGCCTATGATCACATTATTATTATTTCTAAACTCGCTCTGTCAGTAATGATCTGAGCTGAACAGAGTTTACTTCAGTCAAATAAACGGTCTGAGTGATGCAGCCTGGATGCAACAAAAAAAAAAAAAATGAGTAAACAAACAATCAGAGAAAGACTTGGAGCGCATGAAAATTTCACTTTTGTCGATTTTTTGGCATTTAGTTAGGTTTCTGCTGTGTCTGCCAGCTCAGAAAGGATGAAAGGAAAACATGCAGCCAATTTGTTATAAACTATCTGAGTTTTAAAAATGTGTCATCCGGTAACCCGTGTGTTTTTTTTAAACACATAATTCTTGTTTGTTTCGTTTGGTTATTTTTAGCCAACTCCAACTTCTGGTGTAGTTTATTTTACAAGGATTGTCAAACATTGTAGGCCTACGTGAGGTAGAAGCTCACAATACATGAGTGCCAATGTTTTTAATAGGCATTAGGAAAGTACCAGTTTACATTATGGTTGAATAACATAGGTCCAACATAGGATCATTCTAAAAAAACGTAGCTCTATATAGGTTTCTGGAGATTGCAAATTATGTAGCCAGAAGTACGTATGGCTACATTTAGTCTTTGAAACGAATGCTATGGTGTGTTATGATGCTGCTCCTTTTCACGGTTACCAGCTCAACGCTCACCTCCATATGGACGGCTTTCCCTCTGTTACCAGTTTGTCCTGTTAGCTCGTCATGTAAGTTGGCGGACTTGAGACGCAGAGAGGAGTGGATCACGATGACGTTAGGTTTGAGTCTATCGAAGAACGGTTCCAGAGAGTGGGTAAGAAACAGAAGTCAAAAAATAAACAAGTAAATAACAGAGTGAGAACCTGGTAAAATCTGAAAACATTTCGGTTTTGTTTTATTTGATTGTTTGGCCTATCTTGTGACTGAATACTGACAAATTTGCCTTTACATTAGAAATATGGATATGTATTACATATCAGGACATTTTATCACTGTCATAAATGTTTTCTGTGTCCCGATTAAAAGTTTTTATCTCATAATTTTGAATTATATGGTCGATAATCATGAAATGATGTCACAATTTTGACTTTTTATCTCAAAGATACATTTTTTTGTCTCCGCTCTTTTCTAGAATGCAGAATATCACAGTATGGAATTTGTAGAAGTTTTAGTAGAAGTATTAGTTTATTTGCAGAAAAAACATTCAAATCATGTTTTTTTTTATTCACTAGTAAATAAACAATTAAATAATAATAAACAAAAACATTAGCAAAACATTTTTTTTTGGTCTGTCTTTGTCAATGTTCTCTTCATTTGAATTGCTAAAAAGTGCGTATGGCTACATTTCATCTTCAAAATGAACTCTATGGTGTGTTATGATGCTGTTCTTTTTCATGGTTACCAGCTCACCGTTTACCTCCGTATGGACGGCTTTCCCTCTGTTACCAGTTTGTCCTGTTAGCTCGTCATGTACGTTGGCGGACTTGAGACGCAGAGAGGAGAGGATCACGATGACGTTAGGGTTGAGTCTATCGAAGAACGGTTCTAGAAAGTGGGTAAGAAACAGAAGTCAAAAGATAAACAAGTAAATAACAGAGTAAGTACGTGGTAAAATCTGAAAACATTTCAGTTTTGTTTTGTTTGATTGTTTGGCCCCATCTTGTGACTGAATACTGACAAATTTGCCTTTACATCAGAAATATGGATATGTATTACATATCATGACATTTTATCACTGTCATAAATGTTTTCTGTGTCACGATTTAAAGTTTTGATCTCATAATTTTGAATTATTTGGTCGATAATCATGAAATTATGTCACAATTTTGACTTTTTATCTCAAAGATTCATTTTTTTGTCTCTGCTCTTTTCTAGAATGCAGAATATCACAGTATGGAATTTGTAGAATATTAGTTTATTTGCAAAAAAACTTTCAAATCATGTTTTTTTATTTATCCTTATTCATTAGTAAATAAATAATTAAATAATAATAAACAAAAACATTTGCAAAACTTTTTTTTTTTGGTCTGTCTTTATCAATGTTCTCTTCATTTGCATCGCTACATTTTAACATTGTCTTGATTTGAATGTATAAATGTTCATATAGGCTAAATGCTGTTTTTTATTTGATGCACAAACCTTAGTGTAGTGCAGCTGTCATCCAATAACGGCAGTAAGCTTTTGTACTTTTAATACGAAACAAGCTGCAGCTTTCACATTCGGTTAATTTTATGATGAAACAGAAGCAATAAATATGATCTTGGAGCTCTTTAATGTGGCATGACAGATCGCTGAAGCTGCATCATTTCCGGGAAGCGATCAACTCTTCTTCTTTACTAGTGACAGCATGAAATAAACATGACTGAACATCAGAAGGTATGTGGAAAGACACAGCGCAACTCATTAAAATGTATCATCTCGCATATAAGCGATCAGCGTTTCAACCGCAGAAAGATGTCAGTAAAACAGACAATATAACGTGACCTCAATAAATTTCTATAAACATGTTAGTGAGCTAGAGAAATAGCTACTGTATGTGAGGATTTTGCTCACATGAAGGGTTCAGATGCAAAAACCTCTCATCTTTTGGTGTTGAGCATTTTTTATCAGTGTGTAGGTTCAGTAATTTCACTTTAATGGCAAAGAATAAGTTCTTTTCATGGTCATTCATTCATTCATTTTCTTTTGGCTAAGTCTCTATTCCAGCAAATGTTTTTCGCAGCGGATGCCCTTCCAGCTGCAACCAAGCACTGGGTTTACACACATACTCATACAGCCAATTTAGTTTAATTAGTTCACCTATACCGCATGTCTTTGGACTGTGGGGGAAACTGGAGCACCTGGAGGAAACCCACACAGACACGGGGAGAACTTGCAAACTTCACACAGAAACACCAACTGGCCCAGCCGGGACTCAAACCAGCGAACATCTTGCTGTGAGGTAGCAGTTCTAACCACTGAGCCACCATACCACCCTCTTTTCATTGTCTTTAACTTAAAATAGCTTAACGTAACAAAGGAGGCTGAGAAAAATGCTCTTTTTCGATGGAAATTTCAGATGGCACTTGCATCTGAACTCTTCATATTCATTAAATATTTGATTTATATTTTAACCTCTTGTACTGCCGCATTATTTAATGTTAAGTACAATTGAAACCGTTTGGTCATGATTGGTCATGCTCTGAAAACTAAATCTGCTTTTTAAGAGAAGAAATAAATAGAAATTGAAAATAAATAAATAGTCAACATTGTTGTATTTGCTTGGCCATATTGTTCAGCTTTAAGATACAATACTGGATTTCAATTATGTGAAGGAAAAGAGCAAAAATAACGTTTGCATGGCACTTTATCTTATAAAATAAACTTTATAACTTTTAAATTCACATTTAAAATGTAATCCAATGTTTTTACTGTCATTTCAGACACTCGTTGTTCAAATACATTGAGGATTTGTGTTTGGTCTAGGTTAAATTTGATAATAACACACGACTGAACATAATTGATGCCATACTGTACTATCGACTTTGATGACACAGCGTATAATTATAAGAAAGAGAGTTTTTAATGAATATCTTTCTATCAAATTTTTCAGTGGAACAAATATTTGGTATTTTATTATTATTATTATAGTTGTTGTTATTATTATTATTATTATTATTATTATTAGTAGTAGTAGTATTCATATTATTATTATTATTATTATTATTATTATTATTATTATTATTGTTGTTTTATTTTTTATCATTAAGATTATTCGATTATATGATGTTTACATCATCAATACAAGAACAAGAAACATCAGCAACAAGAACTTGGATGTTTACCATAGTTTGTAACAACTATAAATTAAAACTTCTTAAAACAATAATAACTGGACAAACATATTTAAATATTTAATAATAATAGTAGTAAAAAAATAAAACAGGAAAAACTTTACAATAAGGTTGTATTAGTTCATGTTGGTTAATCTATTTACTAACTTATTTACAAACAACACATATTGTTGTTGAAATGACAACGACAAATGAAATGTTAACTCACAGTGCATTAACCAATGTTCACAAGCACAACTTTGGACATTCACATTGCATTAGGGAATGCTCAACTATGATTAATAAACACTAGAATAAAAAGTACTGTTCGTTCATAGTTCATGTTAGTAAATATATTCATCCATTGATTTTCTTTTCAGTTTTGTCCCTTTATTAATCAGGCCACAACGGAATAAACCACCAACTTATCCAGCATGTGTTTTACGCAGCGGATGAGCTTCCAGCTGCAACTCAGTACTGAGAATCACCTATACACTCTTGCATTCACACACATACACACGGCCAATTTAGCTAATTCAATTCACCTACCACATGTCTTTGGACTGTGGGGGAAACCCGAGCACCCAGAGAAAACCCACGTGAACATGGGGAGAACATGCAAACTCCATACAGAAACTGACCCAGCAGGGGTTCGAACCAACGACCTTCTTGCTGTGAGGCGATCGTGCTACCCACTGCGCCACTGTGACACCCTAGTAAATATATATATATAACTATAAATAAAGTGTGACCATAAAACCTTTAATAATAAAAAAATGGACAGAGATAAATTTCCATTGAACACTTCTGAATATCCTCAAATCAATATGAAGTCTTTATTGAAATACATTAAGCCATGACACATTCCAACCAATTTATCTCAGCATTCTACTTCTCTTTCAAGACTGTCACAAATGAAAGTCTAAAGCAAATCAGCAAAAAAAAATCACTTTTAAACACTTCCTTTTATTGTAACCCTCTCTCTGATTTCCTGCTTGATCATTGGAATAATGTATGTACAAAGGAAATATTTTCATTATTAGAGACACTTTAGCCACTTCAGCTCTGTAGGGCACTTAACGTTAGATTTGCTAATGGATTTTCAGACAATGAAGATGTATAATTCCAATACCTCACTTTGAACAAAAAAAAAGAAATCTCAACATGACTTCAAAAAGCATAATAAAGTGAGCTCTTGCAGAGAAGCAGCATCTGCCCTTGATAAGCGTCCAGCTACAGACTCCCCAAACTGAAACGCAACTTTAATCAACATCATTAGAATCGACAGCGAGCTAATTGATGGGAGCACAGCGTGTCCATAACGGTCTGAAGGTTTGGAGATTTTAACTGCATATTGGCAATTTGGAGTCTATAATGAAGAGGAATGGTCTAAGGTTTTCATCGATATCGTTGGAAGAGCGAGCATTTAAAGGTGAACGATAACACCGCCTCGCCAATTACTGCCGCTCTGACTAAGCAGGGCTAACCGACAGCCGGATGAAATGAAGGGATGTGTGAACGGCAAAAGCAAAGAGAAGCACTAATTTCGACAAATCAAAACATAATGAACTCATGCGATTCCTATAGCATCGTCTTAATGACTCTGTAAGACACCAGGGCTGGGGTATGAATCAGGTTACAAGCGGACAATCGAAATGTCAAGGGGTGTTGAAAGTGTTTAAAGGAGAGGTTTGGGGGAGGGCTTTCACGCTGATAATTAACGCTTGATGCCCCCTCAAGGACCTCAAAACAAAATGTGTATGGGGTCTGCACTTAAAATAGTGCAAAATAGTTTGCTCTCATCTGTAAATATTCATTGATTCATTCATTTTCCTTCAGCTTAGTCCCTTATTTATTAGGGGTTGCCACATTGGAATGAACTTCCAACTATTTCAGCATATGTTTTACGCAGATGCCATTCCAGCTGCAACTCAGTACTGGGAAATACCCATACAGTACACTCTCACATTTACTCATACATTACGCCGAGTCTAGTATAATTCACTTATATCGTATGTCCTTGGAATGTGAAGGTAACCGGAACACCCGGAGGAAACCCATGCAATCACAGGGCCGAACATGCAAACTCCAAACAGAAATGCCAACTGGCCCATTTCTCTTGCTGTGTTAGCGAAAGTACTAACTACTGAGCCACCGTACCCCCCTGATATGTAAGTAATAATAAGTTATTATAAAAATAAGTTAATATAAATAGACTATTTAAATAGATGATAACTTGCACATGGAAGTTAAACAGGTACTGCAATCAGTTATAATCATGCATTCATCAGTGCATGCATGAAAACTTGTCACAGTTTGGGAAAATTGAATTTTTTATGCCAAAAATAGGCTATATTTGGGAGTTACATGTCTGTTGAAATCCCCCATCACAGGTTACTGCATAAGTCAGAATCCAATGAACAATGGTTGGTTGTTTGGTTTGGTTTGGTTTGGTTGGTTGGTTGGTTGGTTGGTTGGTTGGTTGGTTGTTTGGTTTGGTTTGGTTTGGTTGGTTGGTTGGTTGGTTGGTTGGTTTGGTTTGGTTTGGTTTGGTTTAGTTTGGTTTGGTGGGTGGTTTGGTGGATGGGTGGGTGGGTTGTTTGGTTGGTTGGTTGGTTGGTTTGGTTTGGTTTGGTTGGTTATGTTTGGTTTTAATGTTTGGTTCATCCTCCATAATCAACAGATTTATTTGAAAGATGTTTAAATTAAATTCCATTAATATAATTATGGAAGCAGTAACTATAGTCTTCAAAAATAGAGCCATATTGTCGAATGGATTCATATTATTATTATTTTTTTAACAGCAGATTTTGACCCTACCATCCAACTGCTGTACTGTAATAATGTACAAAAATGTAATCAAATGTATAAATATGACTACTGATTTTGATCAAACAAGCCAAGCTCAATGTGACTGATTGACTGATTGGTTGACTGGTTTATTGAGTGGGTTGGTTGGTTGGTTGGATGGGTGAGACGATGTGTGTGTGGATGTGTGAGAGAATAGATGGGTAGGTTGGTAGGTTGGTTGGTTGCTTGGTTGCTTGGTTTGGTTTGGTTTGGTTTGTGGGTTGGTTGGTTGGTTGGTTGGTTGGTTGGTTGGTTGGTTGGTGGGTTGGTTGGTTGGTTGGTTGGTTGGTTGGTTGGTTGGTTGGTTGGT
>CAIGQQ010033974.1:700280-733404 GCA_903798035.1 Danio albolineatus | reverse complement strand
TTATTATTATTATTATTATTATTATTATTATTATTATTATTATTATTATTATTTTACAGCAGATTTTGACCCTACCATCCAACTGCTGTACTGCAAATCAATATTCGTGTCCAGGCAACCTTTTGCAATCTCTCGTTGTCCAATTTTGGTGAGATTGTGTGAATTGTAGTCTCAGTTTGAAGTTCTCACCTGTCAAGAGTGTCACCGGTGTGCTCTTCTTCTGTAGCTCATCAGCTTCAAGTTGCACTGTTGCCTTTCTATCAGCTCCAACCACTCTGGCCATGTTCCTTTGACCTCAATAAATGTTCTCACAGAGTTGCTGCTTAGTGGATCATTTCTCCTTTCCAGACCATTCGGTGTAAACTTTTAAGACAGCTGCATGTGGAAATCACAGTAAATCAGCAATTTCTGAAACACTCTGACCATCTGGCCACCAACAACATCTCAATTTAGTACAAATTACATTTCTTCCCCATTCTGATGCTTGGTAAGGGGCCATTCACACAGAATGCGTCTTTGTGTCTAAAAATAAACATTTTGCTCACATTCTCTTCATATATTTTTATCTGGTTTGTAGAAAAAAAAACTGAAATCTGTACTAAAACTGGCAATCAGAATTTGGAAAATCATAACTGGTGCATCACTAGTAACAACATATAATATTGCTTGTTCAGTTGAAAGATTCCAAAAGATCATGAAAAAGTGTTGGATAAAACAAGACAATGCAATACTGAAAAAACAAGCGATTGCTTCATTCTGCATTTCAAATTTCCTGTACAGAGAGATCACACTTTGATCTTCCATTGGTATTACACTAATATGTGAAGCAAATTCACAGGTCAGAGTTCACCTAGCTTGAACTTTGAAATGCTGCGACATGCCAAACTTTTCTCACAAGCTTGCATACTCACAAGAGCATTCTGCTCGGGACCATTTGCATGCAGTGCAAAAAAGTGAAGCATGAAAACAACTTAAGCCTGTAAGTTCATCCCTCGACATCTCATTTTTAATGTTTACAATTCTATGTGGCATCTACTTGACTTTTATTACAAAAATAAAGTCAAATCTTTATATTTTAAAATATAAATATAAAAATGCTTTCATACACATGCATACTAAGTGCATTTGTTTATTCTACGCCTGTTAGATTGAGGACAGCATAAATACTGCTTTGAAAATGTGGCACTCAGTGTGACTTGGCTCAATAGCATCGAATACCAACACTTTGTAGAGTCCAAAAACACTTGTAACCTAACCACTGAGCCAAAGAACCATCAGCTTTGGCAAACCATTAGCTGATACCATTGTTTAGAGCAGCGATGTGAAAAACAGTCAATAACAAGAATTTTACACTCTCTTCGGTTGCCGTTTGTCAGTAAACTGAAGTGTTTGTTAGACTGCCTTTGTATCCAAGCCATTTGTAGTTTTTAACATTGAAACCATAAGTTAACGTGTGGTAGGGAAAACCAAATTCTGCACCAAGTGAGTCTGGATAAGATACTACACACACAGCCTATTTAAAATCATCTAAGATAGATTCATGCAACAGATCTGAGAAGTCCAGCTTCGTGACACTATATGAGCAGTGCTAATTACTGCGTGACGCATTCATTGTCAGTCAGCCACAATAAAGTATGTTTTAGGCTTTTGGAAAATCACACAATTGGTCACAATTAGCACAATAACCCCCGATGTACATACTATGTACTTCTAAGCTCAACCGTGTTGTGTATGAGTTTAGACACTATCCAACATGCAATCAAAACTTTGTTTTACTAACAGAAATTGTGAACTGTTTCCCAGTCGATGTTTAATGTTTTCCAGATAAGTAAAATAAATAATAAAACTCCCAAGTAGTACCTCTCAATCACAGTACAACTACATTCATCTTCGGGAGGCAGTATAACAGTTTACATTAGAGATCTTTGCTAGCAAAACTCAAAATAAATAAGGCAATCCAACCTCCTCCCCTACCTTTACATATGCAAAGCTATGACAGTTAAGTGCATAAAGTGAATTGGTTGAATAGTTACAATCCAGGAATTTATTAAAATCCAGGAAATACTTTCATTGTGAATGCACTACCTGGATTATTTAAAGTACAAAATGGTGTAGAATAGCGCATAAGCATGCAATTAGGGATGCACCTAAATTATAGTTGTCAGTATGAAAGCATTGTCCCAATATATTTTTAATACATTTTGGACATAAAATAATCTCTGATCAAGAAACATTCATGTTATGAAGAGATGTCATGTCAAGATTCATTTGAAAGAAAATGTTTACAGTAGGCCTGTCACAATAATAAATATATCGACTTATCGTACAACACATGAACATGGCCTCAATAATTTTTGGTGATGCAATATATCGCCCATACGTAAAAAACAAATACTAGCAACATTTGGGCTGATTGTGCAACTTCTCTACCTTTATTGGAGGTGTCAGTGTCAGTATGGCTAAAAACACTACAGTATTTATTATAAATGACTGTAGTTCGTTTTTCAGATGGGTGCCTGACAACTGAAAATAAATCTGGTAGCAGATATCGAAGCCTCTGTTACTCTTAACCAATGTTTGTTAACATTTATTATTATTTATTTAAGATAGGCATTTTCGCATTCTGATTCCAATGCTAATTATCAAATTGTTGAAATGACTATGGTTAAATAAAATAGTAATAATAATAAAATATCTTGTGTTCTTTGGAAGAGTGTACTTGCATTGAGATGATATTATATTGTCATTATAGAATGAGTGACAAAATGGACTTAAAATCACAATAATATCGTGTATCGCAATATATTTTGGTGCGATATATCGTACTACAAAAATAGATATAGTGACAGGCCTAGTTTACAGATCATAATGCAAGCAGAGGAGGCCTCATTTTGCTAACTTTACACTCCTACTACTGTACTTTAAAGCAGATAATTGGGTTGGGTTGGGTTGTTTCGTTGGTTGGTTGATTGGTTTAATTGTTTAGTTCATCCTCTTCAATCAAAAGACATTTAAACTAAATTCCATTAATATAGTTATGGATGCAGTAATATAGTCTTCAAGCTCTTTAAAACTGTAGCTAACATTAGTGCAAATTAGCTAATGTTAGCACTGCTTTTTAGTGTTGTCCATTATTGCGTTGACTTCTTACCTATAAAGCCTTAAATAATCTAGCTCCTGTTTATCTAACCAACCTTCTGTCTCGCTACAATCCAGAATAGCAAAGTCAAGTAAAGGGGGTCGAGCCTTCTCGTTTATGGCTCCAAAACTCTGGAATAGCCTTTCTGATAATGTCCGAGGCTCAAACACACTCTCGCAGTTCAAAACTAGATTAAAGACCTATCTTTTTAGTAAAGCATACACACAATACATCACATAGTGGTATGATGCATGAATGTGCTCCACGTATCTCGTTTATATATACTATGAACAGCAGCTACGCTAATTATTCTCTTTGTTCTCTATTTTCACCTGGGGATACTCATCCCGAGGCCCCCAGAGACTATGCAGTGCCACGGATCCAAGCGCTTGCGATCCAAGACCCGCGACAGGACGATTCCAAGGTTCCATAATCCTGGACCACGCTGTATCCTGAGCAGCTGCTTAGTGCTTGGCGAAGTAGCAAGCATGAGACTGATTTCTGTGACCCTCCAAGGACAGACGAGCCTCGAGTTCTTCAGCCTCCGGCGCCTAGACTGCAGCTAGAGCTGCGCACCGATGGATTACTCTTCAGTGTTTGGACTCTAAGTAGTGAATATTAGACAACACTGAACTGAACTCCAACACTAATAACTGGACTGACACTGTTTCATTGTACTATAACCTTCTATGTGAAGCTGCTTTGACACAATCTACATTGTAAAATAAAGGTGAATTGAATTGAAAATAATGTATACTGTACATTCTTGTTGACTACAGTATCTGAATTTTAAGTTGTCTTGTTTGGGTTTAGTTAACAGAACACAAATTCTGTTGACCATCTTCGTAGTTTTATCATTTTTGTTGCATAAACACCATTAAACAGATGATCTTGCAGTGTTTCTCTATACCCCTGAAACCTACAGATTTCTGAGTTCAGGTACACATGCAACTGATACTCAACTATCATTGGCTTATCTGCATTCGAGATGCTTTACCAGTATGTCAGCTGAACATGTGCTGCATCCCAATTTGCTTACTATCCATCCTAAATAGTATTCAAAAAAAGAATCAGTGTGTCCCAAAAAGTGGTGTATTGAAAAGAGTATGTCAAAGGTTCCCAGATAGTCTATATCTGTTAGAGACTCAAAGTGTAGAACCATGCAGCTAATATTGCCCATAATACATTGTGCATTGTATGTGAATTTCATTGGAACTACAAATTCTGGTAAAAAGTGTAAATAAACTACAAGCATGGCGGACATGCGAGATCAACCATCAAGTAGAGAGGTTTCAGTTAAGTTGTTTGAATGTTAATTAATACCTAGAAAATCGTTAAATCGTGTTTTCCGTGTTATATTCCATCTGCAGCAACAATATTAACTTCTATAAAGATGTGTTTGGACATTAACGTCTAAAAGCATAATTTTCCAAACACCTGAGGGGATTTCTGTGCATAAAAGACTCGTGAATGGCAGATTAACCTGCTGCTTTATCTCCAATATGGTAGGTAATTAAATATGAAAGAAATGTGGATAAGGTGTCGAGATGATTGACAGGGGACATAACAAGACAACTTAACGGTCCTTAAATGAGGATGTATTATCTTCCCAAAATTTGCATTGTATTCTGTTACACACTCATAAGAATGTACTTTATATTACAAAAAGGTACATACTTTTAGGATGTAGTATAAGTATGTGAATTGGGACTTCTATTTAAGCCACATACAAACACTCTCTCCACTGCATGCTAGTGCTAAATGTATTAAATTTAAAAGTGTATTAACTGTAAAAGTGGTGGCGTCACTGCTGTTGCCATTTGGATAATTGACTGTAAGCAGTGACAGCCATCAAGTGGGAGATAAATTTGACAGTATTTGTGACATTGCAACAAGCTGTCTGTTTGCACTGAAGAGCCACTTTGTCATTTGTTCAATAGCTCGGCTCCTAGATTTTGCACTTTAAAGTATGCAAATATGCAGAAAGTCTGAATGGAAGACATATTATTGACTGCAGGAAAGCTAAAGCAGGATTTTTAAAAATTGCATACCTTCATTTGCACTGCATGATCATTCTACAAAAGTGAAGGACGTGTTTTTTTTTTTGTCCTTTCAAAACTTAACAGATCCTGATTGTGACAATATGTAAAAATTAATAAATAAATAAAAAACAACAGTTAAAGAACTAAATAAAGTAAAATTCAAAAACTACTATTTTTCAAAAACTACTTTTTGTGGTCCAACATAATAGCAGACTTTGCAAAGAGGCTCTTATTTATATGCTATTTATTATTATTATTATTATTATTATTATTATTATTATTATTACTATTATAATTATTGAATGTAAAAATTTTTGGATCACATGTCAGCTTATATTATGTTAAAATATTTTATTGGCAAATGTTAAAATATCATTTAAAAATAAAATAAAATAAAATAAAATAAAACTTAAAATGTGAACTTTGTGTTCTATATTTCATTTCTATTCTTCATATTTTTATGTTGTTCCTCATATCCGTAAAGGTATCCCGAGATCATCTGCCACTAAAAGAGATATAAATTCATCAATCACAGGCAGCTGAGGCACATGCTGTTTACAGCACATGACCCAGGACATGCTGGGATGGAACCATGCATCAAAACACCATTAATTGCACAATAGACGATCCTGAGTGAGTGAGATGAGAAGATCATTTTTTATCAGTATGTAGAGAGCAGTGTGTTCTGTGCTTTATCCTGTTCTCCTCTTCATAAAAAACTCATCTTGCTCCATCTACGCTCAAGCAGGTCAACTTTGACCAAAATGAAAGAACCTCAGATGTGCAAACACAAAAATCCAGCAGATCTCATAAATTGAAGGTCTGAGACAGAATAAAGCCGGTGAATGGGAGACTTGTATTGTTAATATGATGGAGAGCAAGGCACTAATATGAAGCACAACTGAAAATGACATTGCAGAAATAGAGGAATCTTTATAAGATGTAGAAATTCATTAAAAATTAAATACAATTAGAGATATAATGCCATGAAAATCAAGGCGGCATCATGGCTCTCACAGCAAGTCATCAGTGGCCTCACAGCAAGAAGGTCACTGGTTCGAGTCCCAGTTGGTCCAATTGACATTTCTGTGTGGAGTTTGCATGCTCTAACCGTGTACACGTGGGTTTCCTCAGGGTGCTCTGGTTTCCCTACAATCCAAAGGTGTGCTATAAATTTGATAAACTAAACTGGCCATAGTGTATGAGTGTATGTGTGAATGCAAGAGTGCATGGGTGTTTCCAGGAATCTGGGTTGCAGCTGTAAGGGCATTTGCTGCGTAAAACATATGCCAATATAGTTGTCACCTGATTCCACTGGGGTGATCCCTGATAAATAAGGGACTAAGCTAAGGCAAATGAATGAATGAATGCCATGATTTTTTTTTTTTCGAAAAGGATATAATTAAATATGAGAAATGGCATGAATGTTTTCAACATCAATAATAATAAATGTTACACGAGCACCAAATTGGCATATTAGAATATTTATTAAAAGAGCATGTGACACTACAATAAAATATTAAGAGAGGAGACATTCAATACTTCACAATAGTACATTTTATTGTATTTATGTTTGGACAAAATAAATAAATTGGTGAGCATAAAAGATAAGGAAAATTGGTACAGCTTAATGTCATTGTGAAGACTGTAATATATTATAATCTCCACAGTGATTAATGTAATATTATTAGCATTCAAAATGTGCTCAGAGGAGAAGCATATTTACAAAACAGTAGTTTTAACATGAAAACCTTTGTTGTCATATTAATCAACTGATTGCATCGTTCCTGAATAAATTACATTAATGTATTATTATAAAAATGTGTCATGACGTTTTTGAAACAAAATATCTCCATTTCTTTCTTTCTTTCTTTCTTTCTTTCTTTCTTTCTTTCTTTCTTTCCTTCCTTCCTGCCTTCCTTCCTACAGTACAAGTGAACTTCATGAAACATGCTAAACATCCCACGAGTAACTGATATTAGACCAAAAGCTGGAATCATGAAATCATGGCGATTTCTTGGTGTGATTTATCAGATATCTGTCTGTCTATCAACAAATCAACAAATATGGATATATAGTATAGAGCTATGGAAAGATTTTAAATGGATGATAGATTGATTAAAAGAATACTTAAAATCTGCCTTCATTTACTCACTCTTCACTTATTCCAAACCTATTTGGTGTTTTTTTTCTTCTTTTGTACATAAAGTGAGATACTGAATGTTGGGGAAAAAAACAGCCATTGACTTCTATAATATTTTTTGCTAAATATGGCTATTTTTTAAAACATTTTTCAGAATATTAATACGTTTAGAACCACTTGAGAGTAAGTGGTGAATAAATGTGAATTTTTGACTGAACTATGCCTTTAAATTATATTACCTCAAAATATTCTTAAAACAAAATAAATGATTCCACAGCATGTAAGTAGCAAATAAGAAGAGCCTATGTGGCTGCTTTTGAGTGACATCATGGTTAATGGATCTATAGATGTCAAGAGAAATTGTTCTGACAGCGAAAAAATGAGTCAGAAGAAAATGTGTCGTAGTGCATGTTAAACATGTGATGAGGGGCAAGTACATTTAGTTCTGGCAAACATCAAATAATCATTAAGATGATTCTGTGAAGATATGCCAGATGTTTACGTCAAATTAAATTATGTTAGCCTAGTTAAACCGTAACAACAAAGCAAAACTGAACTGAAAAACAACTGATTCTTTCGATATTTACTGCAGTTTCAACCACTGTCAGTGGAGGATGAGGGAGCTCTCAGATTTCATCCAAAATATTTTCATTTGTGTTCCAAAGATGTAAGAAGGCCTTTAGGATTTGAAACAACATGAAAGTATCGAACGAATCCTTTAAAGAGTAGATCAGAATTCATCTGTTCTTGTGGAGGTTCAAAGATCCACTGACCAAATCTGAATGCAGTAAACATTTGTTTGCTGTTCCAAAATCAAACAAACAAACAAACATGTTTCTCTTCAGAAGGCTGCCCAGTTGACACCTGGTGTCAAAACAACACCAAAAACACATCGATAATGGATATTGATTTGACATCCACACATTGATACCCACTTGACCACTAAAAAAAGACACAAAAAGTATTATAATATAAGAAGTTTTATTCATCTGAAAGTTTCAGCTACAAATTATAAATTTATATTGGATTTTGTATCCCAACAATGCATGAAAACAACCTTGATGTCAAAACAACATCAAATTGGCATCTAACATTAGTGTCAAAACATGTCAAAACATCAAAAACATGCTAGATGTCAATTTGATCTCGTTTTGACATCAAGGTAGTCAATTGAGATCAAATCGATTAGCATTTCTAACGTTTCTTTCTTCACGTGTTTTTGATGACATCAGTATGTCTGCTGGGCAATGCTGAATTTATATGGATTTATTTTTCATCTCTTTATGATTGTTTTGAAGCATCCAAATTTTGTGTGTATAAAATTTTCAATGAAAAGACATATTGCGTAGGTTTAGAACAACACAAGGGTAAAAAATGATGATCGAATTAAAATACTTGATGTGAAGCAACCCTGAAAATAAAAATGCTAATACCAAAATTTCAGCTGTGAAAAAAAGTGAACATCTACAGTTTTATCTTCACAGCGGCCTGAACAGGCCTTCCAGCACCCGCTTGTCAAGCAGACAATTTGATCTCTCTCACTCTTTCTCTCTATTCAATTTGCTTTATTGGCATGACTGTAAAAATACAACACTTACAAAGCCTACGAAAGATCAAAATAGAAGAACAGGAATAAGACATCATAACTTCAACTGAAATAAACAGTGTAACAATTAAGAACATATAAATGGTTATTGTTTTAGATAGAAGACATACTAAGGTCATACACTAATACACACATACAGTAGTATTAAAAGCAATTTTCAATTATTAGTCCCTTAGTCCCTTTATTTATTAGGGTTCATTACATCGGAATGAACCACAAGCTTATCCAGCATATGTTTTGCATAGCGGATGCCCTTCCTGTCGCAACCCAGTACTGGGGATATAGATATGTTTATCTGCTGTCTCTCAGGATGTGGCATATACACAATATATCTCACATTCAATCTGTGTCTGTGTCTCTCCAAGTATCATTTTTATTTTTATTTTGTTCCTCTTCAGTCATGCTTATGCTGTGTTACTTTCTAATATTAGTGAATGTGTTTGTGTATCAGTACTGTGCAAAAGTTTTAGGCCAACATTAAATCAGTTGTTTTACTGATGGTATAATGGAAATGTGTGACCATTTACCACAAAAGCAGTCAAAAGTGTAAATATTTTGGTCTTTTGTTTTATTATTGAGATTTAAACAGGGTGAATAAATTATATTTCAATTTATGTGTGGTTTGTTCGGATAGGAGCTAGGTTAGACTAGAGTTTGAATTATTTTGGTTTATTTTTTTATGACGTGAAAGACAATGTTGGAGAGGGAGGCTGTTTGTCCAGGTTTGACCTGCAATTCTACCAGTGTTGTAAGCAGTATTGTCTTAATTGATGGAATTGTAGATTTTAATCCATTATGCCATTCCTTATGGAAAGGACTTCAGTAGTAATAGTATTCCTTTTCAACAAGATAATGATCTGCTAATTGTAGTGAAATTCTATTTGGAGATTTAAAAAAAAAACTGCTGATGAAACACAGACAGTCATGAAATGGCCTCCGCAGTGTCCCGACCTGAATATTATAGTATGATATTCAGTATGATATGACTGTATGATATTGCCACTGTAAAATAAATACTAGGGTGCCGGAAAAAAAAACGTAAAATAACGGCTGTAAATCACAGAAATTTACTGTAAAATAACAGATATTAAATTACAGAAATTTACCAGAAATTTTTATTTAAGCACATGTATGTAATTTAATATCCATTATTTTACGGTATATTTCTGTAATTTAATGGCCGTTAATTTACTTTTTTTTCTGTACCCCAGCTGCCAGAAATAAACTGTAAAATTAGAAAGAAAGATATGACACTCTAAACTTAAAGAAAACTCTGAACAATGATAAAAGAAGCCTGATATCACACAGCATGTCAGGACAATTAGAACAAAACAGTTCAAGCTATGCTTGGTGCAAGGGAAGCCACATTAAAAATAGACTTTTGCTTGAAGAGGAAATGTTGTTATGTTGTAGTTTTTTGTACATATTTCCTATATTTTTTCTGTTTGTTTTTAATATAGAGACCGATTACATATTGTGCAAAAGTTTTAGGCCAACAAAGCTGGTATAGTGCTCTTTTGTACAGTACTGTTTGTTTCTTATTGGTTTAAAGTAGTGACAGTGAAAGAGAATGTGCACCTCAGTCTCTCTCTAAGCTTCATGTGCAGCTCAGCAAAGTTGACATGCCCTCAGAAGGGGTCAGAAGCACACGCACAAGAGCTTAGTCTTATCTCCACTGAATCTGTCCATCACACCACCCTGACTGAGCCCCGGTGTGAGAGAGCTTTAAATTACCTCCGCGTCCGAGGGGGAACACACCTGAACACCTGAACTCAGGGCTTTCACTACAGCACTTTGTAATCCTGGTTTATTTCATATTGTGCCATAACATTTCATTAGATTTTGCTTTTACCAAGCTACCTTAAGGTGTGATTTGTGAATTTGGTTTGACTTCTTGAAGAGTCAATTACAAGCTGGATCTGTTTTTCTAACTTCTCGATGCAATAAATTGATCTGAAATGACAGTAAAGAACTGTTTAAAATATTTTATTTTATTCTTTTTGACTGTTCATCAAAGAATCTTGAACAAAATTCATTATGATTTAACACAATAAATGTTAAACAGCTCATTTATGTTCTTAAGCAATGATTTCTGAAGGATCATGGAAAACAGCGTCAAGGGAGAGCTGGGACAAGTGCCGTTTTTCATAAAAATGTCATTTTAAAAGATGCAGAAAAGCAGAAATATATTTTCGCTGTGGCCTCACGGTGGCACAGTGGGTAGCACAATCGTCTTACAGCAAGAATTGTTGTAGCTCACTGGAAGCTCACTGGTTCGAGCCTCGGCAGGGTCAGTTGGCATTACTGTGTGGAGTTTGTATGTTCTCCCTAGGTTAATAAAGGGACTAAGACGATAAGAAAATGAATGAATATTTTTGCTGTGGTTACTAACACACAAGAGTGGTCTATCAAAATCAGCTGTTATTTTGTATCAGTGTAAAACACTTACAATATAACTTCACTTTAAACTAAAGTTGCACATTGTTACATCTGACTCCATCAGCTGGGATGAAAGCAACACACAGGTGGGTCAAAAGTAACACAATATTTGCTAGATATACTTGCTAAATCATGTTTATTTTAAATATATCTGACTATGACTTTGTTAATGTTAACTGCAAACATATTTTGTTTCCTTTACTTTTGCAAAAAAAATATTAAACAGCATTTTCATTTTAAATTTAGTTCCATCAAAGGTTTCAAAAGCAATCCAGCAATGCAAAATGTTCAAATTTTATAATTTTTAAAATATTTTTTTTATTATTGGCAATATGATTTATTATTTTTTTAAACATCTCAATCCAAACACTGCAGTCTTTAATGCGGAGGTGAAACATAAGGATTGTCTATTAGCAGTAGGACAAAATTAGATGTTACTTTCATCTCCACAAACTTTGCCATTTAAATTTGATTTTTTTTCCTTTACTTTTTTGCCAGGTACATATGACATTATTTATACATAAGTATACATATATTTTCATATATAAACCAACTTCAACAAACCCTAACACTGCCTAATGAAAGATCGTAAAAAATTTAAGTAAAGATAATAAATAATAATGATAAAAAAACTGCTAAATTTTATTTTGCTAAACTGCAAAAATATTAATAATAAATTTTTAAAAATATGTAAATAAAATATGAATAGTAAATAAAGAAATAAATGACAACAGTAGTGATAATCTTATTTTCCTTTAAACTGAAAAACTTCAGGATGTGTTATTGCACTAAACTACCTGTAGATTCATTAGTGGGACACATCAAAAGAGAAACACAACTTGTAATTAGGAAAAAAGTACAGCTACAATAATTTAATTTCTGCATTTAAAAAGAATATCCGAAGCTAAAAAAAGAAGAAAATCTGGAGCTAAATGTGGCAAATGGTCTCGAAATCAGCTGGTATTTGGCAGCTTTGTCAAAGGTTGTATACAAAATGTGCTGTTATAGCCTGGAAAGCAAATGTTGTCAGTAGAGCTGCACGATATTAGAAAAATCTGGCATTGTGATATTTTTTTATTTTGCGATATATATTGCGATATGAATACAGTTTCACCAGATTACCTAATATCTCTGCTTGGGAAGAATTTATAATGTTAGATCAATTGGGATGATTTTGCAGTGGGACTGCATCTCCATAAAACCTAATAAACAATCTATACAATTGTTGGGGTCCCCTGACATTTTCGTTGTCTGTGCTACTTGCAGTGCATTTCTGTATTTGCATGTGTTGTATTTCCATGCACGTGTTTAGTCAGAGATGGATGAATTAATGTTTACTATTTGTATCTCCATAAAATCTAATAAACAATCTATAAACTTTTTGAGGTCCCCCGACAAGTTTTCACTGTAGTCTGTGCTATTTGCAGTGCCTTTCTGTATTTGCGTGTGTTGTGAGTATTTTCATGCATAACAATCTATAAATGCAATCAAGAAAAAAAGACAATTCTTGATGAAATTAAGTGTTTTATCGTTTCCCGAGTCTAACAATATTGAAGTACAGTAACTGAATGATAAAAATAAAAGTTAGTTAAGGTCATAAATGACAATTTCTTATACCTAAATGTTTTTAAAATGTATTGCGACTGATCACATTGCAATATCGATGATGAAATGATATATTGTGAAGCACAGTTGTCAGGGTTTTGAGAAAATCGCTTTGCTACTTTCGTCACATTACTTTTGTCCCGCTCTCCCCTATAATTTTTTTAAAAAGCACATTTCAATTTAATAAATTAAACAGAAAGCATTCATACAGTATAGATATAATCAGTTTTAAGCAAGATTAGTGTATTCCACAACATTCAACAAATCATTAGAGACAATGTGGCTATTTTTGAGCGCCATCATGTTTATAAAATCTACCGATGTAAATCACGTTTTTCACTTCAAAACATTTTTAAAAAGCAAAGACTACCAACCTTTTAAATGTCTCTGTGTCTAAAACGAGAAAAAAAATCTGCTTCTGATTTAATTAGCACCTTTTCGCAATAAATGTTAACTCACAGCTGCTTTACTGAAACCACTGTCCAAAACAATCCATAGTAATGACCATATGCTTATCATGAGCACTAAGAGAAAAAATCCAAAAAATAAATCAGAAATCTTTTATTCAAAGCCTTTTATT
Organism: Danio albolineatus; assembly: GCA_903798035.1. Classification (NCBI taxonomy): domain Eukaryota; kingdom Metazoa; phylum Chordata; class Actinopteri; order Cypriniformes; family Danionidae; genus Danio; species Danio albolineatus. The sequence continues at coordinate 719,850 of CAIGQQ010033974.1, read as the reverse complement.
CACTATTAATCGCTCTTTCTCCTCCACATTCTTCAATTAAAAACTCTCTGAGTAGAAAATGAAAATTCCCAGTGTAGTTTTTGAAACTTTTCTTCATATGAAAGGGTTATCGCTGTCAAGCGTTTCCCAGAAAAAGGCTTTATTGAACACAACTAGCTCACCTACTCATTTTTAAGTGAATACCAAAATTAGTCCATTTATGTATAATTGCTAACATGTGCTGTACTAAACCACCCACACACACATTTAATGTATGAAACATTTTGAACACTGATTTAATTAACATGTCTCTATATTTATGCAGTCATAATTGAAATGTGTGGTTTATTTTTTTATAGTAGACCTAAGTGCTTTGAGCTTTTGAATTGCAGTTTCAGTGCAAGAAATGAACATCTTGGAAGACATTGACGTTATTCTGTAAGTGAACTAATCCTTTAAAATTCCATACATCCCAATTGATGAGCTATAGGCTCCATTACAAACAGGGCAAAGTCAATACAGCATTACAAATTGCTGAGGCATTTTCATAAACATTTGACTGAAATATCATTTGAGAGCAAGAGGCTTCTCTCATTCCTATTAATGCGAGCCGTCGTGCAAGACCGCGGCACTAAATTAATTGCATTTCGAAGGAAACGAGAGGGGGAAAAATGTGGATTAATTGAAAGGAAATGTTGGAGAAAAAAAATATTTTTGAAAATCTTATTTTTCTTTCATTTCACCAACTTTAAATCCACAAAGAAAGAGAGACTGTGTGCAAGATGAGAAGCCATGGAATTAATTGCGGAAAGACACTGAATGGTGGGCTTTGAGATGAAACATAAGGAAAGAGCAGAGGATTATGGGATCGGGGAAGGGGACAAAAACAAACAAACAAACAAACAAACAAACAAACAAAAAAGTCTAAAATTAAGATTTTAAAACAAAAAAGAAACATAAAATGTTTCCTCTGTGGCGAAATATCAACATGCCCAAAAAAACAAATCAAATAAAGACATTTTAATGCATATTAAGTGAAAAATAGCCCAATTGTGTCATCGTTTACATATTTTCATGCTAATCCTGCGAGAACTATTTTGGAATACAAGAGATTTTAAAGAAAGTATTTTTGAGGCTTTTCTATATGCAATTACACTGAAAAGCACTAGAGCTTCTAAAAGCATGCAAAGCACCATGCAATTATCATATAACTTGTCATTGTGTACTTCATCCAAGTCTGGGTTATTCTCTATATAACTTAAAAGATTATTGCAAGACTCAAGAGAATAATTAATTAATTCATGAAATGCAAGTGACAAAGCTGAAAAAAGGGGGCGAAATTGAAAAGGTTAAAAAAAGTTACCCATGTGCACTTTCGATGTCCTCAACCAAACCAGATGTGTCATTCACATTTAAAGGTCAACAGATCAATGCAGAACTGAATTGCAATACACATTCATGTAAAATCACAGCAGATTCATGTAAAATCATAAAGGCTATTGTTAGATTGTTTGATATAGCAAGAAATTTGTTCATTGATATATTTCAATTGTATGGAGAACAGTGACTTTGTTTATTCGATGTTCTATAGAGACATTTTATAGCTAACATCAGAAAAACAACAAATAACAGATTGAAATAAACAACACTCTGCTAAAAATACATAAGCAGAAAAAATATATATTAATAAAGTTGAATTTGCACACTTAATTTACGCTCTGATTTAAAACCCTGATTTGCTGTTCATGTTCACACCAGATCAATCTGTAATTGAATAAAACTGCAAAAAGCCATTGTGTAACCTATGAGGACGATTTATTTAATCCAACTCCACTGCAAAAGTGGCAACACTGCGTATAACCATGTATACAATGTTAATAGCTGTCACAAACAATTTCAAACAAATGGCAATTAATACTTTTTAACTTATTTTTTATTTTACAGTGTAGTACTTGGGTATAGGGGTCATATGTGTGAATAAATAACAAAAGTAATTTAGACAAGACAAAGTTATTTAATTTGTCAATAAATAGCCACTGAATTTCATTATTTAACCTAGGCTCATTATTGATACATACCCCTATTTACATTTCCGGAGACTGCAAAATACGTGTCAGAATGTACTTTTTTTGCAGTTTTTGTTTCAGCAAATCCACCAGAGGCCGCTGTGTATGCTTTTTCAGATCTCAAATTTCTCTCTGTAGTACCGTTCGTGACTGCTATTCTGACCTAAATCCACCAGAGGCCATTGTCGACTGACTGACTGACCGACCGGTACTGCCACCCAACCCTCTTACCTAAACACAACCGATAGTGTTTTCAAAAGCACCCATTGACCCAATTACCTCATTGCCTGAACCCAACCGACAGTGTTTTCAAAACCAATCCAGAAAAAGAAAAGCTCTCGCAGCCGCCTGATTTGTATCCCATTTTAGTTCATACCTAGGGCCAGACGGAATCTGCGGGTATTTTTTGCTATTTCTGCAGAGTATTTTGTTAAAAATCTGCAGATTTATGCGCAATGATTTTAGGAGTATCATAACAAAAAAATTAATATATGAAATAAAAAGTAATGCCTTTTTAACTTTTCTTTAATGTTTACAATGCAAATCCAAATAGATCCACTTTATTTGGTAAACAAAGCAAGTCTCCCATATAAATTTTTTAAGACAGAAAGACCGAAAATAGTACTTTTCAAACTGTGTTGTAAATAAATCATATGAATATTTTCATATTAGTCAATATTATTGCCGAAATTAATAAAAAAACTGAATAAATAAAAATTTACACACATTTCCACAAGTAAATAAACAGAATCAATGACGGGCTAAAAATCTGCAGAAATTTGCGCGTGCAGATTCCGTGTGGGCCTAATCATACCAAACTCTCACCATGTTATTTACTTGTTTATCATATTGTTGGCCTTTTGTTTTTGTTTTACCTGATTTCTGGAACCGGTCTACACCAGAGACAAACTCTGTCATTGCGGTCAACTCTTCTCTGCATCTCAAGTCCATTGACGTACATGGTGAGCTACTGGGCAAACAGCGGGAAAGCTGTCACATGGAGGTAAGTGGTCAGCTACAGTAGTGTCACGAAAAAAGCGTCATACCGCCCTGTAGCTTTTTATTTTAAAGACAAAATGTACCCACACATAGCTCTGGCTACATAATTCAAACTCTCCAGAAATGTATATGGGGGTACGTTTTCACAATGTGTTTCATTATTTGAGTTAGCTATTTGAAGTGCTAAAATAAACAGGTCAAACCAAGCTTTCTTTTAATAACCGATTAATTATAAAGCCACAATAATCTCCAAAACCTCCATAAACATAAGGTCAGTAATCTTATTGTACGAAAGTAGAACTTTTATCAACTCTCTACAAAAGTAATTCAGTCGCTCAACGTCAACCTGTCAATCAAGCAGACATCCTTCAGGACTAAACAACCCAGCAGAGCACAATGTGTCACCAAAAAAAAAAAAAGTGAACATTCCGAGAGACAAGAGACATGAAGTCATAAAAGTGGAAAGCAATTAAAACAGAGGAGTCACCTTGGCCTCGGCTGCATTGAACTGTCAGAGCTTAGGAAGGATCTCCAAATATTTCCCCCGCCTTGATTGATGACAGGCGATTGGGACGCAGCGCCGCAGACCCTCACCTCCGTTTTTAAAGCAGCCACCTCAGCAAAATCTAATTGAGCTGACTGCCTCGGTTCATCAAACCATTACATTATTGGTCTGATTAAGGTTATTAGAGAGGCAGAAGAGGAGGCGGTCGCTGAGAATTTAGGAATTATGTGCATACGGGCCTTTCTTCACACTGTTAGACATTTATGTAACTTGCACAGTAATTTATTGTATTTCCCCTTATACTTTAGATAAAACTGCAAATAATTTTTTACAGTAAATACCTGAATTTTTCTTTGCGTTATGGGAATATTCTGTGAGGAAGATGAAAATGTCTTTATTACCATTGGAAAACCCATCATGCTGACTTGGTCACGTAAGGTAAAGTCTAGATGTGATACAGCTGAAGATACTCACATCAATATAGCATCATTTTTGTGACACTGTACAACAATAAATAACATTTTTACATTACTGTGAGGGTTGAGTTTAGTGGGTGGGGGTAAGTGTTATTAAAATACAATTTAATCTGTAATTTTACAAATAGTATGAATAATACTTGGTATAATTACTGTTTTTACAGTACTGTGATGGTTGGGTTTAGGGTTGGGGTAGGGGGTTGACGTTAATGAAATAGAATTAATATGAATTTTAATCAATTATTTAAATAATTCTTGTTAATAATAATTATTAAATAATTCTTGGTTTCAGCTGTATCCCTTCTGCTGGAGATCACCAATGACGGCGGCCTTTTAGGGTCCGTTTGCATATTTTTTCTAGAGTTCGCGCAAGTTCTTTATTTCCAATGGAGGTGCACTCACACCTTCCAGATGCACCCAGTTGAATGAATGCTGCAAGCGCACCATGAGTCACGTGAGAAGAACTAAACAATCAGCTTCACTTAAACATTGCAGTGCTTTTTCATTTTCTCCATAAATAAAACTTTTATCAGAGCTGCAGCAATGCTTTGTCAGTTTGTCAACCTCTGAGAAAATGGTCAATGGTCACCTAGCAACCTACGAACTTCCCTAGTCCGCTGTAAAATTGTTGTGTTGACCGGTCTAATAAAATGGTTGGGGACCACTGATGTAAAGCACGTATTAGTCAATCGCAAAGAAGCTACTGGACTCCTTCCATGCATACTGCCATAGAGCCAACATTAGCATTAGCTGCTATGCTCTTTTAGGCCAATCATTTGAGGTTTTCAAACAACACACACCGATTTACTGTATTTTTCCTTCAAATTGCTGTACTGTATTTTTTACAACTACTGTACTGTATTTCAAATTTTCTAATTACTTTAGTACTGCATTTTTTGCAACAGCTTTTGCGCCATCTTCCGGCGATTTGACTGCTCTGCACCACAGGATTTGCCGAATTTTTAGACTGTGGTGCATTTCCAGAGAACATTTTTATCAAAACAAACTGTACTACGGTAAGCTGAGGTAGTGTTTCCTTTTACAGACAATTGTGTGAATGAGTAGAACATGTAAAGTATACCTAAATTTGGCTAATATATATATATATATATATTCTTTTTGAAACACCAGCATATTTTTTTTGCAGCGGATGCCCTTCCACCCACAACCCAGTACCGGGAATCAGCCATATACACTCTCATACACTATGGGCAATTTATTTCATCCAATTTACCCATAGCGCATATCTTTGAACTGTGGAAAAAACCCACGCCAACACGGGGAAAACATGCAAACTCCATCAGCCGGGACTTGAACCAGCGACCTTCTTGATGTGAGGCGAGAGTGCCAATCAATGAGCCAATGAGTCACATTAATGAGAAAGTTGACCTCCCAAAAACTACTTACTCTTTACTTTATAATGTTGAATAGTTACATGACTTAAATACCTTCTTTTTTGTTCAACAGAAGACTGTTGAATAAATAAGACTATTAGCCTTTTTTTTCTTGCCAACAGTGTTGCTAGTGAGTTACTATAAAAACCCTTTAATATGTCTAACAGTGCAGAGCAAATGTTTTTCACTTACTGTAAATGCGATGGAAAGCAGAGATCAACCCCTTGTGTGGCTGTGCAGTTTAGATGGGTGTTTAAAACTTTAGGCTCGATTTGATATGCACGGTGATTCTGACAATGTGAAAATAATGTGTCCACTGAAGGAGGATGAAGCTGGTGGTAGAGGTGACTAATCAGAGGTGATATTACGGCTGTCATTGAAGACTCCTAATGGGGCCCACAAGAGCGTGTTGCTTACGCTGGCAGACTTTATTTCATTACTCAATCAAGCAGAGGGATGGTCAGCGATGCCATTTAGACATTTTTAGAAAACTTCATATTTTGCCGAAAGACTCTACTATGGATAATATTAACATCAATTTGGAGTCGGAACCGCATCTATTGGGAATCTACAATGATTATTTTTCATAATAGCAGATATTTAAATAGCTTTGCTCTGTTACATTGCTCAACACATTCCCACAGAACACATCTTTGCATCTAAAAACACGAGATGCAGTATTCAGGCCTCCTCCAGCATGTCAACATCAACTAAAACAGTTGTCATGCCAACTTGCTGCTGTAAATAGAGAGAAATAGAGGTCTTCTGATTGGTCCACTGCTTTGGAACTGACATTAATGAGCAGTGCTACATGAACAAGTTGAAATTATTGATCAGTTGACACAGCATCGTAAAAATGTGGCACTTCGAAACACATACTCAAGCTTGTGTTTACATAAAAACTTTTAGGGTTCTGCCACTCCATTCTTGTACATTCTCTCTGTCTAGTCCTGTGTGTTGTCATTGTGTCTCTGTATGAGTGCCAATTGTGCCTTCTGCTTGATACAGGCGCGTGAGGTCTGTGTTTGTTCTGTCGGCATCACGCTGTTTCATTCTCAGCGTCTCCGTCTTGTTGGTTTCGGTTTTGGATGGCGCAGAGATGAAACATGCGCGTTGCATATGTGTGAGCGCACGGTAAGATGTTTTCATTTATCGTGTGCTTGTGTCCTGCGTTTGTCTAAGCACGTGGCCCTGTGTTTACATAGTGGCTGCGTGTTTCCATTGTCTGTTTAGAGCACGCGGTTAATGAGTTCTCTCATTGGCTGCGTGTTCTTGTCCTATTTTATGTGAGCGCATGGCTTGTGGTGTTTTCTTGTGTCGTGTGCTCTCCCGTCTATTGTCTAGCCCCATCCTCATGTCTGCTGTCCTATCCCAGTTCATTGTATTCCACTGAGTGTGTTGAGTCATCCATTCCAGTGTCTAGTCCTGCCTTGCCAGCCCAGTTTTGGTGATGTTTTTTCCCCAATGGTGTAATTTATGTTTGTTTATTTTTGTTTATTAAAAATTAAATCTCATTTATTGCATTCTGGAGTCCTCGCCTTTTCCCTTTACCCAAACCTTGACAAAAAGCAATGGAAAAGCCCATTGTAAAAAGCACTTAGCTATTTTACTTCACAAAAGTAAGTAAAACAACTTTGTAATTTGGAAATATTAAGCTAACTTTATGATTTAAATTATACACAAAGTTCGTTTACTCAAAAGTTTTAGGGCAATGTTTTTTTTTTGTGACGTCAACTAATCACTTTCAAAGCAATAGGTATACTAACTTGATTTAAAGCGATAGTTCACCCCAAAATAAATATTCTGTCATCATTTACTGACATTTACTCACCCTTCAATTGTTTTAAACTGCTGAAAACAAGAGAAGATTATTAGAAAAATGTTGGAAATCTGTAACGATTGACATGCATAGTATGTGTTGTTCCTATAATGAAAGTCGATGGAGAGGCTTTCATTCATTCATTCATTTTCTTTTCAGCTTAGTCCCTTTATTAATCCGGGGTTGCCTCAACGGAATGAACTGCCAACTTAGCCAGCACATGTTTTATGCAGCGGATGCCCTTCCAGCTGCAACCCATCACGGAAACATCCATACACAATCATATACTATGGACAATTTTTTAGCTTACACAATTCACCTGTACCACACTTGTGGATACAGGACTTGTTGGGGAAACCGGAGCACCCTGAGGAAACCCACACAAACACAGGCGGGAACATGCAAACTCCACACAGAAATGCCAACTGATCCAGCTGAGGCTCGAACCAGCGACCTTCTTTCTGTGTGGCGACAGCACTACCTATTGCGCCACCGTGCTGCCCTGGAGAGGCTTTCAGCTTTCTTAAAAATATCTTTGTGTTCAGAAACTTGCGTAGGTTTATAAACACTTGAAAGTGAGTAAGTAGTGAGTAAATGTAGTACGAACTACCCTTTTAGGAGAGTCAACGAATCACTTTTTGCATTGTAGCACATTATGGAAAAATGCATTCTGTGTTGGTCCTTTAGAATTTCCCAACTGTAAAGTGCAAATCCAATATTCCTGAGAAGACTGCACACACTTGCTTTTACACAAACTGATACCATGTGACAAAACCATAAAGGCTTTTTTGTTTGAGTAACAACTATAAACTCAAATAACATTATTTTCAAACAAAATCCTACCAAAACAAAGTTAAAAACAGCTCACCAGAGCAACCATTGGGGGGAGTTTGTTAGAATACACTGGAAGTCGAGTAGCAGAGCAGGTGCAGATATATCTGCACCCATATGATAGATTACAGAGAGATTTTAAAGACTCTGATGGGGTCACACAGTGGACGAGAAGCCCATCTCATCGCTCCATTTATCTGCAAAAACCAGAGAAAGATGGAATGCACTACAGTTTGCACCTCTACAGGAGAAATCTGTTTGACGGATGTTTATGAAACTGTTCCTCTCTCTCAGCCACCATTGTTGTTTTCAGGGGTACACGCAAGCACTGTAACATTTACAACCCCACCTACTGCAGCGTGGGGGGTGTTAATATCGTCAAACACCTTAAAAAAATTGTATACCGTCACTCAAACTTTTCAAACTTGTTTTTGCCCTCAAACGAAGAATGAAAGGAACTTTGTTTGAAGTACATTGAGGCCTTTACTCTATAACCCTGAAGAAGAGATCATGAAGCAAGGGCAGAAAGCGCTTTGGTGAAAGGGTCTCAATTTCACAGAAGTCACTTATATTATGAGAAAAACTGAAAACCTCTGCTGTGTTCTGTAGTTAATGGGTGCAGGAACTTTTACAATCCCTCTCCAGGCGTGATCCTTGGGTCATGTCTAACAAAAAGATCTTTCTGGTTTTACAACTTAGAGCTGAAGTTTTCTTTGTTATGGCTTGGTATGTAGAAGGAAAAAACTGGCAGAAGATTCACATGTATTTTGTAACCAAAAAGAAAGAAAGAAAAACCCACACACAGCACTGTGTGAACCTCTGGCGCTCTGCATCAGAACACACACATACAAACGCTGTCAAAAACACATCTCTCACTAGAGCTACGGGCGTTATGAATTCATTATCCCAGAGTAGGCTTCTCATGCTTTAATTCTGTAATTGGCATGACACAATCTTACCTGACGAACAAGTAAGGGCTTTTATTTAAGCGATGTACAGTATTAAGTTATTTGATTGCACAATATGAAGGTAAATCATTTAATGCACAGCTGGCCATGGATTACCTAGATTATATTGACAAGTTAAGTTGTTGATGTTTGGAACACAACATTTCTAAAACTTCTCTGTCCACTTTAAATCCAACTCCCTGCTTCTTTCAACAATTGCAGCCATTTAGTTACTTAAAAACAGTGAACAGTGATTAGGAAATAAAATGTTGAGATTCAGTATCAAATCTATTTTATTAATAAATGTAGCAGGGCAGTTTCTGTGCTCCTAAATGTTTCAGGGTGTGAAGAGTTTTTGTCTTTATACAAATACAGTCGCCCACTCCTTGAGTGGCCCAGCCCAGACCTAAACATCTTTGGAGTGATTTGAAAATGGCTGAACACAGTCGCTTCCCATCCAACCTGATAGAGCTTGAGAGGAACTGCAAAGAGGAATGGGAAAAAATTCCCAAAGACAGATGTGCCACGTTTGTGGCATCATATTCAAAGAGACGTGAGGCTGTAATTCCTGCCAAAAGTCATCAACAAGTCCTGAGCAAAGGCTGTGAATACTTATGTACATGTGGTTTTTCAGGTTTTTTGTTTTTAATAAATTAAAAAAAAAATATTTTTTCATATTGTCTTTACGGGGTATTGTGTTTAGAATTTTGAGGAAATAAATAAATTTAATCCAGTTTGGAATAAGGCTGTAACATAAAAAAAATGTAAAAAGTGAAGCGATATGAACACTTTCCGGATACACTGTACATGTGACCAAAAGTGGTATGAGTTTAATTTAACAGTAATCTAAAGGCCTGTTCACACTGGGACGCTTTTTGCTCACGTTTTTTGTTTACGTTTAACGCCTTGTGTCTAAACGAGCCTTAACGTTCTTAATCTAAGCTCCTGGCATGTGAACAAAAGTGCCATCTGATTGGTGGAGAAGTTTTTGTAGGGCCGCGTCAAAAAAAAACGAACGAGGCTTTTCTTTAAAACTGACGCTTTTACGCCTGGTGTTTCACCCGTTGGTGTGCATGATCACATTAGCACCATTTTGTTTAGTCACAAGGTGTTAAATGTCGATGAAAAAAGTGAGCAAACATCGTCCCAGTGTGAACAGGCCTTAAAGGTACTGGTTAACCCTGCACCATGTGACTAAATTTCTTACACCCTATAGCAGTGGTTCTCAAGCTTTTTTCACCAAGTACCACCTCAGAATAAAATTGTCTCTCCAAGTACCACCATAATAACCGGTATTGAAGTACAGTAGCATAGTAGGCCTAGTTAAGCAGCTACAGCACTGCACAGTTCAAAAACGAGGCAGATTAATTCTTCTAATTAACAATATTTATTATTGTCAGCCACTTAAATAAAAGGTTTAGCCTATTAAAATCAATTTACTGATCACATCAGTGTTATCGTACATGTCTAAGGGTTAAAAGTGTGTTTATTTTTTTTTACTTTATTCAGAGATTTCTCTGCGTACCACTAGAAGGGAGCTTGTGTACCACTAGTGGTACATGTACCACAGTTTGAGAACCACTGCCCTATAGTCTGTAAATAATAAAATGAATAAAATAATAAAACATTTAAAGGAAATTTAATGACAACTTGAAAATGGATCTAACAGAACTTAATCATAAAAATCAAAAACAACAAAAAGCTAATTTATAGCATATGTGCAGTATATATGTGTGTGTGTGTGTGTGTGTGTGTGTGTGCGTGTGTGTGTGTGTGTGTGTGTATACATGCATTATTATATTTCTACAATATATACATGCATTATTTTCCGCCCTTGTCAGTGGATTCCTTTGTGTTGCTCTAGGCACCAAAAAAAAAAAAAACCTCTGCCAAGTGCCTTATAAAAAATGTGTTTGATACAAGACTTTAATTTTTTTTGTTTCTGAAGAAACAGACATTATCTTTGAAAGCCAAAATATTATATGTCACCGGCTAATATTTAATATGCAATCAAACTGTTGTACAGCAGAGTCTAAATGACATTTGTTTCAGATCTGGAGCCAGTTTGCAGAGAAATATGTAAGCATAATTACTTTGATTTTATACAGAACTTGGAAGGTTAGTAAAATCTGTCGACCTTGTTAAAATCTGCTGGCACTCTTTATTGCTTCATAAGCAAAGGAAGACATTTAAAATTAAGAACAAAATGTCCTGCATTCCTGTAACTCAAGAAGTACACAATTATTTCAGACTGTTGATTTGATAAGACTTTTTAAACATCCTTTATAAAAGTTTAGTTACTTTTAGTTCCAGCAGTGAAGCACATTTAGTTTTTAAACTGAACAGATAAACAGTTGTCAGTAAACAAATGCATACTCTTTGTCTACTTTTTTGTCTTTTAAGCAGGAACTTCAAAAAAAAAAAAAAACAGGTCACTTTACATACACTGAAAAAACATTTTCAAGCAGTACTCCATCCAATTAAAATGTATCTTTCATTTCAGTTTAATAATATTTGTTTTATTTTTCAAGTAATATATTGTAAGTTCAGTTAAATATACATGTTTTTGACTAAGAACTCAACTAAAAAAAATATTTGTTTTGATCAATGCAAAATTTTAAGGTTACTCACACAGGCCAGTGCATGCATTAAACAGAGAATCAGTATTGAGGACAGCATCCGTCCGACAGCACTACAGCCATACACTCAAGCCTGAAATTATAAATTCCCTAGGCAAATTCTGACTTCAAGTTACTTTTATTCAAGCCAGCAAGTTTTTTTTTTCTCCTATTAATTACTATTATTTATTTATTTATTTATTTTTTTTTGGATCAGAAATGACATTAGGGCTTTTCCCAAAAGATAATAAGACAATGTACAGGCATCATTGTAGGAAAAAAAAGAAGAAAACTCAGCTTTTATTTACATTCGAACGAACCCAGCAGACACACAATGTCATGACAATAATATTACGTTAGATTTAGGTTGCCAGCATCTAAGAAAAATGTTATTTTCATGTCCAATAACGACGTGAAAATACGCTGATATTTTTTTTTAGGTTTTGTTGGAAAGTGACCACAATCCAACGTCGAACCAACATCTTAAACCAATGTCATTTTGACGTCAAATACTGACATTTATTCGACAGACATGGCAACTAAAATCCAACATTTGATAGATGTCATATTGGTAATGCCGACACAACGTCAAGCTGTAACATCATTAGATGTTGACATTTTGTTGTTTTTAAGTTGCGTTGGAAAGTAACCAAAATTCAACATCTGTCATCAGCCTGGCGTTGAGTTTGGACGTCAAACCGATTTTCATTTCCAAACAAATTGCCCACAACGTAAACAAAATGTCCAACAACATTGGGGTACAACGTAAATCTGATGTCATGTTGACGTCATACGGCTGCTGGGAAAACTTTAAACCAGACCAGTTATAAATATCAGTTTTTTTTATTTAATCAAATATTAATTGTAATGGCAACACTGTCGCACAGTGGGAAGCACTGTCTCCTCACAGCAAGAGGGTCACTGGTTCGAGCCTTGACTGGGTCAGTTGGCATTTTGGTGTGGAGTTTGCATGTTCTTCCTGCGTTTGCGTGGGATTCCACCGGGTGCTCCGGTTTCCCCCACAAGCCCAAAGACATGTGCTATAGGTGAATTGGGTGAGCTAAAATTGTCTTTAGTGTATCTGTGTGACTGAGTGTGTATGTATGTTTCCCAGTGATGGGTTGCAGCTGGAAGGGCATCCGCTGTGTAAAACATATGCTGGCTAAGTTGGCGGTTCATTCCACTGTGGCGACCCCAGATTAATAAAGGGAGTAAGCTGAAAAGAAAATGAATTAATTATTTAATTGAAATGAAAGCAGAATAAATAAGTGTTCTATTGATGTTTATTGATATTATATATGAGGTTTTATTATATATAGATATTTGGCTTAGATACTATAATAAAAACTAATTGAACATCTGGAATATGAGGGTTCAAAGAAATATTATTATAAAATCAAATATTTATAGAGAAAATCACCTTTAAAGTAGTCAAAATAAACGTCAATCTGATGTCATGTTGACGTCCTGTGCCTGCTGGGAAGTCTTTAAGAATTTGCCAGGGGTATGTATAATTTGGGCCTTGACTGTACTACATATTGCATTCAAAAAAATATATATTCTGAAGAATAATTCTGAAATATATCTCATGTTTCCTCTATTCAAACACATTCATATATAGAAACATTTAATTAACTGAAGGCTTGCACACACTAGAGAACTCGAATCATGAGTTTATCAAGTGCCAGTGCAAGGACATCATTTTAGCACCATTGATGAGAATATCAATCAAACAACGGGAGGTTAATCAAGGCCATGGAATTAATTGATTTATTTTTCATAGTGGACAGTGAAACAGAGAGTCATGGAGGTTTACTCTGACATTGTCCTTTCACTGAAAATCAAGTGCTGGCTAAAATTGACGTCTAATTAGTAATAAGAGAGATTGATGTGTCGCTGAAGCTGAAATGACTGGCGAAGCTGTGATGGCGCTCTATTTTCACAACATTCACATGGGGATAATAAAGCCAAAACAGAAAGCGTGTGCTATATGCTTCTCTCCGTTTTTTTTTTTTTCAACATGAAGCACTAAAGTACTGCCACTCCACATCTTTCTAAATATAATCCGCACTTATATCTTATGACTGACAGTTAGCGCAACTCCTTTGGCTACTTTCTACTTGTGTAGGATGCAAGCGAGATGCATTTTTTAACAATACAAGGGCTCAGTTCCAAGTGGATTATTTACTCAATTTGAAATGCGAGGCAGAGCTGTGCATTCATTACATTCATGGAGCGACAGCTGAACTCACAGGTGCATTCAGTGTGTAACGCAGAGCATTATCAAAAATTAACAGAAGTTCAGTCAACTTCGGAAAAAAAGAAATAAAAAGAGTAAATAAAAAAAAGTTAAGAAAGTGAGCTGACTCTTAAACCCATAAAGGTACAGAAAGATTTGTTCTTCAGTAACACTGTATTAATATGATTTAGCACTGATTTATGTAATATAGATTTGTTTTAAAGTAATAATACCATATACAGTGGCTTGCAAAAGTATTCATTCCCTTTCAGGGTTCAACACTAAGGATTTTTTGTAATGCCCCAATCGGGCCAGTGGTTCAGATTTTTTCTTGGCCCCACCAAAAAAAGAAGTTAATAGCTTTCTTAATAGTTAATAGTAAATAGTTTCTTAGCCACATATTTGAAATAATGTGTCAAAAATAATATCTGTGAGATTTTTAAAAAAATGATAATAAATATATGTTGAGCAAAATTCAAAGTGCTATGCAAACAAAAAGAGCAGTATGGAAGTTCGAAATTATTTAAATAAATAATAAATAATTATTTAGATAAATTATTAATTTTTTCGTTGTGTTACCCACATAAGTATCTGTTTCAAGACGTTAGAAACAGACGTTTTCTTTTAGCCTCATAATTTGATGTTGCCGTCTCTTCGCTTGACTGGTTGTTACCAGGTTATGGAAAAACTAACATGCTCAAAACATCCAATCAGATAAGAGGAACGGAAAAGCAATTTGGTGTTTACGACAAAAACTGTTTCTCAATTCTAAGACTGTATTTACACGCAACTGACAAATAGTTGCAGGGAAATTAAACATTAGTATCAAGGCAGGGCCAGTAACGATCCTGTCTACTGTCCCAGGCATCTCTCATGCTGGCCCCGGGCCATCGGGCAGTCCTTATTGTTGAGCTCTGCCCTTGAACTTTTCCACATTTTCTCACATTATGACCACAAACATAAATATGTTTTATTGGAATGTCATGTGAAAGACCAACACAAAGTGGCATGCAATTGTGAAGTAGAAAGAAAATCACACATTGCAAAAACTGAAAAGTGCAGTGTGCAAAAGTATTCAGCCCCCCTGAGTCAATACTTTGTGGAACCCACTTTTGCTGCAATTCCAGCTGCAAGATTTTTGGGGTATGTCTCCACCAGCTTTGCACATCTAGAGAATGAAATCTTTGCCCATTCTTCCTTGCAAAACAATACAAGTTGAGTCAGATTACTTGGAGAGTGTTTGTAAACAGCACTTTTCAGATCTTTCCACTGATTCTTATTTGGATTTAGGTCTGGACTTTGATTGGGCCATTCTATCAGATGAATAGGTTTCATTAGGTTCAAATTTCTGTTAAGTTCTATTGACGGATTATTGAAGTTTTCTGTACAATCATAATCTATTAAAAAAAAAAATACTTCAAAAAAACTTTCATAAAGCAAACTTAATATTAAAGGGGAAATTGTATTTGTTAAAATAGTAATTACACATTTTTAAAATCATTATTTGATTCTCAATTAGTCAGCACAAAGTGGTTGATTTATATACATTTAACGTACATAAACTGTACTGTACTTTTCTATGTCAACAAGAAGTTTATAAATAATAAAAATAATAAAATAGTAACAATAAAATCCAAGACCAAACTGAGAATTTGTGTATTGTTTTTTTCAGTAAAAATGTGTAATTGTATACCTAAATCAATACAGCAAGTTGTATTCTTGTAACATTATAAAAATGTAAAAGATTAAAAAAAATATTTAAAACCTCTTTTGAGGACAAGAAATTAAAATTAAAAAGTTAAATTATTCTTATTCCTTTTATTAAGTTAAATGTAATTATTAACTTAAATTCCATTTATTATGAGTTTATCTGACATCAGTTTTTAAAAATAAACTATTAATTGAAATTAAAGTGGATTAAACAAGCTTTCAATTGATTTTCAATTGAGCTTTTATTGTATATTGATACGGTATTTGATACTATGATACTATGAAACTATTTGAACATCTGGAATATGAGGGTTCAAAAAAACAATCAATTTCCTTTGGCTTAGTTCCTTATTCATCAGGGGTCGCCACAGCAGAATGAACCGCCAACAATTCCAGCATATGTTTTATGCAGCAGATGCCCTTCCAGTCACAACCCAGTACTGGGAAACAGACATACACTCTCACATTCACACACGCACTCATACACTATGGCCAATTTAGTTAATCCAATTTACCAACTGTATACCACATGTCTTTGGACTCAAACCAGAGCACCCATAGGAACCCACGCCAACACAGGGAGAACATGGAAACTCATGCAACACAGAAATGCCAACTGGCCCAGCCAGGACTCGAACCAGCAACCTTCTTGCTATGAGGCGACAGTGCTAACCACTGAGCCACCGTGCTCAAAAAAACATTATTAATAAATAAAATAAAATTGTTATAATTAAAGTAGTCAAAATTAAGTGTTTAGCAATTCACATTACTAATCACAAACAAACAAAACGTATGACGTTTACAAAAAAGCTGGATGGGATATGATCTTTACTTAATTTTAGTAACAGTATGGTATATAGTTTAGTGGTATAGTTTAACTGATACAGTATAGTTTGGACTATTGACAGACATATATCTGTGCAACATGAGACATATAACATACAGTAATATGAAGTAATATGAAGCTTTGCTGGAATCCTTTTTCTATTTTACAGGTAAGAACTGAGGAGAACTTAAGTCTACAGCCGTCAGCTTGATAATAGGATCCTCAGTTTTCAAGACGTTCTCATGTCCCTGGTGTGAGAACCTTTGGTAATTACTAGAGATAGCACAACCTGCTGGCAGCCATGATGGATCGAGAGGCACGTTTTCTGGCCAATTTTCCTTTGTAGCATGTGTAATTAAGTGAGAAATATAATGTAGTGAATTAATTAAGATTAATGGCGCTGCTTCCAACAGACAGATTAACAGCAATGTTTTAATGTTCTCATATTTCACCTTTTATGAGGGCGGGAAGGATGAGTACTGTCCCCCAAACGGTCTTAACTTTCAAAAGATCCCGGACAGGGTGATAAGAGATTGATGAAAGAGCAGACCAGCACAGTGTGGCTGTAAAACAAAGGCTATCCGAGAGTTCATTTACACAAAAACTGTACGATTTCCAGAATAATGATAGGAAAGGATCACATTTGCATGATCAGGAGGCCGTTGCTTCATGAATGGCAGTTTATTTTCGTAACTCAGAATATTTCAAAATGGGATGCATTATGATGATATGACTATTTCTGTGCTTTATGTCCTCAAATCGGGCCCTTGGATACATCAAGCAACCCAGAAAACGTAAAAAAGCAACCCCTTTATTTTGTTTTGGTTAGTCTTTCTGAAGGCATATAGAAAAATGTGTCATTCAGATTTCACTCCTGGGGCATTTATTATATATTATCAGTCCTTAAAGGGATAGGTCATCCAAAAATTAACAATCACAGTGAGCAAATTAACTGTAAATAAAAAATTCTGGCTGAACTATGCCCCTTTAAAGGTGCAGTAGGTGATGGTCTTCAGAAACATTTTTTGTTGTGCTGGTTAAAAGTCGTTTCACATTCTAATAGTACTGATTAAAGTAAATGTGTTTATATGTATTTTTATATTCTGGGTGAGACATAAGACAAAAAAAATGTTCGTCCAATTAAATATTGGGTCACACTTTATTTTGATGGTCCGTTTGTTGAATTTAAGTTAAATTGCAACTAATTCTCATTAGATTATAAGCAGACTGTTAGGTTGGGGTTGGGGTTAGGGGTAGGGTTAGTGTAAGTTGACATGTACTTGCAAAGTTTCTTAGGCTACTATAGTATATAATAATTTGTTTTTTACATTTGGTATTGCATTAATTTGCATAGATGTTTTATAGTTTATAGAGGCTTAAAATGAACACCTCGATTCGAAGTTATTTTAAAACATAAACCTACGCTTTTAATGACAGATGTGGGTGTCACAAAATACTTTTTAAACCTTTTTTTTTAAATGTGTTTTTATTATTGTTATTTAATGTGAACATTGCTTAATAAAAATTTAAATGTATTTATTACACCACCTATTTGGAAAAATTAGGTAAGCATTCACCATTCCTGTTCACTTGCTATACCAGTAAACTTCAAAATTCAAATATTCTGATATTTGGATGAACAAACAAATGTAAGCTCATCCATAGACTCCCAACACTGACAAGACACTGAGATTAATCTGTATGAATTTTACTTTTGAAAGGAATAAGCTGTACTAATTGTATTAATAGTGCAACATTTGTTTGCAAGAGTTGAAACAACTTAAACGTATATATGATACATAAATGTATCTACTAACCATTCAGAAATGTTCGGGTGCATCTTGAAGTCTTAAACTTTATCATTGTCAGACATTTTTAAAATGAAAAAGAAACTTCTTCAACTTCTAAAAAGTATAAGCTCATTTGCATTTAAATAGACAACGTGTGTTTTTTGCATAATATGTCCCCTTTAAGTCTATTTTTGTGTGCCTATATCACAGTAAAGCACATATTTGCAGCGCTAACATTCTGACATGTTGTGTTGTTTATATGTTGGGAGCGTATTAAGCAGAAACCAATTGTAAAGCTCAGTGTTTGAGCAGCGTTCGTCACATGAATATCTTCTCTCTGTAGGAGACTGCTGAAACAGAAATAATCTAGCTGAAAACTGTTTGCTCAGCTGATACTACACAGCAACTGTCAATACACCACTGAATATACTAAGAAAATACAAAAGACAACCTATAAATACAATTCAAACTTAATACAGTACACAATGTTTTCTTCTGATGCACAGAAGTCATGCAGATTTATTATTATTATTATTATTATTATTATTATTATTATTATTATTATTATCATTATTTTCATTTTTTGGGTGAAAGGTCTCTGTAAATGACATAATTACAGACTTCTTCACATAATGAAGAAGTCTGAAATTTCCTATTGCAAAACTACATGAATTAATGGACGGACGGACGGATGGATGGATGGGCAGACAGTTGGATGACTGGATGGGTGGATGGAGGGATGGATGGATGGATGGATGAATACATGGATGGTTGGATAGTCAAATACATGGCTGTATGGATGGATAGATGGATGTGTGGGTGGATACGCAGATAAATGGATCGATGGATGGATTGACAGACAGTGCATAAATGGACAGACAGACGGATGGATGGACAGACGGCTGGATGGATGGATGGAAAGAAGAATGAATGGGCAGACAGTTGGATGGGTGGATGGATGGGCAGACAGTTAGATGAGTGGATGGATGGATGGATGGATAGATAGATGGATGGACGGATGAATGAATAAATGGGTGGGTGGGTGTATGGGTCGACAGTCAAATACATGGCTGTATGCATGGATACTCAGATAAATGGATCAATGGATAAATTGACAGACGGATGGATGGATGGATGGATGGATGGATGGATGGATGGATGAACAACCAGATGAATGGATTGATGAGTGGATGGAAGGATGGATAGTCAATTGAATGGATGGATGGATGGATGATGGATGGATGGATGGATTGATGGATGGATAGTCAAATGAATGGATGGTCAAATGGATGGATGGATGGATAGATGGATGAATGGACAGATGGATGAATGGATGGGTGGATGTATGGGTCGACAGTCAAATACATGGCT
>CAIGQQ010033974.1:647732-698475 GCA_903798035.1 Danio albolineatus | reverse complement strand
AATAAAATAAAATAAAATAAAATAAAATAAAATAAAATAAAATAAAAGTGTGAGGCGTAGTGAGTAGCACGTTCGCCTCACAGCAAGAAGGTCGCTGGTTCGAGCCCTGGCTGGGTCAGTTGGCATTTCTGTGTGGAGTTTGCATGTTCTCCCCGTGGTTGCGTGGGTTTCCTCTGGGTGCTCCAGTTTCCCCCACAAGTCCAAAGACATGTGGTACAGGAGAATTGGGTAGGCTAAATTGTCCATAGTGTATGAGTGTGAATGTGTGTGTATGGATGTTTCCCAGAGATGGGTTGCAGCTGGAAGGGCATCTGCTGCGTAAAAAATATGCTGGATAAGTTGGCGGTTGATTCCACTGTGGCGACCCCGGATTAATAAAGGGACTAAGCCGACAAGAAAATGAATGAATGAATGAAAAAAATTTAAACATAAAAAAATACAATAAATAAATAAATAAAATTAAATAATAAAATAAAAAATAAATAAAATAAAATAAAATTAAAAAATAAATAAAAATAAAATAAAATAAAATAGAAAATAATAAAACTTAAAACAAAATAAAATAAATTAAATAAAAATTAAATTAAATTAAGTTAAATAAAATAAAATAAAATAAAATAAAATAAAATAAAATAAAATAAAATAAAATAAAATAAAATTAAATTAAATTAAATTAAATTAAATTAAATTAAATTAAATATACACATCAAGCTTCCAGTTTGGTAGGTGCAGAACGTTAAAGAGGAAACACAGGAATTTCTTTGTAATTATGTATATAATATAATATAATATAATATAATATAATATAATATAATATAATATAATATAATATAATATTCAGATTTTACTTACTATTACTCCTAGACACAGACACACAATCTTAACTGCAACATTAAACTCCATATTTGAAGTTTGATTATGTGAAAAAAGCATTAATTGCATTATTGTAATCAACATCATCTGAAAAAAAAAAAAAAAGGATTTAATTGATATGTCAGATATTACAAAGCAGGAAAGCTCGGATAAGCCATTGTCCCTCAAGCAGAGCAGGGTTCTGCATGCCGGTCACACTCTGGAAATGTACAAAAAAATGTAAAGAGCAGTAAAATAGTCAAACATGACAGGCATTAAAATTCTAAAATGTGATGGGTCTTTTACGCCGCTCTCAAGAAGCTGTAAAATGTTCATTATCCACACTAAATGTTCAGTCGCACAGAAGAAGTGTCCAAAAGGTTTTCTTCCCTGTCTTTTAACAAGCAATCTAAGAGTTGGTTGTAAGTATAAATCTGAAAAAGTCTTCATAAAACTCTCTATTAGTCTATATTTTGTAACCTTTTAGTTCCTATAGCCTACCTTTTTCTGACTGCATATAAGTAACATGCCATGCTTTTAAATGTTGCCAAAACGTTCATGGCCCACCAAATGTTTTACTGTATGAATACGTAAACAGTCAATGCATTAAAAGAAAGAACAACACATGAATGTCAGTAAGTTTCATAACAGCACAATTTTAAAGCTAAAAAAAATAAAAAATACATTTAGTCAAGGCGCCACGGTGGCATAGTGGGTAGCACGTTCGCCTCACAGCAAGAAGGTCGCTGGTTCGAGCCTCGGCTGGGTCAGTTGGCATTTCTGTGTGGAGTTTGTATGTTCTCCCCGTGGTTGCGTGGGTTTCCTCCCGGTGAATTGGGTTGGCTAAATTGTCCATAGTGTATGAATGTGAATGAGTGTGTATGGATGTTTCCCAGAGATGGGTTGTGGCTGGAAGGGCATCCGCTGCATAAAACAAATGTTGGATAGGTTGGCGGTTCATTCTGCTGTGGCAACCCCGGATTAATAAAGGGACTAAGCCGACAAGAAAATGAATGAATGAATGAATGAATGAATGAATGAATGAATGAATGAATGACCGATACAATGATGGAGGTGTAGAATTGTTTCAGAAGCTCCTTTGGGTGATTGAACGTCCTCAGCTGATGAAGAAAGTACAGCCTTTGTTGAGCGTTTTTGACAATGGAGTCAAGGTGAGTGTCCCACTTCAGGTCCTGAGATGGTGGTGCCCAGCAATCTGAATGAGGGGGGGTTCTCCTGAAGTCCATTATCATCTCCACTGTTTTGAGCATGTTCAGCTCCAGGTTGTTGTGACTGCACCAGATAGCCAGCTCCTTTCTTCATGTTGTCCCAACACAAATTAATGGTGTGGAACCTAGCATTTTTTCTACAGTTCAGATTTATTCCAATGACATTTGACAAGTTTAAACAAGTTAAAACTAGTATACAACTAGTAAACAGAGAGTATATTGCATATATGTATATCCATATCAAGTGGATCCAATAATATTTGGCTTCACTGTACTTTATAGCAAGACACACAGACATGAAACATGAAGCTGAGTAAATTATGCCAGCATTTTTATCTTTGAGTGAAATATACATTTAAGCAAAACTTTCCCCTGAATATGACAAACAACAGAGAGACGAGCAACATCTTATTTATAGTTTTATTTATTTATTTATTCTCTTTTTATTGTTATTTCTACCACACTGTTCAGTTTGGGATGCTTTTTTTCTTTCTACAAAGACACACTGAAAAGAATGCTAAATGCTACTGGACCATCAACAAATTTCATAACCCAGCGAACCTGGACATATTTGCTAATCTGCCTTCTGTTTCACAAGCTGTCTCCTTCTCCGACACGACACCAGAATTATTTCGAGTCCTGGCTGTGTGGAAACAAACACTTGTCGCCATGCCAACAGGGTTGCCCACTGCTTGGCAACAATTTGTAAGCAGCTGGGAGGGTCTAACCTTCTCTGGCATTGACTTACAGCAGTGTATGTCCAAACAATGCTCCATAAATACAAGGCATGATTTCAAGCCATTGGCTTCAGAGGAGCTTTAATGGGTACCAAAAACCCCATGTCAAAAAACAAATAAATAAATAACACTAATACAGCTTTGGAATGTGTATAGTGATATTTGTGTGGTGTTATTTATATATTAATTAGTATTATTTAACTGAAAAATCATAAACAGATCATTTTCTGTTGCATATATTAAATAAAAGCCCCCCAAAATCTAAAATTATCCAATTTTAGAAGCTTACAAATTTCCAAGGCTTTCCTGTGTGCACCCACGTAATATAAAGAAAAGCCACATATCACAACTATTAGGATTAAGGAACATCATGTGGGATAAAAGAGTCCCAAAAGGGATTAAAAATAAAATCACGGAAAACATGAAGAACAAGAGAAAGAAAAAAAGGATTTAATGTCAACTTGTATATTCAGGCTGGCCATTGTGCTTTTAGAAAACTCCAAAAACATATAAAAAAATCCTGATAATCCAATTCAGAAGAGAAAATTACTACTTTAATATAGGGCTGGATGATATGACCTTTTTTTAAAAATACCAGATTTTCACACACACACACACACACACGCACACACGCACACATGCACACACACACACGCACACACACACACACACACACACACACACAAATCGATTTACGATTTAAATAGTTTTTTCCCCCACAAAATAAAAAATAGAATGGAGTTGAAGGTTATTAACGTATATAATCTTAGCATAATTATATTTAATTATAGGATATATAAATGCTAAAGAAAAGAAGCTGTAATTTCAAGATCAAATTTTTACAAGCTCTATTTATTATTGCATACAAGACTTTAATATAATAGTATAAATACACCATTTTATAGAGTTACAGTGAATGCAAACTACAGTGAAAATAAACTCATAATGATTGTTGAAAAAGGGGACCTTTTTCAAGACGATGTTTTTCTTTAATGAACATGCATTCAGAGGTTTGTTCATTTTTATTGTGTGTTAAAGTATATCAGTTCATTTACTCACATTAGGCTAGTGGGTTGCCTTTTATAGCGTTTATTAGCATTGGTTTCGCTGCATCTGTTAGATTAGTCTAGTGCAGTGGTTCTCAACTGGTTTGGCCACGGGACCCACATTTTGACATGGCCATCAAGCCGCGACCCAAACTGTAATATAATTTTAGAAATTATAATTAATTTGTATTTATTTATTAACGTACACAAGTAGTGAAAGAAAAATCATGAGAAAATCAGCAAGACTTACAAATAAACAATATTTAATTGCTGACATTTAACAAAATGTATCAAATTATAGAAATATTACAAAGTAAAAACGACAAACACTGTAAACAGCGGTTAGGGTAAGGAAAGGTTGTTACCATAAACAAAACTGAACTGTTAATAAAACATTAACACTGATCCTGTTGAACAGAACAAACCAGCAAATTGTAAAACGATTAAAACATCCATAACCATTTTACATCTAATATGACAGCAATTATAAACATGTTTCACTTAACAGTAATTTGGGAAGATAATGAGATAACTGAGGATGTGCTTTACTGATGTGATAAGAGTTTCAAAGTCAGGAGTGATGGTAGACAGTGCTACCCGAAGATGGTGCTCTATGTACAACCTGTTTCTTTGCTTGGACTCAAGCTGCACCAAGGAAGATAAGCCACTTTCATACAAATACGTAGTTCTGAATGGGATGGGTTTGATCGCACTCTCAGATCGCGAAAACTGGGAGAGGCTTACTTCACTGAATTTCTGTTTCAGCGTCTTATCACAAGAAAGCTCCACGAGCTGACTCTCTAGGTTGCTCTGCAACGTGCCGCTTTCCACGTCGATTCCAAAGGGAACAGTTGTCGTGTGCGCATTTCAAAATAAAAGTCCAGTATACCAAAACAAGTTAAAAATTTTGAGTTTTGTCAGTGCTGATATTTACAGTAATGAACATTTTTGTGGCTGGGTCATGTCATTTATCCCGAAACAGCAACATTGGATTCCAACATTAGATCAGTAACATTCATTCATTCATTCATTCATTCATTCATTTTCTTTTCGAATTAGTCCCCTTATTAATCGGGGGTCACCACAGTGGAATGAACCACCAACTAATTCACCAACATATATATATATATATATATATATATATTTTATGCACCAAATGCCCCTCCAGCTGCAACCTATCACTGGAAAACATCTATTCACTCTCATTCACACACATACACTACGGACAATTTAGCCTACCCAATTCACCTGTAGCGCATGTCTTTGGAATTGTTTGGAAACCAGAGCACATGGAAGAAACCCACGCGGTGAATACATGACTGCAAGCTCTGAATTAGGCCATTTTTTTTTTTTGGTGGGCATGTTTGTGTGTTCCTGTTTTTTTTTTTTTTTTTAATCTCAAAGAGCGCAACGTTCCTCTGAGTTCTGTCTGCTCACTGGATCTTGTATGTGTGTTTCTATGGCAGTGCAGAGAAAACTACAAGAGCCCAGAGGGGTGTAACGCCACGCCAGCAGAGGGAGCCCTCGCCCGACCACTGTCTCAGCTCCGCTCCCTCTGCACTCACTTCCTGTTTGTTAAATATTTAAGAAAGAGCTCAGGCCATGCTTCCGGGCGAAGTATTGCCAGTTCCACTGCCTTACCAAGCGTTCCAAGCGACTTTCATGACTGCTATCCTGTTGATGACCTTGCCTGCCTTGTTCACGTATGTTCTTTGTCTGCCCTCTTGATCTGTTTTGGACTGCTCACTGTGTTATTGAACTTCTGCCTGCACCCTTACTACGTCTTCTGGATTCACGCCATTGTATGTCGCTTGGATTGGACTGCTTTTCTGTTGCCAACTATTTGCCTGTTAATCGATTATGTCTTTGCCTCATCCTTAAAATAAACCTTGCACATGGATCCTAACTTTGCCTCAGCCTCCACATTACAAGGGGAGTGTTACATTTTAGGGTGAAAACCGATTTTCATTCAAATAAATCGATGTGAACTTCACACTTAAGTTAAATGATACACTTGTTTTATCACTCAGCCTTACTTTAATGCTGTTTAATGCAGAGCTTTAATTGTTAGATCACATTTTTGATTCAAATACCCCTGCAATCTGATTCCAGAATTGTGATTTGTCTAAACCGGATAACCTGCATTTGACCCAGAGAGAGCAGTGTTTGTTTAGTATTTAACCTCCAGTCTTTAATATTTTAACAGTATCCTTAATTCTATATTAAAAATACTGAATTTTTCTCTCACTTACACACACACACACACACACACACACACACACAAAAATGCTGATTAAATTTACTGTATACACCGATCAAATTAGAGTTTTTCAGACTTTAAATGAAGGTTAAATCAATTAAACTGCCACATGAACTGTAAAAATGTCACTGAAATGTCTCATTTGTTCAATAGATTCATTCAAAATGCTGATTCCTCCAGTAACAAAACACTTGAAGGGCCCTATCATACACCCGGCGCAATAAGGCGCAAGACGTGTTTCCCCCGACGTGTTGCTAATTTCATTTGCTTAATGCTTTTGTGCCATGAGCTTTAGACTTTGCACCTAGATCGTTAAAACAGAGCCTGAAGTCTTTATGACTCAAGAATTTTTTTTATCACACATAAAAATGAAGATTTGCTGTATGAAGACATGTTTCCAAAGCCTCTACTGAGCTGTAATGCAATAAACACTGCACTGAAAAAGCAGGCATGATCAAAAATTCTGTCCATTTTATTGGTGAACTTTGCAAACATCACATTCTGTTTTCGGTCAGCGTTACAATGACATTTATTAATTTAGCACTTTAATTAATTTAGACATTTTTTTATTTCGACACTTTATTCCAATTAAACTTACAGTTGAGGAGGCATTCAGCAATTACAAGAAGAGGCAATACACAGAAGAGCTAATTGTAAAAACTGTTTGCTAATCAAAGCTAATCAATCTAACCAAAGGAACTGTTAGTGCTCAGAGAATTAAGTGCTAGAGTAAGGAAAAGGGAGTGTGTTTGTTTTTAAGAGAGAGAAGAGTGTTTTGGTTTGTCCAACCCACTCACCTGTGTGAAGTCATATTTATTATATCATATTACAGTCCAACTGCATCAGGGTTAATTGAAAAGTGATCTGAAAACCAAAAGACTTATTTATTTTATTTTATTTTATTTTATTTGATTTGATTTTATTAATTTTATTTAATTATTTTTATTTTCATCATTCATTCATTCATTTTCTTTTCGGCTTAGTCCCTTTATTAATCCAGGGTCGCCACAGCAGAATGATCTGCCAACTTATCCAGCATATTTTTACGCAGCGGATGCCCTTCCAGCCGCAACCCATCTCTGGGAAACATCCACACACACTCATTCACACTCATACACTACGGACAATTTAGCCTACCCAATTCACCTGTACCGCATGTCTTTGGACTTGTGGGGGAAACCGGAGCACCCGGAGGAAACCCACGCAACCACGGGGAGAACATGCAAACTCCACACAGAAATGCCAACTGACCCAGCCGAGGCTCGAACCAGCGACCTTCTTGCTGTGAGGCGAACGTGCTACCCACTAGGCCACCGTGGCCTTATTTTTATTTTATTTTATTTTATTTTATCATTTATTTATTTATTTATTTTTATTTATTTTATTTTATTTTATTTTATTTTATTTTATTTTATTTTATTTTATTTTATTTTATTTTATTTTGATTTAGTTTAGTTTAGTTTAGTTTAGTTTAGTTTAGTTTAGTTTAGTTTTGTTTTGTTTTGTTTTGTTTTGTTTTGTTTTGTTTTGTTTTATTTTGTTTTTGTTTTTGTTTTATTTTATTTTATTTTATTTATTGTTTGCGAGTGTGCAGGTTGTACTTTTTCCTTGTTTTTTTATTTGGCAGCAACATAACATGCTGTTTTTGCTTTGTTTAGATGTCCTTGGTTCGATGTTGCATTCATATTTCAGTCCAGCATTTTCACTAACTGCACCAGAGTTCATTTGAAAGTAGAACGAGAACCAAAAAGGCTTCGTTGTGGAACTTTGAAGTGTGCAGGCTGTACTTTTTCCTTATTTATTTATTTGGCAGTGGTAAATTTTACACTGTAATGCCAAAAAAGTTCTATTTTCTCTGTCCTACAAAGTGTAGCGGTTAGCAGAGAAATTGTTTATCTTTGACTCCATTCAAATTATTACTTTGGCCCTTATGTGGTTCACATTCACTTGTCACACATTAAATAATCATAACCTTGGAAAGGCTGGCTGAAAACAAAATATTTTCCTGATAAACACTATCATTATGTTGTGTGAAAGCAAAAAATGAAAAAAAGAAGTCCTATTGATATTCTAGTGAGTGAATTGGGGTTAAGGTCGAAGCAAGATTGTCTGCTGGATCTGCAAACAAGGTAATCAGATTTTGCATCTGTTGGTATGCGGTTGTGGGTGCACGAAAAAGCTTCCAGTGCCACTGGCTGAAACTCGGTGTTCTCATTAAGCTAACTACGTCAATCTCCACATCCTCTTCTCCCCCGTCACCTGCGTGCTTATCAGCCCCAGCCTTCGCATTGGTGACAGGTCAATTGCCTGGGCAGTGGATTCTGGTTAATCACTCGTCAAATGGAAACCAATTGAGTTCTGGTCACTGGAGTTCAATGAAACTGCTGGCTATTATTCAACTCCTGCTCCATTCTTCATGTACTGACAATACAAGACATGATGAATGGGTTATCTTTAACAACAAAAAAAGCACTGCCCTTGATCATTGGATTAATGATATAAAATGGACACACACATACAGTACAACATCGTGCGTCACTAGCTCATAGCTACAAAACCGCTCGTCGATCAACTCAAACTGCTGAGATTTTCAAAAAGACACTGTAGAAAGGGAAACAAAATGGACGATCATCAGTTCTGCTGTGTGTACATCTTACATACAGTATACACAAGAAAGATTACTACTAATAAATTATTACTATTGCTACTATTATTTTATTATTATTATTATGAGGGCGCCACGGTGGCATAGTGGGAAGCACGATCGCCTCACAGCAAGAAGGTCGCTGGTTTGAGCCTCAGCTGGGTCAGTTGGCATTTCTGTGTGGAGTTTGCATGTTCTCCCCGTGGTCGTGTGGGTTTCCTCCGGGTGCTCCGGTTTCCCCCACAAGTCCAAAGACTATAGTTGAATTGGGTAGGCTAAATTGTAGTGTATGTGTGTGAATGAGTGTGTATGGATGTTTCCCAGAAATGGGTTGCAGCTGGAAGGGCATCCGCTGTGTAAAACATATGCTTGATAAGTTGGCGGTTCGTTCCGCTGTGGTGACCCCAGGTTAATAAAGGGACTAAGCCGAAAAGAAAATTTAATTATAATATTATGAATATTTTTTAGGGGTTTTCATCTATATTGGGATAGGACAGTGGAAATTTTACATACAGGAAAGTGTGGGCAGTACAGATAGGGGAAAAATCAGCAAAGGACCTTAAGCAAGGAATCAAACTAGCTGCGCCGTGAGCACATCTGTGCTATGTGTCGATACCACTACACTATTGGTGCTGTAAGGATGAAAATTATTATATGCATTTGTTTATATGGCAGAACATGTCTTTTTCACCAAAGAAGGCTCACACAAATTCCTGATAAGATCAGGGCCTGCTTTGTGGACTGTGGGGGTTTGATGATGTAGTCACATGTTGATTGGTCAGTTTGAATGTCTCAGTATTTAGGCTTTGGTCACATGGTCAAGAAAGGTACAAAATAGGTGGTAAACTTAGCTCTGGCCCTCTTTCTTCTCCTGCTTTGGCCCTCTTTTCATCCCCTGCTCTGGCTCTCTCCCAACTCTCTCTCTATCTCTCTCCTTCCCCCTCTCTCTCTTTCCCTCTCTCTCTCTCAGGTAACTTTAATTTACATTTAAGCTGGGTACAATTATTATCATATGTTTTTATCATTTCATGTTTTATTGTTTCATACAGTTATTTGTAACTAATTCAGTGGTAACCGTAGATAATTATTGTCATTAAATCATCTCATTTTCAAGTATTTGTCAATTACATTTGATTTAACATCAACATTTAATGGCTCCATATTGCAATACAATATAATCACATAATAGCGACGCTCTCCACATTTAAAGCTATTAATACTGCCCTTATTTCCGTTTTTGGTATAAGATTGCAGAAGATGGTTTGACTAGAATGTACAGTTTTTTACCATCATACTGATAACTTTTTAGTCATTCGGCAGAACTACGGTTCGAGTTAAAAGTTAAAAGACCAACCTTACAGTGCCAACTATTACTATTTTAAAAAAAAAGACTTTGGGATTCAATGTGTGCCAGCAATCAGCATTTATCAAAATATCTTCTTTTGTGTTCAACAGAAGAAACAAACTCAAACTGAATTTTCATTTTTTGGGTGAACTATCACTTTAAAGCAAGGGTTCCCAAACTCAGTCCTGGAGGGCCAGTGAGCTGCAAAGTTAGCAGAGATTGACACATTTTGGTTGTGCTGTATTGTATATCGTATTGTATCTTATCGTTTTATATGGTACTCATTAAAACTCAAGATATTAGACGTTAAGATATTAGGTTGGAAAGTTCAAATGTACGCCTCTTAGTACATAGAAAGTATTAAAACGTTGTTTAAGGAACAGGATTTATCAGAAACACAAATTGTGACAATCCTATTTGACCACATTTGATCATTCAAATGCATCGTTGCTAAATAAAACTATTTATTTCTGCAAAAAAAATAAAAGTCAGGGTTCCCAAACCTTTGAACAGCATGAAACCCTGATGTGCCCTTCACATCTAATTAATATTCAGCCACATCAGGAGTTACAATCAGAATTTAAATAAAGCATCCCCATGATCTCATTACACCCTTGCTCATACTGTACAGTAGCTTCCATCCCAAAAGAGAACAGAGACGACACTGACAAAACTTGCGAAACTCTCTGCGAGCCAGGCATCAGAATACACGTACAGTTTGAAGCAGAGAAGAGATCATTTGCACCACGAGTGTTCTTTTATCAAGTGAGAAAAGCCAAATGTCTCCCTCTGTGCCACCCATTCAGAAAGAAAGTGAAAAGTTAATTGGCTCCTTCCTGGTCAACTGGGATTCATTTCAATTAACAGGCAAAACAGCTGTTAATTCTGTGCCACAAAGAACGTGGTCTTCTGTTTAATTGTTTGCAGCGCGGCGACTTGCAAGCGCTTTCTTAAAGAACAGAATGAGTCTGGGAGGAATTAAAATGGAGTGGATATTTTAATTGCGCTCTTTCTTGCTCGTTCTCAAACACGTCTCGTGTTCGGCATTTCAATGCGTGTCTGTATCATTTCATTCAGATTTTTTGGATTCCAAGGTGTTGATGACTGAATCTCGACCCACAAAAATAGCTGAAGAATCAGCAACCACACAGTAAAAATTAATTAGTTACCTTACTTAAAAAAAAAAAAAAAACTGAGTAACCATGTTGCCTTGTAAGTGACAAGTTGACTGTAAACCTATTGTTACTCTGAACTGTTAAGTTGACTTAACTTTTTTTTTATAATTATGCACATACACTACCAGTATTTTTTTAAGAAAACTATTTTGTTCATCAAGACGGCATTTATTAAATGTAAAAAAAAAATAACAATAATAATTAAATTGTTAAATATTTATTAGAATTTTAAATAACTGCTTTGTTATTGTATGTAGTTTCAAATTAAATTATTACTCCTGTTATTATTGTTTTTATTACTATTAGTCTTAAGACTTATAATATTAATGATAATAAATATCCTAATTATTACCGTAATATTAGATTGATTTCTGAAGGATCATGTGACTCTGATGTAATGAAGCTGAAAATTCATTAAAATCACTGGAATAAATTATTCAGTTAATTATAAACTACTTTTCAACAGTTATTTTATAGTGCAATAGCATTTTTACAATTTGTGCTGTATTTTTGATAAAATACTGTAAAGGCAGCCTTGGTGAGCAAGAGAAGCTTTTTTTAAAACATTTAAAAATCATACTGACCTCAAACTTTTGACGAGTAGTGTAGTTCATTAATTTTAAAGGAACAGGTTTACTCAGGTTTAAAGTCAACTATTCAATATTTTTATAGCAAGATCACCTAAAAGAAACAATCTTTTTTTCTTTTTTATTATTATTATAATTTTACAACTTGCTACAGTTTTTAATCCATTCAGCTGATTTCCAGGTCTGGTGGAGGCACTTTTAGCTTAGCATAGATCATTGAATCAGACCGTAAGCATCTCACTCAAAAAATAAAAAATAAATAAATAAAAGTTTCAATAATTACCTCTTTAAAGCTTGGCTCTTGCGAATCATCTCAGACTGGTTTCTTGAACATAACAATGAGTTCACTGTACTCGACTGGCCCACACAGTCACCAGATCTCAATCCAACGGAGAATCTTTGGGATGTGGTGCAATGAGAGATTCGCATCATGGATATGCAAATCATGAACAAATCTGCTGCAACTGCATGAAGCTATCATGTCAATAAGGACTAAAATCTCAGAGAAACAAGGAGACAGACAAACAAACAAACAGGCAGACAGATAGACAGACAGTTAAACAGACAGATAGACAGATAGACAGATAGACAGATAGATAGATAGATAGATAGATAGATAGATAGATAGATAGATAGATAGATAAAAACAGTTGTAAAAGGATGGATGGATGGATGGATGGATGGATGGATGGATGGATGGATGGATGGATGGATGGATACTATAGATACTATAGATAGATAATGGTAACCGTTGCATTCCTTTCTCCTACTAAAGAAGTCAATGGTTACCGCTTTCAAAGATTCTTCAAATTCTTCTTTCATGTTCAACATAATCTCATCTTATAAAAGTTGAGAACCACTTGAGGAAGAGTAAAAAAGTGAATTAATGTTCGTTTTTGGGTGAACTATGCCTTTAATGGTAATTGAGCAGACTTGTTTATAGTGTTTCAAACGTTTCAGAAAACGATCAATCGTTTGATGTCACATTTAGCTTTGTCATTAGTTCGAGTGAAATAACTCAAGATGATGTTTGTCTGTCATTACCACTGTCAAGCATCACTCTCTCTGCTGGATGAGATCTGTGACAGAACATCGTCGGTGATTGACTGTCATTATTGTTTTGTTGCAGTTCTGAACGATAAGATAACTTTCTGTTCTTTACAACTAGTTTTATTTTTAACTTTATCTTGTGCTTTTCATGGTAAATAACCAGTAAGTCTTGTTTTACTACAGTGAAGGCTAATGAGCATTTTTCTCAGCCTATTATGTTTATGTTCAGTTATTTCACTTTAAAGGCATTGAAAATAACAAATTCCATAATCAATCTACTAATTGCACACAGGACTCAGGAGCCTTAGAAAGAAATGCTCATTTTAGATGAAATCATTTCAGACGGCACTTGCATCTGAACTCTATTCACAATTACTATAGCTTCTCTGATTTTATGTCTTGTATTGTCATGAATTAATTTCTAAATTATTATTTTTTAGCATATGCAGCTGTCTTGATAAATGCTCTTTATTTGAAAGAACAATATAATATGTTTGAATTGATTTTCATGTATCTGGTGACACAGTGGCTCAGTGGTTAGCACTGTCACCTCACAGCAGATTGTCACTGGTTCGAGTCCTGGCTTAGCATGGGAGGATAACAGGTTTCAATGTTTACCGTGTTTGGGAAAATCAAGGTTCTAAAACCGACAACGTTTTCTGTTATATGATTCCAGTTTTTGCATCTGTACTATTCGAATATGAATGTTATTTAGACATTTAGTAACTCAATTTTTCTAACTAAACAAGGGTTTAATTGTCTAACACCTGCACATGCTTAAGAAATAATTCAATTCTTTTAGAAATGTAGGTCAGTATATATATTTATATATATTGAAATAAGGTGTCATTAGTTTGAAACATTTTGTTTTTTGTAAGTGTATCAAGCTGTTTGACTCGAATGGAAAGAAATAAGAGTTTGATTTCTATTTAGTCTATGATTTATGTGAATTTTTGGTGAAGTAATAAAATTGTTTAGAGCAGTGGTTCTCAAACTGTGGTACGCGTACCACTACTGGTACACAAGCTTCTTTCTAGTGGTACGCGGAGGAATCTTTGAATAACTAAAGTGAAAAAATTAACACTTTTAACCCTTTGACTCGTACGATAACACCGATGTGATCAGTAAATTGATTTTAAAAGGCTAAACCTTTTATTTAAGTGGCTAACAATAATAAATATTCTTATTTAGAAGAATTAATCTGCTGTAGCTGCTTAATTAGGCCTATGACGCTACTGTACTTCAATACCGGGTATTATGGCGGTACTTGGAGAGATAATTTTTTTCTGAGGTGGTACTTGGTGAAAAAAGCTTGAGAACCACTGGTTTAGAGTAACTACATTAGATAATTCGAAATTCAAAAACTGTAATCATGTAAATGGTAATTAGTAATTAATTACTTTTTTGAAGCAACTAACCTAACAGTGGCAATAAATAATACACTGTCAACACTTTCCTGCAAATCTGTTGTAAATCAATTACAGCAAAGATATGTATTCACATTTACAGCACTATCTATCTCATTCTCTATGTAATTACAGAAATGTATGTGTATCTTTACTGTAAAATATGGCCCAAGGAGAAATGGTCGTGCCCAGCTGAGCCTGGTTTCTCTCAAGGTTTCTTTTTTCTTCACTTTCGCCAATTGGTTGTTTGTTCCTCACCACTGTTGCTACTAGCTTGCTTGGTTCGGTACTTGTGGAGCTGTGCATCGATGGATTAGTCTTCAGTGTTTGGACTTCCAGCAGTGAAATTTAAACTGCACTGAACTGAACTAAACTGAACTTCAACTCTGAAAACTGGACTGACACAGTTTCAATTTATTTTCAGTTTCAATTTATCCATGTTAAGCAACTTTGACACAAGCTACATTGTAAAAGCGCTATAGAAAATAAACATGAATTGAATTGAAATATACAGTAATTTTCCCAACGCAACTTTAAAATACAGTAAGACAAAAAGTAAAAATACAGTTAAAGGTAAATACTGTGTCAATTACAAAAAAAAAGATAAGTGTGTAGTTAAAAACGTTAATGATTATTTTTAACTTAATAAAACAATTTTGAGTTAATGATGAATTGATTCATAAAGTATATCGGGTTCACAATGTATTTTTCTTCCATAAAACACTTTTTAAACCAAGTTAATGCGCAGCATCATGCTTCTCATATTTTGAGTCAATAATAAAATATTAAAATTAAGTGATATTTGAACATTTCAAAAAATAATTTTAAATGTCACTTTTGTTGTCACTATAGCACAAGGTTTGCTTTTTTTTTTTTTTTTTTTTTTTGCTCCTCATTAGCTCATTTTGAAATGAAAACTCAAAAGCAAACATTTATAACACCAATTTTATATGTCATTTTTAGATGCACAATGATAGCACAAGCCTTCCTGTGTTTTTTTCAACAAATTCATTACCTTGTTGCCTTTTCTCTCTTTGTCTTTTCCCCAAAATAGGATGGTGGGCATAGAAAGAATGACCTCCAGATGAAAAATCTGAAATAGGACATACTCACTAGCCAGATTTGCAGAGTTTGCTTTTCTGAAGTTTGAAACGAGAAGCTCCACACAAAACATAAATATCACCCAGGGCCCAAGAGGAATGGAGCCGACAGTATGGCAATGGTGTTATTAACAACGCTACATACAAAAAGATGCTAGTAACCTTTAAAAAAAAAACACAACCGCACATCTGTCGTCCTGTAGTGTGGAAACTTTTCTTTTAGGTTGACAGTATGGTAGACTTTTAAATGTCACCTTTTTTTTCAGAAGGGAAGAACAACAGTTGGCATCTGGTTCTACCAGAGTTTTTTTTATTTTTTATTTATGTATGTATGTATGTATGTATGTATGTATGTATGTATTTATTTATTTATTTATTTATTTATTTAGGTAGACAATGCCTTCTCAAAAAATTAATTAATTTTGCTTCGCTTAGTCCCTTATTTATTGGGGATCACCACAGACAGTGCTGGGTACCAGTACTGGGAAACACCCATAAACTCCCTCAGTCACACACTATGTACAATTTTAGATTCTCCAATTCAAATGTGCCGCATGTCTTTAGACTGTTGGGGAAACCAGAGCACCCGGTGGAAACCCTTGAGAACACAGGAAAAACATGCAAACTCCACACAGAAATGCCAACTTGTGTCGACGCCAGTGGTGTAGTGGTGTAGTGGTTAGTGCGTCGACACATTCACTTCGGTGCTCACGGTGACCTGAGTTTGATTACGCCTCGTGGTCTTATGCCGATCCCTCCCCTCTCTCTGCTCCCCATGCTTTCCTGTCAACGCTCTCTACTGTCCTATCTAATAAAGGTGAAAACCCCCCAAAAATAATTAAAAAAAAGAAAAAGAAAAAGAAATAAATAAAAAGAAATGCCAACTTGTCCAGCCAGGACTCGAACCAGTGACCTTTTTGCTTTGAGGTGAAAATGCTAACCACTAAGCCAACATGCTGCCCTTCTCATAAAATTGCATATTGTTTTCATGTTTATGGCCTTAGCAGTTTTTTTTCTGTTCAATAAATAACAAATCTGTGCAAAAAATAAATAAATAAATCCCAGACATCTGCAAAAATCAATATGCATACCTACAGTATGTGGTTATATGAGAGCTATCTGTTAAAAATGACACCTGCACACTGACACAAAACACAGCGTGAAAAGGAAATGCTAAACTGAATTGCAGCATGTGAAGCAGAGAGAGAGAGAAAAAAAACATCAGCAGGGCCGCATAAACAAGTCATTTTGCGCAACTGCTCAGACACAGAAGACTCCTATATTACACATTTCAGAGATCAATGTATGCTGAAAAGAACTTATCGACAGACCCCCTGCCGGTTCCATGAAACTACCATAAAACTGTAAAAAGAAATAATAATAAAGTAGCTAAAACAATCTCAATGGTTTCTCAAGAACAATATTATGTTACAGACAGCAAAGACAACCTAGCTCTTTCAGCTGACCGTTTATGTTAATTAAAAAAAGTTTCAAAACAGCCTCATGGAAAATTACTGTAGTAATTTACAGTATAATACATGCAAATACTACAATGTTTTTGTAATTTGCAAAACAAATGTTTTGTGATTGTGTGTATACATGTTA
Source organism: Danio albolineatus (assembly GCA_903798035.1). Lineage (NCBI taxonomy): Eukaryota > Metazoa > Chordata > Actinopteri > Cypriniformes > Danionidae > Danio > Danio albolineatus. Next base: position 681,439 of record CAIGQQ010033974.1, on the reverse strand, counting down.
TTATGGAAACATGGCACCTTCAAATTAATTTGGTTGGTGGGAAAAAAAAATTGGGGTGGGCCTCAAAATCACTATTTTAACGTCAGAAAAAAAAAACTTAAATATTACTCCAAATATCCCTCTAATAGTGAACCCTGCATGTCATAAAATGATGCTAAATGGGCTACTCCAAGCAGGGCCCTTTACAAGATGGTGGCCCGGTAGCTAGACTGCCCCTCTGCCCTCATTGGGTTAACTGCCCTCAATTAACGCTTTACTAAAGATCCACTGATTTCATTAATCCACTCCATGTTTTACCTCCCACTTCACAGTCCGCAGCGTTAGTCACAAAATCTGTGTGCCTGCTCTCTGGAAAGTGGAGGCAGCAGTTCTTGACGATTGTTGCATTACAAGGTAGATAGTCTCAATAAAATCCACATTGCAGTCAGTGGTCTTCTAAAAGTGCTGACAACTTGTGCTAAATATACACGTTCTTAGAATTTGAATGACTAATCAAAATCAGATCTAATACAAATAACAATTTTCTAATATAAATAACAATTTTCAATTTTTATAACAACTGGAAAATTTGTATTGGCAAGAACCCACCTACTTACTGCCCCTTTTTTTGGTTTGGGCAGTAAGTAGGTGGGTTTTAGCCTTTTGTCTTTTGTGATTCACAAATTTAAGAAATAATATATAGAGAAAAAATTCTGCAAAATAACAAAAAAAAATTGCTGGCAGTTTATTACAAGGTATTTGTACCATAATATACAACACCAACCCAGACAATATTTCACTTTAAACTATTAAAAACGTTGATAAAGTCACTTTTTTCGAACTTATCAAGGTTAAAGGTTGTTAAAAAAAGATAATGCAAGTCTCATAATGCAATTCAAAAGCATAAATAAAAGGGGAAAAATAAAAAAAAAAAAAAAAAATGAATCTTAAAGTATGGAAAACTGCTAATTTCCGGATCGTTTTTGCTTTATTACCCTCTCCCAGTAGTTTGAGTGGCAACAGTAGCACATGAACTTCATTCTATACATCCCTATCGGCTGTCCTCAGTTTGCTTCCACTGCTTTTCATTTCCGAGAATGAGAATCCTAATTACATTAATTGGATCTTTTTTAGCAAAGCTCATTTCTATTTGCTTCATTGCCATGAGCTGGAGGCATTCCCATTTGTTTAGTGTCACTGTTGTTAGTGATAGTCGTGTTTTGGTTCTGGCGTATGCGTGAGTGGCATCAGGCTCTTTGTCAAGGGGCCGGAAGACTTCTCATCATAAACTGTGAGCTCTTTTCAGCTAAATGCATTCTTATTTCTGTTTGCAGGGGTCACGGCTAGAGCAAATACTTGCGGCCATTAGGATGAGAACAAATTTGGGGAGCATCATATTGAAGTAGGGATGAAAGCTGCCGGCGATTGACTCTACTAGATTTAAGTAAGACTGAACCAGCTTTCATCCCATGAGAGTTGAACGCACAGCACTTTAGAGCAAAATTGATTATGGAGAGCCCAGGTTGATTGACAGATGTCATGGAAAATAGATTGCATTCGCAGTCAGCGCAGGAGATCCATCACCATTAACCGGTTATGTATATGTGGCATGAGACGCTAGGTCACGTAAGCCCCTGCCAATACCTGCAGTCAGCGTTTCACGCGCGATAAATCACCCCTAGCCATACATCTCTGAGTCAGGGCACTATATTATATCAGAACACTGCTGACATCCTTGTTATGTGCACTAATCCAGGGTTGTGCTGCTCTTTGAGCTTTCCTAAAATCTGAAGGAGGGAGGAATGATTGAGTGAAAGTAGGCGGCTTCGCTGTTAGGCTTCTTTTTAACAAGTTTGTAGTTTGTTTGTTTGTCTCTTCTTGAACTTATTATGCACGGAATGGCATGAAATGTTTGAAAACCGATGGCACTGTTCCATTTCATCTGAAATTTCCAAAGCACAAAAGTAGAAACTTACAAAAGCAGCCTTCCTGCAACAGGTAAAGCATTTCCATAAGCCATACAGCAGGATGCATTGTGTGCTTTCCAGACATGAATTGACGACGAGTTTTAAATTCCATTTCAACCGCCGAACCTGAATTGAATTTGAATGGAGGTAGAAAACAAGGTGCGGCATTATAATTTGTATTTAATTATAATGCCGTGCTGTAGCTTAAACAGTTTGACTGGCGTTCGGTTTGGTTCAGTTCCCTAGGAATGCATTAATTTATAATGAATTTATACCTTCAAGTTGCTTTGGATAAAAACCTCCTGAAAGATAATACGGGTGTAGTGTACTCTAAATATTTAATGCACATAGAATTTCCAAAGAAACTGCTGGAAATCATACCCGTAATTAATGCTCACTAAATGTATATGTTAATTCAGCAAGCGTGCATTAAACAGGGTTCATACACATTTTTCCAGAACTTTCAAGTACATTTTCATGACGTAATGTTTCATGTAATGTCTACTTAAACATGGTAAATAAAAAGAAACAATTATGTTCAAGTTTAGTACAGCATATTATAAAACATGCAACAATCTATTTTGTTTAGGTTTGTTTTTATATCTATGTAAAATTGATTTTGATCATGCTTACACAGCACTAACAATGTAAGAGCACGTTTTTAGCCAAGGACAGAAGTTCAAGTTAGGGCTGCACAATATTTCATTTTAGCATCGATATCAATAAGCCACAATGCAGGATATGCAATGTTGGGATTATAGTTTAATATAGAGTTTAATCATAATGGAGTAAAGGTTTATCATCTGCATGCATTTTTAAAAAGATAGTTTACCAAAAAATGACCTACCATTTTCATTACAACCTTCACTTGTTTCAAACGTTTATGTTTTTTCTTTTATTTTTGAATAAACACGAAAGAATATAATTTATTAACTCCCATAGTATTTAAAACAAGTGAAGTGTGAGTTAATAGTGAGGACATTTTAATCTTTGAGCAAATTGTCCCTTTAAGGCCTGTAACAGTGTGGACATTTCAATATTTCAATTTTTTTGTAACTTTAATAAAGATGAAGGGCGACACGGTGGCGCAGTAAGTAGTGGCTGGGTAGGGCCTCGGCTGGGTCAGTTGGCATGTCTGTGTAGAGTGTGCATGTTCTTCCCGTGTTCGTGTGTGTTTCCTCCGGGTGCTCCGGTTTCCCCCACAGTCCAAAGATATGCGGTATAGGTGAATTGGGTAAGCTAAGTTGTCTGTAGTGTATGTGTGTGAATGAGAATGTATGGATGTTTCCCAGAGATGGGTTGCGCCTGGAAGGGCATCCGCTGCGTAAAACAAATGCTGGATAAGTTGGAGGTTCATTCCGCTGTGGAGACCCCGGATTAATAAAAGGACTAAGCAGAAAAGAAAATGAATGATAAAGATGAAATAATAATCAACTATTGAAGGATTCAGATTTTTACCTTCTAATCCGTCTCAGCATGGATCAACGTTTATCCTTTTCTCATCATCCTGTTTTTCATTATTTTTGTTAAAGATGATTATTGAATAATGAATAAAGTTAACACATTGCTTAATATAAGAATGTTCAGTGCATTTGCCTGTCTCCTTGTAACTATTTTTAGGAGTCACCGAACTAAGTTAGAGGTCACGGAGACCTCGAGCGGAACTGAAGGGCTCAGGACTGGAAACAACTGTTTCTATTTGTTATTTCTATGAGTCAATACTAAATCTAAAATGTCTAAAGTGATTTTGCTATTTTTACGGTTAATTCATTTAAAGTGATTCTACTTTTTATTCAAGATAGACTTTGTGTAGTAAGGATCTAACTGCCTGAATGTAGATTATATCGGTTTTTACCAGTTTTGATAAAGATGGCTGAGAGTACACTCAGCCTTGATTAAGAAACAGATTGTACTTTGTGCGTGTTCTATTTGATTGTGGATCTGTTTTGCAGGTCTGAAGTCAGCTCTAAACAGTCTAGTGCAGGGGTGTCCAAACTCGGTCCTGGAGGGTCGGTGTCCTGCAAAGTTTAGTTCCAACCCCAATCAGACACACCTGGGCTAGCTAATCAAGCTCTTACCAGGTTTTCTAGAAACATCCTTGCAGGTGTGTTGAGTCAAGTTGGAGCTAAAATCTGGAGGACATCAGCCCTCCAAGAATGAGTTTGGACATGCCTGGTCTAGTGGATGTCTGACATTTATATGCTTAAGATATTGTTCAGAAACGTACGCACACACCCACATGGAAATTTTCCTAGTCTCTCTGTTTTATCCAATCAGGTTAGAACACCTATATATATATATATATATATATATATATATATATATATATATATATATATATATGACACAGTTAATGACGTTATGTGAGAGTATATTGAAGTTGATTGGTGATTGTAAGCAGAGCGGCCTAGGAAGTCATTGCGAGTGTTGAAGCTGGCTTCTGCTGATGAAACTGCAAACTATCTTTAGTAAACTTTATATATTTGAATCTCTGTCTCCGGCTCTTCTTCATCTGACAAACTGGTCATTCTCTGGGTTAAAACTGTAAATTATCCCTACACTATGCAGTTTTTATTATTCAATATCTATATCTGAATAGTGAATACCTGAAAACTATAATTCACTTTTATCTTTACTATATTTTTTTTATCTATGCTTGTAATCTATTTGTTATATATTGTTCGAGATTCACTCCCCTACAAAATCCCCCCAATTACTCCAAATAACCCTGTTAAATCATCTGGTGAAATTGTATTCACATTGCAGAAATACAAAATATTGCAATGTCAGATTTTTCCAATATCGCACTGCCCTAATTCAAGTATACAGATATTTGTTCAACTAATTTCATTGACTTTTTCAAAACTTTGTGTTTTTTTCTGAGTTTCCAAAACTTTTCCAGGCCTAGAAAATACTATGTAAAAATTCCACGTCTTTTCCAGGTTTTCCATAACCCCAAACCCTGATTAAAGGTGATGATCAAATATGGGAGTAAAGTTATTTGCAATATTACAAAATATTTCATAATGCTGTTCTTCAGAACGTTCTATTCGCTAAAGAATCTTGAAAATTGCATCATATTAAAAGTAGTGAAAAAATATGTCTTATACACAAGCAAATTAGAGCGATTTACACAAATTAGAATGATTCCTTATATGCTATAATTCAATTGCACATGCAACTGACATTGCGTCATTTTTCATTAGTTTATCCATAGCAACAATACACTCATTGCAGACGCAATCATCATAACAGCAGATCCATCCTTGCACTCTTTGCTTCAGATTTTATTTATAAGCCAAGAGCTTTAAGCACTAGGTTCTACGTGCTACAAATCTTTGAAATCATTATTTAAAGGTAGTTCGTTTTTAAAAATCAACATTTCACAACCTCAAGATTACTTAGAATCAGAATTCTGACATTGGTGTATTTACAGAAGTGATGATTTTATTTATGTAATAGCAACAGTGCATTCATTACACCGAAGAGTTTTATAGATAACTCCTTGTATGCTTTAAATGTGGAGCCTTTTATTTATTACCGCTTTAAAAAAAACATGTAAGGTCAGTCGCTGCCTTTTCATTCTCCAATCAAATAAAAGCAGAGGCGGGGTTTCAGTTGAGGTGACAGTAGTGATTGTGTTGCCAAGATGACTACGGAAACTTTTAAAGGTAGAGGAGAGACTAGTGATCACTGTTTTGAGATATCCAGAGCTGTTTGACTATAAAAATCTTGAATATCATGATATTATTAAACATTACAATTATAACAATATCAACCGCAAAGCTCGCACACAATACGCAGCTGATTCAGTTGTTGCCTTGTGACATAAAAAGAGCAATCGCATTTGGTTTGATCGGCCCCTAAGGTACCAAAGTTACATAGAATTTGTTACAACAAAGTTATGTCAGTGTCAGACTTCTGCCACACTAGTCCTGTCTTGTCTTGTGTTGTGCTCGACTCGAGTTTTCTCAGGTCGAGCACTGCTTTCTGTCATTGTGTGTGCCTCTGTATGGGTGCTGTCACGAGCGTCATGAGGTCTGGGCGTGCTTGGGTTGCGTGCTTCTATTCGTGTTTGTGTTTGCGTTTGTTCTGTCGGCATCGTGCCGTTACATTCTCAGCGTCTCAGCCTAGTTGGTTTTGGTTTTAGATGACGCTGAGATGAAACATGCGCATTGCATATGTGTGAGCGCACGATAAGGTGTTCGTTTTATCGTGTGCTCGTGTCTTGCATCTGATTATGTTTGTGTTGTCTAAGCAAGTGGCTCTGTGTTTACCTTGTGGCCATGTGCTTCCGTGTTGTGCTTTAGTTGTGTGCTTAGTAAACACACGGTTAATGAGTTCTCTCATTGGCTGCATGCTCTTGTCCCATTTTACGTGTGCACATGGCTTGTGGTGTTTTCTTGGGTCATGTGCTCTCCCGACTATTGTCTCGTCCCACTCTCCTTGTTAACTCATTATTAGTTTATCATGTTCACCTGTTTGTTTGTTAATTGTTTCTTCTTATATTCTCCTCATATCTGCTGTCCTGTGCCAGTTCATCGTCGTATGTTGCCTCGTCCAGCCCTGTCTAGCCCTGATTCCTTCCAGCCTGCCCAGTAATGTTTGTTTGTGTGTTTTGTTAATGTTTTGTTGCTTATTTTGCTGTTTATTTTTCTTTTTAATAAAACCCCTCATATTATTTCTGCACTTGAGTCCTCATCCTTTTCCCTACGCCAACCGTGACAGTCAGCACATAATGCAAAAACCCTGTTCCTTGAGAGCCACCCTCCTGCAGATTTCAGTTGCAAACCTGATCAAACACACCTGAACCAATTAATTAGGACCTGAACAGCACTTGATAATTACAGGCAGGTGTGTTTGATATGGGTTGCAACTGAAATCTGCAGGAGGGTGGCTCTCCAGGAACAGGGTTGAGCACCCCTGACATAATGTAAAAAAGGGGTTAAGCAATGGACGTTTACACTATCATTTTTAGCATACACGAGAATCTCTTTCTCTGAACATTCCGCATTAGCCATGACTCTGTTTCAACTTTTAAGAAAAGTCCTCGACCTCATCCAACAGCCAGCGGAAGTGTTTTACCCCACACACTCTTCTGGCTCTCGAAGGTACAGTACATTCACAGCTCCCTGCCAATTACTGAGCACCGGGTTGCCTAAAGACTAAGCCTGACCTCCTGACTCCCCCCTTCTGGCCGTCTGCTCCGAGCGGGGGTACAGACAACCCTGGCCCAGTCTGCAGGTCTGGGACCCTTCAGCCAGCCAAATTACAGCCCAGTGATGCCTCAGTCACATACAAATGTCAGCTATTCACTGGCTCATAAAGAGGCCAGGAGTTAAATGTCAAGTAATGCCTTTTAAACTAATTGCCTTCAGTGTTTCTCAAGAAGGGAATCTCTATCGCTAGGGCTGATTAGTGGGAAGGGCTAGCTGTTAGCCAGATGTTAGCAGGTGTTCGCTACATTTTTAACTACCTCCCTCTGGGCGGATATCCATATTGTGTTGGAAATAAAAGCTGCTGAAGGTGAGATGATGTCCAGATGGGGTCAGAGGACTGAGTTTATGGAAGTTTTTACAAGGGGATTTATGAACTCGGTTACCCGGCATTATATAATGGCCAAGACAGATTCTTAATATAGTAAACAAGTGGAATTTAATGAGATTTGTTATTTATTTATTTGTTTTTAAAGCCTCAGACAGCCTCTGGGGTAGCACGAACAGACATAGAGGAAGCATTTCAAGTGAATAAACAATTCCAAAGAGATGAATGAGAGATTTGGATATAAGTAGACGTAACGAGAATGTGATTTAGTCATAAAAATATTAAAAAGCAAACGCAAACCTGAGGGGTTACACTGTTTAATTCATTTTATTAGATATGTTTTCTCAAAAAATTTGATATAGTCGACAGCAGTTTCACAAAACAAAAAAGTCAGTTTAAGTGCAGTGGATGCAGTTTTGCCAGATATTTCTAATAAAAACAAGCAAAAGCAATTCTCCAAAATGTACTAAGCTCAAATACTGTAGTTTGAAAATATGATACAGAATTGCTAACCCCAAACATCTTCTTATAACTTTATTAGTATTGAATATAAAAAAATACACCAGTTCGGACCTTGGGGACCACATTGCTGGTTACAGACATGCCCAGAACAGAAAAAAGTTCAGATATTCTGTTCTTATTTGTACTTAAGGTGCATACGGAGCATTGGAATTACATGTTGGAACACACAGTAAAACAATTCAATAGCGGACACTGGACAAAACAAAACACAGGACTTAAAGTAAACTTAAACATGATTAAACTGATTGCATACAGGGGAGAAACACAGCTGAAACTCATGAAGCAAACGACAGACGAGAAAACCGAACAAAGAAAATCATATGACCAAAACATAAGCACATGGAACACAACAACATGGGGATATCACGACACACACACTGAACCGTGACAAACATGGTCATCATCATTGTATAAATATATATTTTAATTAAAAATTTTTTTAAATCGATCTTTTAATGTTTAATAAACAATCTAATCCTGCGATGTGAATCTTGCAGATACACACATTGCGATATCGATGCTCAAACGATATATTGTTCCGCCCCAGTGGCTAACTAAACAAATGATAAAATATAGACACAATAGCAATGCACAACAGAAATGATACATAATGGTATGATGAAATATCATTTTACCAAGCAGACAGTCAATTACATGACATTCAGGCTCTTCCTCTGCATACTAAAAAGGCTCTAACATTAAGTACGGAGACCTTTGTAAATCAAAATCACTCAGTGCGTAGAGGAAGGCCGTAGAATTCTTTGCAGCAAAGTCCTTAACAATCGCAGATACTTCACAAAGGGCCAAGCAGGGACATTAGACAGTTTTCAATGAGCGTTTTCAAAACATCAAAGTCGGCTGTCAGCTCGACGTTCTTGACTCATATCCAGCACATTCACAGCAGTGCGCCAGCAAAGACAACAGCGGAAAAATGACTAATTAGTGTGTGTCACAACTTCGGTTTCGCAGACCATTTCTGTTTACTGCTCAGCACAGGAGGAGCTTGAATAACATGTTGGATGCGGCAAGAATAATTATCTCTTGAAGGGCTCGGTGGCTAATTAAACCGAAAAACCGACTCCACACTGTAGCTCAAAGAATAAAGATCTCATTGCTGACATGAGTAATGGGGACGCAAACATCAAGCAACTCACTGGTATAAACCTTTGTGTTTGGTTTATCGCGACTGACTCACGCTTTCACAATTTGATGGAAGCTAACAAGATGTACCGAAGCTAAAACGCCTATAGTAATCCTTCTCCATGGGATTTGAAACGATAAAATGGCCTTCGCCTCAGCCTCTTAAGCTTCTGCTTATGTTTAGCGGAGGAATGAAAAGGGATTACATGCACATGAATTAAAGAATAGAAAGAGAATAGGAGAATTCTGCGGATAAATGAAGAGTGTGACCTGTGAGGGTGGTAAGTGCCGCTATGTTTGAGGCTAATTGTGCTCAGGGTTCGTGACTGTAGCTTTCAGTTTTAGAGAGTCTCCTTAAAGTGCACAGTAAAGTGGTTGATTACTCACGCTCAGGCTGCGGCCCGACGCTGAACGCTTCTGAGCTCCGCGTTTGACATATCCTTTGCACTTTGAAACTCATAAAAAGGCAAAAAAAATGTCGTGTTGGAGCCGTTGCTGGTGTAGAATAAAACGGCTACATTAGTTCAGTGAAAAACATGAGTCAGTCGCTGTGTGCTGCCGGTGACAAAGAAAAACTCTTTTTGAGCTTTGTTTGAGTTTTCCGAGCAATACTTCAAACTGACTCACAAGTGGGCGAACTGTGAAAATTAGCAAGCTTCAAGGCAAGACGTCAGTCATACAACCTGATTATGCCTTGGTCCGTTGCTTGTATAAATGCATACAGGAAACAGAAGGCACAAAACTGGGTGCTATAAAAAAGCCAAATCCTTCTGGCACGTCAGGATTTCTTGTGTTGTTTTTTATTCATCAAACATTTGCAGAATAAATAGTAGCATTGGTAGCTGAGCATCTACGCCAACAGATGCAAAATAATGAATAACTGAGTCACGTAAATGTCATCCTGCGAATGTAGAGAAGACTATAAGAAGCCGCCAACCATTGATTCCAACCACTTTATTGAAAGCTGTTACGGCCTAATGTGTGTGCCTGTGTTTTACTCTCCTTCTCTCTTAAACTAAATGTTTGTTCTTTTACCCTTAGACCAAAAATGTAAACGTCATAACATTTATTGGGGGCTCGTCCGGGATGATCATTGTTTTTCCCTGGAATTGTGATGATTTTTGTGTTTGTTGGTGGCAATTGGCGCTAGTGCAAATAGTGTGCATATTCATGCAAAAGGGTACAACAAAGGAGCTATAGGAATAGCCATATATGTACATATAATATAGAAAAACAATTTTAAATATGTCTCATATTTTAAAAACCTATATCAAAACCTATTTTAAAACATACATGTTTATATAGGTTCTTTCCGTGTCAGATAATAAGCCACAAACCAACTGATTCCAATCCACGTTCCTAATATGCGTGCCTGTGTTTTTATTTCTCTTTCTCAGGAACAAAATGTTAGCTCTTTTACCATTAGACTAAAGATGTATAAAACGTAACAATTAATGAGGTTTCATCAAGGATTCTTATTGTTTTTGAATGGAGATCCCTTGAATTGTGATAATTTGAGTTTGTTGGTGGCAATTGGCACTAGTGGAAATAGTGTGCATATTCATGCAAAATTTAGTTGTTCAAAACTGGATGCTATAAAAACACCAAATCCTTCCGGCATGTCATGAGTTGTTATGTTGTTTTTTATTCATCAAACATTTGCAGAATAAATAGTAACATTGGTAGCTGAGCATCTATGCCAACAGATGCAAAATAATGAATATCTGAGTCACATAAATGTCATCCTGCGAATGTTGAGAAGACTATAAGAAGCTGCCAACCATTGATTCCAACCACTTTATTGAAAGCTGTTGTGGCCTAATACAGTATGTGTGCCTGTGTTTTACTCTCTTTCTCTCTTAAACTAAATGTTTGCTCGTTTACACTTAGACCAAAAATGTAAAAGTCATAACATTTATTGGGGGCTCGCCCGGGATGATCACTGTTTTTCCCTGAAATTGTGATGAGTGCAAAGAGTGTGCATGTTAATACAAAAGGGTACAACAAAGGATGTTATAAAAAATTGCCACATATGTACATTTAATATAGGAAAATGGACAATTTTATATATGTCACATATATTAAAAACCTATATCGAAACCTATATTAAAACATATATGTTTATATAGTTTCTTTCCTTGTGGGATAATAAGCCACAAACCAACTGATTGCAATCCACGTTCCTAATATGCGTGCCTGTGTTTTTCTTTCTCTGGAACTAAATGTTAGCTCTTTTACCCTTAGACTAAAAATGTAGAAGTCATTACATTAAATGAGGGTTTATCCAGGATTATTACTTTTTTTGAATGAAGATCCCTTGAATTGTGATGCTTTTTGACTTTGTTGGTGGCAAATGGCACTAGTGCAAATAGTGTGCATATACATGCAAAAGGGTATTGAACAAAACTGGATGCTATAAAAGCGCCAAATCTTCCGGCATGTCATGATTTCTTAAGTTGTTTTTATTCATCAAACATTTGCAGAATAAATAGTAACATTGGTATCTGAGCATCTATGCCAACAGATGCAAAATAATGGATGTCTGAGTTACGTAAATGTCATCCTGCAAATGTAGAGAAGACTATAAAAAGCCACCAACACTTGATTCCAACCACTTTATTGAACATTGTTGTGACCTAATATGTGTGCCAGTGTTTTGCTCTCTTTTTCTCTCTAACTAAATGTTGACACTTACCATTAGACCAAAAGTGCAAAAGTCGTAAATTTAATGGGGGTTAATCTGGTATTCTTGTTGTTTTTCAATAAAGATCACTGGAATTTACTGGAATTACATTTACTTTCTCTTTCTCTCTAACTAAATGTTGGCTCTTTCACCCTTAGATCAAAAAATTTTAAGTCGTAACATTTATTAGGAGCTCATTCGGAATTATTATTAAGATCCCTGGAATTGTAATGATTTTTTGGTGGCAATTGGCACTAGTAGAATGTCCATTTGCATATTCATGCAAAATAGTATTGTACAAAACTGGATGCTATAAAAAAGTCAAATCCATTTGGCACGTCAGGATTTCTTGCATTGTTTTATTCATCAAACATTTGCAGAATAAATGGTAACATTGGTAGCTGAGCAACTACGCCAAAAGACACAAAATAATGGATATCTGAGTCGCATAAATGCCATCCTGTGACTGTAAAGAAGACTATAATAAGCCACAAACCAACTGATTCCAATCCACGAACCTAATATGTGTGCCTGTGTTTTGCTCGCTCTTTCTCTCTAAATAAATGTTAGCTCTTTTACCCTTAAACCAAAAATTTAAAAGTCATAACATTTAATGGGGACTCATCCGGGATTATTATTATCGTTTTTCAATAATTATCCCTGGAATTGTGGTGACTTTTGTCTTTTTGTCACATAAATGCTATCCTGCAAATGTAGAGAAGACTGTAAGAAACTGATTAATTGTGTGTGTGCCTATGTTTTGTCCTCTCTCTAACTAAATGTTACCTCTTTTACCCTTAGATCAAAAGTTTAAAAGTTGTAACATTTAATGGGGGCTCATCCGGGATTGTTGTTGTTTTCAATAAAAATCCTTGGAATTGCGATGATTTTTGTCTTTGTTAGTGGCAATAGGTGGTAGTGCAAAAGTCCCTTTAAGGCAAGTCATTTCAAACGGCGGCTGTTTGAATGGGGAAACATCAAATTCTACAAAACAGTTTGTCAAGCTTATAGTTACAAATTCACTCATTCCTCATTTACAGTCATGTTAGATATAATCATCGTCTGAATAATCAGATCGCAGAGTAATTCCCAACTACTCTACATTCCTATCAAAATGAGAATGGCCTTTTTGTTGACAAGTTTGCGCGTGTTCGAGTAGTTGCTATGATGTGATGTTTTTGAAGGGGACTGACTGTCCCTTGCATTCATTTTATACAGATTAGAAAACAAACAAGCAAAAAAAAAACATTTGTTTTCAAGTTTAGTAGGTTCATTTAAAAGTTGAAATTTCAAGTTTTATGTTGATATTTTTTTTCATGTCTGCAAGTTTGCTAAGCCCAAAGGGTTCATAACAACTAAAGAATCTGTCTTAACACATGTCTGGACCGAGATATACTGATCAATGATTGGCTCCTGTTCTAGTAGGTGGGGCTTAATTTGCTATATTGACAGTTATACTTGTCCCCATTCAAAACTATACTAGTGACATGTCTTGCGTATTCTAAAGGCCAGTGCTTCTCAACCACGTTCCTGGAGGACAACCAGCACTGCATGTTTTGGAAGTCTATTTTGTCTGTAACACCCATTTCAGGTCTTTCAGCCCAACACACTCTGATGATTTTGACCAGGTGTGTTTGGTTACAGAGACATGGGCTGCGTCCGAAACCGCATATTTCCATACTATATAGTAGGCTACGCTAAAATCAGTATGCAAGCTGAGTTGTATGTCCGAATTAATAGAATTCAAAAATCAGTATGTGAAAAGTACCCGGATAACCTGTACTACTTCTGGCGAGATTCTGAAGTGCACATCCCATGCACACTGCATTGTCCCATGATATCCCGCGAGAGAATTCATGAATGGGAAGCGACACAACTGACACGGGTAGATCACGTGACCATGAAAAAATGATGGATGTAGTACGCCCGAATTCCATACATGCTGCTCACATTCATACTCTATAGAATGTACTTTTCTAACGGCCGAGTAGTACGTTTAAATTCAAACGCAGTGCCAACTTAGTAGGCGGATTCGGACGCAGCCAGCGAAAATGTGCGGAGCTGGTGGTCCTTCAGGAATGTGGTTGAGAAGCACTGCTATAGTCTTTGCTAGTGCTTATAGTTTGCATATTCATGTTCAGGGGGGTTGTACAAAACTGGATGCTTTATAAAGGCAAATCATAAAGGGCATGTACAGATTTCATTTTCATACAGTTTAGGTTTTTTTTTAGTTTTTTTTTCATCGTAAATGTATTGGAAATACTGAAAACCCTAAATCAGTTACACGGATAACTGACTGTCTACACATTTGATATAATATATATATATATATATATATATATCTGAGCCGCATACTGTAAATGTCATCAGGCGGGTGTAGAGAGAACTAAAAAGGAGCCAACAGGCCAATTTCCTTTACTGCATTGAAGAATCTTTTCAACCTTATAGCACTAAAAAAGCTTGCTTAAAGGTCACGTTTGATCAATCTATATATTAGCATATCGCCAAGATTTAATCAGCCCTCTGAGAACATATAAGAACATTGTACAGTAATGAAAATGAGGATTAATTCATGTTTGTCCACACACAGCAAATTGTGAATAGAGTAACAATATTGTTGATTGATGAGACTTATGTAACGCTATACATTTTTCCCTTCTAAATGTTGCCTTAATGTATGTTTACTGAATTATTCATTCATCTAGCGTACTGTATAAATTATGATCTTCCTTTTTTTTTTTAAGTCTTTGATTTAGTGTCTTTTGATTTAGACTTGTGTTGTTAGTGATTACATGTTGGTTTCCTTTAACAAGCACATTATGATGTTGGTTTGATTAAAAAAAAAAAATACTTGTCTTACTACTGCCAATTTTCCCACCATTTTTGATGAATATAAGAGACCGTTTACTTTGTGAAAACACAGGTTGTTGATCTCTCCTGTTTAGCATCTAGTTTTCATTCTGATTTTGGACACAAACAGACAAGACATAAGGTAATGTTGAACTCCACAGAACAGAACAAAACAAAGCAAAGCAAAGCAAAGCAAAGCAAAGCAAAGCAAAGCAAAGCAAAGCAAAGCAAAGCAAAGCAAAACAAATAAATAAATAAATAAATAAATAAATAAATAAATAAAATAAAATCTAAAATAAGATAAAATAAAATCTAAAATAAAATAACATCCAATATAAAAAAAATCTAAAATTAAATTAAATTAAATTAAATACAAAAATGCTACTACTTTACTACTACTACAAGTATTATTGGTAATAATTAAAATAATAATAATATTAACAGTTTTATTATTTATAATAATAATAATAATAATAATAATAATTACTATTATTATTATTATTATTATTATTATTTATTTATTTTTGTTTTCGGCATAGTCCCTTCATTCATCAGGGGTCGCCACAGCGGAATGAACCACCAACTTATCCAGCGTATGTTTTGCCCAGCGGATGCCCTTCAAGCTGCAACCCAACACTGGGAAACACCATACACTCTTCCATTCACACTCATACACTACAGCCAATTTAGCTTATTCAATTCACCTGTATCGCATGTCTTTGGACTGTGGGGGGAAATCGGAGCACCCGGAGGAATCCCACGCAAACACAGGGAGAATATGCAAACTCCACACAGAAATGGCAACTGACTCAGCCAGGGCTCGAACCAGTGACTTATTATTATTATCATTATCATAAATATATTATAATCAGCAAATGCACACATAAACCATGTAAATTTTGGGTGTTCTATTCTTATCAAAAACATTTCTTATCTAAGGAAAATTCACTTCATTGTGCACAGAACAGACAGGAGCAATAAACCACACTGTCATACTCTATGAGAGTCTATAAAGTCACTGTCAAGTAAAATGTCAAGTAACTTCTCCTTTCTTAGCATCAGTAGCGAGATGTTCAGTGTTACGCCGGAGGTGGTAAAAGAGCCTCTGCTGGTCCAACTGAATCCCAGAGGACGCTGCCAAAAAAAACAGACAAAACAAACACATGGGACGACGTGTAGAGAAGAGTTTGGATTTCTGTTCTCTTCAGGAAAGAACCAGAGAACAGAATAATAAGCTGGGACAAACTGACAACTTACAGGGAGCTTAAGTTCTGAGTTTTTCCATGTATAGATCTTGGTCCCAGTATTAAAAAATGACACTGAAATACGTCTGTGAGTGACCTTTAATACAGAGTGTCTCTTGTAGAAGTATAGAAAATGGCAATAAAATGTACTGTATGGAAAAATATGGGTGACACTAGAAGAAGGGATCCAAATCATACACTCTCAGAAATAAAAGTACAAAAACTGTCACTGGGGCGGGACCTTTTCAAAAGGTACAGTTTTGTTCCTAACAGGTCCTTAAAGGTACATATTAATACCAAAAAAATTACGAATGTGTACCTCACAGTAACTTTAAGTTACAAAAGTGAACATAAAAGTTGCAGAAATGTACCCTAAAGGTAACCTGTATGATACAGAAGTGTACATTTTGAAAAGGTACCATCCCAGAGAGTGTAGTAAATAATATGTCTAAAAAAAATTATTTGAAGGCGAATTGTTTGTATTGTGTGTCTAAAAATTACCAGTAATTTAAAATTAAACTAAATGAAATTAAATTAAATTAAATTAAATTAAATTAAATTTTATTTTTTTGTGGATGTGAGAGTAAAAGTTCTCATGACTTAATTGTTTTATATAATTTAGGGCACTGTATTTTTTTTTAAAGAAAACAACAAGGATTTTAAAGCATTTCATTATATTAAGTATTTCTCTTTCAGTATTTACTGCATGTATGTAGGTACTGTAAATAAAGAAGTAATAAAGTGGGATTATTTTAGTATTTAAATATGACTATATAGTATAAAATAAATACAAATGTCACATAATCCTTATGGAGTCATTCATGCCAACTGGCCCAGCCGGGGATCGAACCAGCGACCTTCTTGCTGTGAGGCGAACGTGCTACCCACTAGGCCACCGTGGCACCCCTTCTGGAGTCATATTAAGAAAAAAATAATTAGATATTTATTTATTCATTCATTCATACATGTATTTGTTTGTTTTTAACTTTTTGTTCAAAAAAATGGTGTAAACTTTTTAGAAAATCAGAAATGCAAAAATTTTGTTAAATTATAATTGTCTTTTCTTGGCCCAATTAATTGTCAAATATTAAAATTCAGCAGAAATATATTTGTGTTGCTGCTATCAATATTATTTTAATTCCATTTATTTGTATTTCACACACAAAATGTATGCTTAAATTACTCTGTTCATAACTAAGTCAACCTGTATATAATGTTCATAGTACATCCATCTGTAAATATCACCATAGTTTTTCTTTAACTGCACTTTATACAGTAATTTATACCTGTATCCTGCACTTGCTGCTATTGCACTCCTGGTTAGACCTAAACTGCATTTTGTTGCCTTGTACATGTGTAATGACAATAAAGTTTAATCTAATCTAATCTAAATGTATACGTATATATTATTCACATATTTAATAATGTATATATACAGTACCTGCAACACAAAGTGCACATATTTTAATGATTGCCTAAAAACAACAACTTTATGTTGTTTTTGTACTTTAACAGTCTACAATATATAACAACCCGACCATATTGAACAGCTTGCTCTTTTCTCCCTCTCAGTTTAAATTTGATCAACATCAAATAAACCATGGTATCTACCCTCACTAATGTCCATCCGGCCTCTTCAAAGTGAAGTGGTGAAGCCTGCCGCGCATCTGACAAGAACCTCCAGCCACCCGAAACCCCTGAGCTAAGCTGTTTGAGAAGAAGTAAACGCTTGGAGACCGAACAAAGACTGAAGGAGAGGCAGAGTCAGCGGAGAGTCTTTGGGAAGTGCCGCGGAGGTCTAAAGGAGAGCCATTGAAATGTGGGAAGGATTTGCGTGTGTTTGTCTGTGTGTCAGGTGGATAGAGCCTCTGTTTGGCTGTTTGACATGCAGCGCACTGGCACAGATCCTGTCTTTCTGCAAAAGCTGTTGGACTGAGTGTGTGTGTCTCTCTCTCTCTGTGTGTGTGTGTGTGTGTGTACTCCACACTGACATGTTTAAAAGTCTCATCCAGTACTTCAGGAAGAGAAAGAGAGAGAAAAGAATAACAGTAAAGTCTAGAGGGGATACAGCTGCTGTCAGAGGTTAACAATGCTTACTTATAATATTACAAAACTGTACAACAATAATGAATGTTTTTACACTACTGTAAGATGTAGCTTTAGAGTTAGGGTGAGGTGTTGATAAAATACATTTACATGGGTAATTTAATAAATATTATAAATAATTCCCATTTTAATTAATGTTTTTACATTGCTGTGAGGGGGAGGTTTAGGGTTGGGTTTTTTATAGATCTTAATACAATACAATTAATAAATAATTTAAATAATTCTTGATAACTTCCAGTTGCAGCAGTATCGCTTCTAGAAACAACTAAAGAACCGATCACCACAAAGAGAGAGAAAAGAATAACAGTAAAGGCTAGAGGGGATACAGCTGCTGTTAGAGGTTAACAATGCTTTCTTATAATATTACAAAAGTGTACAACAATAATGAATGTTTATACAATTAATAAATAATCTAAATAATTCTTCCAGTTAACTTCCAGTTGCAGCTGAATCCCTTCTAGCAACAACTGAAGAACCGATCGCCACCTCTCTCCTAGCACATCTGCAAATGCCTCAAGTCATGCATTCTCATAGCAGAACGGCAGTGTTTTTAAAGGGATAGAGTAGAAAATTCTGTCGATGTTTATTTTTTTCTACTTCACTGAAACAAAAAAGCTTTTCTTACTTAGAGTTTGCTTGTAGTCCAGAGGTCACCAAACTGAATAAGCTAATCAAGGTCTTACTAGTTATACTTGAAACATCCAGGCAGGCGTGTTGAGGTAAGTTGGAGCTAAATCCTGCAGGGACACCGGCCCTCCAGGACCGAGGTTGATGACCTCTGTTCTAGTCCAAATGTCTAAAAATTCTTAAATCAAGAAGCATTTTCTGGACAAGCAAAAAAAAAAAAATATTTTTTTATTTTTTTATTTTTTTACAAATAATGAAAGCTTTTATTTGTTTGTTTTAAGTCAAAATAGATCATAACAGTCAAAAGGAGTTTTTCCCTAAAACAGACAAAATAAGAATTATTATTATTATTATTATTATTATTATTATTATTTGACTTGTTTTAAGAAAAACTTATTTATTATTGACATATTATTTCTGAGAACAATACAATATTTGTTTTTTGTCTAGAAAATGCTTCTTGATTTAGGATTTCAGTATTTTTTTAGACAGAAACTAAGTAAGAAAAGCATTTTTGCAGCGCTGTTCCAAAACTGTTTAAGGTTCTTTCTTCTGTTGAAAATATTTGAAGATACCGTATAGTATAGAAGTCAATGACTGTTTAACAGCATTCTTTAGTACAGCTTTATGTGTTCAATAGAAATAAAATATTAAAAAGTTTAGAACCACTTTAGAGTGAGAAAGATTGTGAGAACTATCCATTCAAAAGCTAATGATAGATTTAAAGGGCACCTTTGATGAAAAATCTACTTTTTAAGCTGTTTGGACAGTCATATGTGTAGTTATAGTGTATGGGCGGTCATTTTGGGGTGGTATAAACACACCCAGTCCTTTTTTTTTTTCAATTTAACAGCATAAAAACGATGGACCAATTGGAGCGGTTTTGAGATCGACCGCAACTTGACGTAGGAGTGCGGTCCCCCCGCCCACTGAATTGATTGACAGCTGCGTATTAACATGTCTCCGTAGTAACGTGTATAATCATGTCAACAAGACAGGACGTGCGCAAAGCAACCAGGAATAAAAGATCTGTTCAGTTCGCGAAGGTCATCAGTCATTATCAGATGTGATCAAGAGTGAGTTTAAGTTTAACACGTGTTTAAAACAGTGCATGTTTGTAATGAACTACAGCCATTTACTTCAGCTTTACTTCATCACCAAAGCCACGTGTCAGCAAAAAAGACGCTTCAGTCTCGGTTTGTTGACATTAAATCAGGTTTATTGTGTACATTAACATAACAGATATCCATACAGCAGTGGATATAAACCCATATCCTTTCACATTTGCTTGCAAAAGCGCTTTGTATGTGTGTGCGCGCGCGTGCGTGCGTGTGTGCGTGAATGAACTCTATAACTGCATTGTGCGTGACTCATCGTTGCAACTCCTTAACAAACACATTAAACAGTCTTTGGTAAAGTACTTACTGTTGTATTTCTCAAACATAGTGAGATCTGCTTCCCTTACATCTGTTCCTGTTGTGTCTGTGTGTCTGACGCATCCGAGGGCGGAGATTGAGGCACGCTGACGGGAACGGTGGGCGGGGAGAACTATTCTTAAAGGGCCAGTGCAAAAAACAGGAAAAATTTGTTTAGAGCTATAATGGAACGACTTTAGGCAGCTATAATTAATCATCTGATGGGTATTTTGAGCTGAAACTTTACAGACAAATTCTGCTGACACAAAAGACTTATATTAAATTTTAAAAAAGGGGTCATGGGTGTGCCCTTTAAAAATCCCTTTGTTAACTTTGTTAATTCAATTCAATTTTCTGTAGCATTTTTTACCATGTCGATTGTGCCAAAGCAGCTTAACATAGATGAAGAGATGATAAAGAGCCATGACAATATTTCAAAATTTGGAACATTAACTTCCAGCTAATCAGACAGTCAGGAGATTAGTGGTTAAAATGCTGGTGTAGTTCTAGTTCAATTAAAATGGATTCAGTTTGGTTTAGTAAGTAAAGGCCACTTGAAGCTCTTTTCAGTTTGATTCAGATTAGTGTAATGTAAATGTCACTGCTGGAGCTTTTATATGTTGCTGTGCTGTATTTATACTATAGTAAGTGTAGTGTATTGAGTGTGAGATGGGACTCAGATATCAGGAATGTATGTTATTTGTGTCGGCCACTCTTTGTATAACCCTGAGTTGAGTGGCCATCTGTTTGCTTCAAATGGTACTCCTGTTTTTTTTTTGGTTTTTTTTGCAGACTAGTTCAGTAAACAGAAAGAAAAAAGAAGTGCCCGCATGTGTTTAGCGTTTTTCCTTATCGCAAACACAACAGTAATCTGGTAGTGCTTGTGCTGCTTTTGGGGGATAATTATTGTGTTGTCCTGATTGCAACAGAGAAATACTGGGAAATCTCTGTAGACTGATGCCATTATAATAAAATGTCAACAAAATCACCTGTTTTGTCACCACTTTAGACATTATGCTAGAGAATCATTCAAATACTAGCTGTAAAATAACGTTGGTGAAGTAGCACCGGTTTCTGCTGTTCTGACGTCAGCTGCAGATGTGAATGAATGGCGGAAGAAAGAAGTTCCTCTTACAAAATGTCACTGCTGAAGGCCGGTTCACTGAAAAGCAGCTCCATCGATGTGCAGCTCCACCAGTCCAAAACCAAGCAAGGCAATAGCAGCAAGAAACTACTTATTTGACAGAAGAAACCTTGGGAAAAAAACAGGTTCACCTCGGGAGACCAAATGTCCTCTGGCCAAATATATTAGGGATAGCTATAGTCTGTATGTTGGATGCTTGAGAACAATGTGTAACTGTCATGGAGAAGACGCAGGTCACTAGGTGGGAGCTCCGACTAGCCTACAGAATCAATTCGAAACAGTTTAAAAGTTGAAACTTTAAAATTATTTAGTATTAGTATAAAATTATTTAGTAAAATAATTTAGTTTAAAATTATTTAGTTATTATTTAGACCATGGGACAACCATATGGGACGATAACAAGGTATACCGATTTCAAGGTATACCACGGTTTGGAAAGTCAAGGTTTTCATACCGCCAAAATTTTCTGCTATACCGTTCCTAAGGTTTGTGTAAGATGTTTTTGATTTAGTTATGCTGTTTTGTTTGTTTGTTTGTTTGTTTTTAGGAAAGCACTATTTCCAAAGATATCCAAAGTTGCCATATTATATTGTCAAGAAATCTTGTTACTGAAACTAATGAAGACAGCAGAAGTCAGTGATTCATTAGAATTATTTAGCCACGTTTTACATGTTGACTGAAATACTTTCAAAATACTTTAAATGTTTCTAAATGTTCATGTCCACAAATGCAAATTTACTAACACCAAACCATATTTTCCTGGGGGGTTTTTTGCAAGAATTTAGTCATTATTTAAATTTAATTTCATGATCTGAATATAAGAAATCAAACAGGACTATTTCATTTTGTAATGACTTCAATTTATACACTGTAATTCATTCAAGTTTATTTCATGTTCATGTTCATTATTATTAGTATTATTATTATTATTATTATTATTTCTTTCTTTTTCTCTCTGTTGTATCTCAAAATATTTTGTTTATGGGGGAAAAAAATTCTGTTTTTTAACCCAGACATTTAAAAATAATATATTTTAGAGCAGTAAACACAATACCATCATACCGTGAAACCGTGATATTTTTATCCAAGGTTATCATACCGTCAGAATCTTATACCAGCCCATGCCTACCACTAACTAGGCAAAATCTCTGTAATATCCTTGTGCCTGCTGCAGCCATGATACAGCAGCAAAGTTTCTTGATTATTATGTCGGAATGAAAGTACAGTTGCTAGCCATTTGAGCCTAGAAAATAGGTCGAATCTGCTTCAATGATCTATGCTAAGCTAAGCTAAGCTAAGCTAAGCTAAGCTAAAAGTTAAAAAAATTAACAGCTTAACTGTAGGTGAGTTGTAACAAGAGTCTATTTTCAAAAAAAATGGAATGTTCCTTTAACACTCAAAGTTGTGTGAGAGTCAGTCACACGTTTGTGGATTTGTAGGCCTACTTGTCTCAAATATATCAGTGACTTCTCTAATAAAACAGCACTTTTCTTTTGCTTTCAGGTGTAAATGTCATTCTCTTAAACATGTAGTTACCTTCCAAACTCTCTCCTCCTTTCTTTTTTATTTCCCATTAAACATTCTCCCCCAGTTTGTTCACCTTTCTTTCAGTGAGGTAAACTTGAGAGGACAAGACAAGGACACGTTGTGTATGTGTATGTATGTGTAAGCGCATGGATGCGTGTCAGTAGGTGACAGCAGACAGGCCAGCTTTCATCTCTACAGCTTCTTTGCTCCCATGGGCAAGCAGGCAGATCAATGCTGATGAGAGGCTTTCAAAGGGAGGACGCCGGGCCTGACATACCAGCTCTGGCCTGCCATTTAATAAAGACTGTGCGGAGGAGAATGCTGTGGCAGAGACAGCCGGAGGACTCCTGGGCGTCTTATCTTCGTTGCGGTGCAA
The DNA here is from genome assembly GCA_903798035.1 of Danio albolineatus. NCBI lineage: Eukaryota > Metazoa > Chordata > Actinopteri > Cypriniformes > Danionidae > Danio > Danio albolineatus. The sequence goes on along the minus strand of CAIGQQ010033974.1, from coordinate 658,315 downwards.
TGTGGTTTAGACTCTGCTGAGGGACAGATCTTGCATGATGCAATTTAAGCAGAAGCTAGTACAACTCAGCTGGAGCATGTACGAAAATCCCGACCACAGCGTGCCGAAATAATATTACAGTAATGTAAATACCAATAACGTAATACAGCAGCACAGAATAGCTGTGCCAAAATTAGAGGTAAACAGATATGTTGTGAAATGTCATTGTTTAAAGGAAGTGTTTGTATTTAAGTGAAGTTTAGTTATAAACTAATTTCGAGAGAATCATGTGTTTATGATTGCTTGCAGCTGGACATGCATTATCCAATTTATGATGCACCAATCAGATGATTCCTAAGCCACTATGAATACCCTAGGTTCCATATCACAGTCGTCTTCGTTTTGAAGAATCCCCCCCTTTCACCCCTACTCCTTCTTCTTTACTAGATGGGTGGCACGGTGGTCCAGTGCTTAGCATTGTTGCCTCACAGCAAGAACGTCTCTGGTTCTAGTCCTTACTAAGCCAGCCGATGGTTCTGTGTGGAGTTTCCACGTTCTCTCTGTTCTCCCTTGGGGTTGCCCTGGGTCCCCCTGGTGTCCTCCCACCATCCAAAAACATGCAACTTAAGTTAACTGACTAATACAAATCGGCACCATAGACATGCTCCTAGCCACTGCGGCAGGGGAGTTCTCGAGTTCCATCTGAGCTCAAACTCCCCACTCGCCATGCATGGGGAGGGAGCCCCAGGCTCGAGGAGCTCAGGGCTCTCTCCTGGGACATGCCAAACAAGCTTTATAATCAATCATCAGCTAAGTGTGAACTCTTGAAGTAGAATTTAAATTGTAATTAAAATGCAATTGCTTTGTCAATCTTTAGTATCATGTGTGCCTTCATTGAACAGACTAATATGCTGATTTGGTGCACAAAAACATGTATTATTAAATGTTTAAATACATTTAAACTAAGTAACCAACAATTGCTACATTAAAAAAGTATATTATTATTATTATTATTATTATTATTAGAATTATTGTTGTTGTTATTATTATTATTATTATTATTATTATTATTATTATTCGTCATCTTGTTAAATATTGATGGATACAACGTTATGGGCACATACTTTTATAATATTAAATATTACAATTTGTTTTATAATACAATTAGTTTTTTTCTGAAAGCATTCTGTTAAAATGCATAACAATTTTCACCAAAAATATGAGAAAGCAAAATGTTTATTTTGTTTATGTTATCTTAACTACTATTCTACAGTAACATTACAGTAAAATAAAATAACTACAAATACTATTATTAAAGATTTAGCAACAATACTAATAGAGCACCAAATTAATTATTAAAGCTTTAGTTTAAATGTTATAGAAAATATACATAATTACGTTTTTTAACTATAATCAATAACAATTATTAACAATAATAAATTGGCACCACTACTATTAACAATATTTGAATTAACTTACCACACTGTTAATCATAATAACAGCATAAATAATAATGATAATATCAAAAACAATAATAATATATATACCATTATATATATACACACACACACTAATTGGCTAATAGTCGTGCGATATTCTGCAAATAACAGTACTTGTACAGCCTCTTAACCCTTCACCCTTGTGTATTCCGCTCACATACAGCAACAAGCAGAGGACACACAAATATTGTTGCTGTTGGAAAACATGTACTGTTGATGCTTTTTTTAGTTGAGAATGTAGTTGTTTAGATTACAACAATGCGGTTTATTTAGTGTGTATTTTAAATATTTATCATTTCTACAGCGTGTCTGAGGCCATTAGCCTGAACAGAGCAAAAACGGTTGACGTTGTCCATCCACAAGTTGGTTACACACAGCATAATAACTCTTAGAGGAGGAAAATTTTAGCGTAATTTCTAATTACAGCTGATCAAATCATTATTTAAGAGGCAAGTGACACTAAGTCCATCTCTCTCTTTTGCATGTTGTAGTGCTGTATTTATACCATATACTGTAATTGTACTGTATTGAGTGTGAGATGGGACTCAAATATCAGGAATGTATGTAATTTGTGTTGGCCACTCTTTGCATTACCCTTAGCTACATTTAGTTGGCCATCTCATCGTTTCTAATGCATCTCCTGTTTTTGTTACTGCAGACTAGTTCAGTAAACAGAAAGAAAGAAGAAATGCCTGCATGTGTTTAGCTTTTTTTTATGTGGTAGTGTTTGCGGAGCTTTGGCTTTTTTGGAGGATATTTAATGTGATCTCCTGTATGCAACAAAGAATTTCATGCTGTTCAGCCTTATAATCTTAAAATGTCAGCAAAATCAATTGTTTTGTCATCACTTTAGATATTATGCTAGAGAATCATTACAATACTAGCTCTTAAGTGACCTTTGTGAAATAGCAACGGTTTCTGCTGTTCTGATGTAAGATGTGAATGAACAGCAGAAGAAAGTAGTTCCTCATGCAAAAGGATTTTTAGACTCTGTTTGATTTTCTTTTTTATATACACGATTATGCCATAGAACTTATACAAACACAATATTACACTTGAAGCAGTGCAATATAGTGGTATATCGTCACTCGTGGGACACTAAAGCACTAATGTACGCCACCCACCAGTGCCGATATTTAGCCATATCGCACTGCTACTCGTGTGATATTGCTCATATATATTATAGTATTATCTATTAATACTATGAAAATTCAAGCAAGCTCATTTATTTTAATTGAGTATTTAATTTGAAAAGAATCCTATAATTATACGTCATCATTTAGCGGCACACACTCTGTGTCAAGTTTCCACCCAGCTAAGCATTTATATTCTCTTCTCCTGCCTCCTCTCTGCAGAGGTCTGAACGTCTTAAATATCCTCTGCAGTAAATAATCAAAACTCTTTCCCACCCTCAGACTTGAAGATGAGGCCAGAGGTCTGTCTGCAATGAAGATGACAAACAGATGCTCTCCTCCTACTTCCTCTGCGAGTCTATGAGATCTGCCAGAGAGGCTCTGCTTCATCAGGACCAAATGAGGGTTTACTTTATTGTCTGTTTGTTGATTAATGAAGTCTCAAATGCAATTACTCAGGAGCAAACGTACGGCTACAGACCAGCCCTTAGAATTCCTGATTGAGCGTCCCTGAGCAAGCCGGACCGTTTGTCACAATCTGGCTGCCGGCTGAGCATCTTATCACCTGAACAACATTGCATTTTCTTTGACAACTGAAAACGAGGGATGGAGAAATGTCACTTTTTCTGGTTAAAAAAAAAAACAGATTCACATCTATCTCATCTGATGACCTTGGAAGAAGTTTCTGAAGATACTACTGAAGTTTTCTTATCACTACTTAGTCATTACAAAATCATTCTCAAGCATGTTTTAATGGGATCACAAATAATGTAATGTAATGTGTTCCTTAATGCTAACTCATAATAATTATCTGCACAAAATAATGTCCTATACTTTCTCTAAAAACTCTAGCAGGGGTGACCAAACTTGTTCCTGGAGGTCCGGTGTCCTGCAGATTTTAGCTCCAACCCTAATCAAACACACCTGAACAAGCTAATCAAGCTCTCACTAGGTATACTTGAAACATCCAGGCAGGTGTTTTGAGACAAGTTGGAGCTAAACCCTGCAGGGACACCGGCCCTCCAGGGCCAAGATTGGTGATCCCTGCTCTATAGAAACCAAACAGAATCTGTAAATAGCTGGGTTTCCATCCCAACGAGAAGTGATTTTTTTTTTTTTTTTTAAACGAACTAGGTCCATTTCCATCAAGGTTTTAGAGTGGCTAACTGTCGTCAAAGCCACTTCACTTGGCAGCCATTAAATTCCATATTTGGAATCACTGATGAAATTTAAGAACAACTGTCTCTTAGATTTAATTCTAAACATTCAAATCAAACCAAAAAGGTTAACTTACACTTAGAGGGAATGAGATTACAACATTAACCTCCTTCCAAGAGTTCACACTTAGATATTACTTGATGCTGTTAGCTGGTATGGCATGTTGTCCAGGGAGAGAAACCTTGGAGATAATTGAGCCCAGGGCTTCCGCCTGGTCAGTTAGGTCTCGAGAGCTCCCCCTTGTAAAGGAGAAAAAGGAGGAATTGGAGTGGAAGGGGGGGGTTCTTCCAAAACAAAGATAAAGCAGTAGGGTGAAATTGGTCTATTTATTGTAGGCTTGGATCAGTCTGATTGGATTATTACTGATTACAGTTGAGGGACCAGCTGCGATCAATCATATCACATACTCCTCTTGAAATTAGTTTGTAAAACTTCACTTATGCGCTGACAGTTGGAGAATGTTTAACTCTCAAGCGGTAAGCTGAGTATTTTTGGAAGAGTGCAGGCATTTTCAGACATGGGCACTGCCAATCTGCAATGGGATCACGCTGATCGGTCTTTGCAAACAAAGTGAATATGCAAATCCTCATTTTGACTATTGTAATTTTTGGACCAAACATTTTAAATGGACTACATTTTTTGGTCCTATGCCTATAGAAAATCATTATACCCACTTTGAAATAATGGCTTTATTTGTCATTCATTCATTAATTTCCTTTGGCTAAGTTTTTAGTTTAGAGGTCGCCACAGCAGGATGAACCAACCACTATTCCAACATATGTTTCATGCAGCGGATGCCCTTCCATATGCAACCCAGTACTGGAAAACACCCCTACACACTCATTCTCACACACGCAAATGCACTTATACACTACAGCCAATTTATTATTTTCAATTCAATTTTTTTCAACCTTGAGGAAACCCACACCAACACGAAGAGAACATGCAAACTCGAAAGAAAATTCCAATCGGCCCAGCTTAGACTCGAACCAGCGACCTTCTTGCTGTGAGGCAACAATGCTAACCACCTGGATTTATTTGTCAAACAGCCTGAAATCAAATCACAATCCAAATAACCTTTCCACCCTTTGAAATTGTTTTGTAGCCTTCTCCTAATCTGTGCCTTTCTACAACTTTACTCCAAATGTCTTTTGAAAGCAGGGTGTAATGGAAGTACAGGCACAGATTTTCAAAGGGTGTGATGATTTTATATAGACGCTGTAAATGCAGTGAATATAAATACCTTTAGATCATGCACTTTACTTAATGAGTGCGATTGAAATGTGAAGAGATGTTAGACCAGCATAACAAAAATCTTTGAACCTTTAATTAAATAAAAGAAGCTCAGATATGCTTATAAAACAAAAGATAACGAAGCTTCTTCTTCAAAAGTTAACACTATGCAATATGAAATTAAAATGATTACTAAACTCAGAATATTAGAAAACTAAGATGTATGAAATTAAAAGCTTTTGAAGTTCATTTAACACCCCAACAAGCGATGTGTCGTTAAAGGCATCTTAAATGAAAACTTACTCTCAAAACATTATCACTTTTTTTGTGTGAAATACCAAAGAGAATAAATGGGAATTTGGAAAACAATGACTTCCACAGTCTGAAGAGAGAAACTCATGAGATTAAATGTAAGTTTCAGAACGACAAATTCAGAATATCAATTCAATGGCATAAAATATTTGCTCTTCTAGTGAAAGTTTCTGCTTTTCAGAACCACAAACAGTTTCTTAGACCCATACTAAATGTATGTACATGTACAAACACGCATTCTATTTCCCCTGATGTCCTTATTCTAACAGTCTCAGGATCATCCTTTTCACTACAGCACCAGCTGACAGCAATTTGTCTCAAATACAATTGTCAGTAAACCTTCTTCATGTTACTTTTACACTCAGTAGCTAAAGGCTGCTAGTCACAGATCTAATAATGCTCATATATTTAAAATATCTTTAAAGAACACTCAAGGACACACACACAAAAAAAAAAAAACTGAGGCGTGGACATCAAAACCAATTTATCTAATATAACGTGATGGTTTGCGAAAGTCTAGTGCCCAAGGAGTCAACAAGGTCAGTTCCAAATTGGCTTATTCGTTTCATGACCTAGAAATCCTCAAAATACTGAATCTTAAATGTTCTGTGTTCATTTTGTGTTACAATTTTGCTTAATGCAAAATATAAAAATAAAATAATAATAATAATACTAATAATATAGTCCAAATTGTTTTTTTCTTTAAAAGGATAATTCACCCAAAAATAAAAATTACTCACGATTTTCTCAATCTCAAGTAGCTATAAACCTTTATTAGTTACCTTTTTTTCCAACCCAGGCTCATTCTGAGAATGTGGTCCTGAGTACGTTTCTGGAAGCCGCGGAATACGTCCCGTGAGGTACTTCTTTTTGCACTTTTCGTTTACGCAAATCCACGAGAGGCCGCTGTGGATGCCTTTTGAGATCTCAAGTGTCTCTCGCGAGTGCCAATCACGCCTGCTGTTCTCGCGTAAACCCACCAGAGGCCGCTGTCGGCTGACAGTTTGGCTGGTTGACTGAATGACTGACTGACCATCCAATGGACTGACCCACCCTTCCCCTTCCCTAAACCCAACCAAAATTTTATTGATTGACCCACCCACCCACTTCCCTAAACCCAACCAACAACTTTCAAAATAGCAATCCAGAATAAAATAAAAGGCCTCGTCTCATACCACATTTTCAGACTTTACCACATTCTCACCCTGTTATTTACTGGTTTATTTCATTTTTTGGATTCTGTTTTTGTCTTACCTGCTTTCTGAAAGCCTTCCTCACCGAACTCGAACCCCGTCATCATGGTCAACTCCTCTCTGTGTCTTGAGTCTGCTGACGAACACGGCGAGCTAACGGGACAAACTGGTTGCAGAGGGAAAGTCGTCCACACGAGGCGAGCGGTCGGCTGGTAAGTGTGAAAAGAAACAGCGTCACACCTCCCCGTAGCATTCGTTTTAAAAAATGAGATGCAGCCATATGTACCTCTGACCTCGTAATGTGCGGTCTCCAGAAACGTTCGTGGGACTGCGTTTTCACAATGGGCCTGGGTTGCTTTTTTATTTTGAAATATGTTAGAAACCTGTGGCCATCGATCAAAAACAAACACTATGCAAGACAATGGTATGTTTCCAGCATTTCCTTTTCTTTCTTTTACGTTCAACCAAAGAAAGAACAATCATCAAGGTTTGTGACAAGTGAAGGATGAGTAAATGAAGACATTTTAAATCTGATGTTCTTGCTTGTCAAAATGTCATAATCATCATTGATTTTATTAGTGCTCCCTTCACAAGGACGTCTTCAAACAACGAATTTATAATATATAGAAATAATATCAAATTTATGCTGTTACTGCCAATAATAATTTGCAAATGCGTTCATACTGTATAATAATGAGTATTATAATAATTGTGATCATCTCTGAATTACATTAACTGGGATTTTTTGTTGTCCTGGCCAACCCTGGGCACATATTTATGATGCAACAAAAGCCCCGAGGCTCAGATTTGTCCCTGCAGCTGTATGAATGGAAGCTGGGCTGTTTGTTGTGGAGAAGGAATGCTTTGGTCAGCAACAAACATGCAATGAACTCTCATTACTGGCAGGGACAGCGCTGGTGTTGTCCACCTCCAGCCAGCCTACTCAACACATGCATGCTATAATTCAACAGCAGACTGCTACACACACACACAAACACAGAGAAATAACCCACTGATCTGTAAGAATGCATACCAAAGCTCATTCAAACACACTAGGAGACACATTTACTGATTTGTGTATTTCAGCACATTATAAACATTCAGTTGGTCCATCGGTTTAATTTGTTTGTTAAAATCAAGGTTTATTAAATGAATGTTAAATATACTATGAATGTGGCTTCAAATTAATACTAAATATGAGTCAAATCTACAATAAAAGTGGAGTTTTAAGCTGGAGTTGGCCCTGTAAATTTGGTCTTAGAGACCCCAAAGTGGGTAGGATTATTGTTCAGCAGCACAACTTTAAGCTTGACATCTTTCATAGCTTTCATAGGGCTACCACTGACTCTTTGGTTCTGAAAGAAGAAGAATAAATACACTAAGAGTCAAAAACAGGACAGGGCATTGAAGTTATCATCTGAAAGTACAAACAAGAACTAACAAATAATAAGGGGTGACTAAAAACCAAATGTTTAGGTGTAAATCAAAGAGAAGTTTTGAGAATTCAATGAACAAATAAATAATCATGGCAATAGGCATACCGATATTGAATAATTCTATATTTATTCATAAATTTTCCTTCAGTTTAGTCTCTTATTTATAAGGGGTCGCCACAGCGGAATGAACCACCAATAATTCTATATACACCTTGGATTTAGGCAGAAGTGATCGTCTTAAGTCTTTTTAATCTTGTCTTAAGATCAATCTTTTTAGGCAGCCTTTAATGTGACCATTATTTATTTATTTTTTTATAATGATATTTTAAATTTAAGATGTGTTTATATTAATGAATTTCTCAGTTTTTATGTATTTGAAATGATGTTTGGCATAGTTTTATTAATAGTTTTTTTTTGCATGTTTGTTATAAGACAAGTCGTCTTATAACAAACATGCAAACAAAAACTATTAATGTGTGTGTCTTGAAAGGCTCCATTTACAAATGAACTGTTTATTATTATTATTATTATTATTATTATTATTATTATTGTTATTATTATTATTATTATTATTATTATATTGCGTTCGTGTGGGTTTCCTCCGACTGCTCCGGTTTCACCCACAGTCCAAAGACATGCGCTATAGGTCAATTGAATAAACTAAAATTGGTCGTAGTGAATGAGTGTGAATAAGTGTGTAGGGATGTTTCCCAGTACTGGGTTGCAGCTGGAAGGGCATCCACTGTGTAAAACATAAGCTGGAGTAGTTGGTGGTTCATTCTGCTGTGTGTACCCCTGATGAATAAAGGGTCTAAGCCGAAACAAAAATTAAATGAAATTATTATATTGTGATAAGGAACATGGATTTTTGGCGACCCCTGAAAAATCAGGGACTAAGCTGAAGGAAAAAGTAAGTTAGTGTTTCACGTTCATATGGTACATTAGCACAATTCATAACTTTTTGATTTAGTGGCAGTGGGTAGCACTGTTGCCTCACAGCAAGAAAGTCACTGGTTCGAGCCTCAGCTGTGTAAGTTGGCATTTCTGTGTGGTGTTTGCATGTTCTCCCCATGTTCGTGTGGGGTTCCTCCGAGTGCTCTGGTTTCCCCCACAGTCCAAACACTTACAGTACACGATAGGTGAATTGAATTAAGTAAATTGGCCGTAGTGTATGTGTGTGAATGGGTGTATATGGATGTTTCCCATGTAATGGGTTGCAGCTGGAAGGGCATCCGCTCCCTGATTAATAAAGGGACTAAGACGAAACGAGAATGAATGAATGAATTAATTAATTAATTAATCTATAATGTGGTAATTTTCACTGTTGGTTTTCATGTATTAACTAACGTTTACTAATGAAACTGCATTGTAAAGTGTTACCTTTTGTACATTATCATACTTTTGGTATTTGTTTATTTTAAAAATGTAATTATTACTTTAATCGAGTACTGTATTTTGTATGTAATACTTCATATTAATAGTAGTAGTTGTTGCTGTTGTCGTCATCATCATCATTATTATTATTATTATTAACGGTAATTATTAAACCACAGATGCATATTATTCAACATAATAATATAGTAAGGCACGTTCCAATTTAATGTATAATTTTAATAAATTACTACAATTCTTATAATTAATCGCTAATAATTTTAACATATAGCTGTAATTTGGCAATTTATCAATGTTGGTTTTAATGCATTAACTAACGTTTACTAATAAGACTTCATTGTAATGTGTTACCTATTGTAGATTATCATACTGTTGCAATTTATCTAAAAAAGGTCATTATTGTTTTAATTATATACTGTATATACAATAAACAATACACTTTTTTTGTTATTATACCTGTCAAATTAATCTCATTTGCTTGATTAATATCATGATAATTTAATATATCATCTTCAGCAATACCTGGCAACAAATGATATGTATACCACCAGAAGCCTAAGAGCAAACCATCTTGATTTTACAGTGATGGAAAAAACAAAAAACCTTTTGATGTAAGGAATATACGTGATGCGAGCTATGCAATGATGAGCAATAACCTTTTGGCCTCATTTTGAGTGGACAAAAGGCCTGTTCATTCATTTCTCCCCGGAGCCCGTGAAGCACTGAGATCAGAACACACTGCTCATCATCTCAGCTGGAGTCTGACACACACTTCATTCAGTTTACACAGAGGAGCGCCAGCAAAACCACTGCCACTGTCTCTCACAATAACAACACCTCATCTTTATTCCAAATTATGAATTCCCTTCACGACAAGGGTCATGAAACACTTATTTTCTCTCCATCTATTAGAAAAAAGAAAGAAAAAAGAGAGATGTGGCTTGATGTTACCTTGTATACTTTTTTGGTGATTTTTAGAAGATATTAGAATCTACAGGATGCCTGAAAACAGGATGTGAAATAATATGTAAGGTGCAAAAACAGGTCATGGAAGACAGTATTAATAGCATGTGTGTTTTTATGAGTCACTAATTTACTGTAATATTAATTGTCTTTATGTATTTTGAATGTAATACTTATCTAATAATAATAATAATAATAATAATAATAATAATAATAATAATAATA
>CAIGQQ010033974.1:578618-629790 GCA_903798035.1 Danio albolineatus | reverse complement strand
ATTCCCTTCACGACAAGGGTCATGAAACACTTATTTTCTCTCCATCTTTTAGAAAAAAGAAAGAAAAAAGAGAGATGTGGCTTGATGTTACCTTGTATACTTTTTTGGTGATTTTTAGAAGATATTAGAATCTACAGGATGCCTGAAAACAGGATGTAAAAGTAACATGTAAGGTGCAAAAACAGGTCATGGAAAACAGTGTGTTTTTATGAGTCACTAATTTACTGTAATATAAATTGTCTTTATGTATTTTAAATGTAATACTTATCTAATAATAATGCTTATCTAATAATAATAATAATAATAATAATAATAATAATAATAATAATAATAATAATATCATTATCATCGTCACAAACGCCAGCGATCTAGCCCTTGCAGATTGCTGGAAAACACTCACTATTACCCGAACTACAATTTTGCCACTGAACTGCACTATATTTCCCATCAGTCACCTCACACACACACCAGTTCCAGATCACCAATGACTACCTGCACACAGCTGAACATGATGACTTATTAGTTGGTCACTTTGACACTTTTCTAAGTCTAGTTTTCTGTCAGCATTTCAAAGCCTTATTTCTTGTCTAGCCTTCCTGTGTTTTCGACTTGTTTATTGTTTATCCTCTTTGCCATCTGCACTGATGTCTTGACTGATTTGCATTGTCTACATGCTGAATTGTCTAAACGCTCCAGTTTGTGCCTGTTTTGACCATGCCTGTCTAACTATTCTTTCTAATAAATTTCGTGTGGATCCCAACTCTGTTGTCATTCCGATCCCCTATGTTACAATCACAATCACCATCATCACCATTATTATTATTATTATTATTATTTTTATTATTATTATTATTATTAACTTATCCAGCATTTGTTTTACGCAGCGGGTGCCCTTCCAGCCGCAACCCATCTCTGGGAAACGACCATACATTGTCATTCACAATCCCCTTTCCTTTTCATTACAGGTGCTGTCGATCCTTTATGCAATCCTCAAAACAAGTCATATAGCGATTCTGTACACGCGATTTTAACTGGAGCGAAAGTCAGGTTTTGGGTGTGTGTTTGAACAGACATATACACATAAATAATAATAATAACAACATCTAAAGATGTCGATCTTGATGGATTTTTTTTCCCCAAACACAACTAATTTGTCCTAAATGAGCATAAAAAGTTAGCAAAGCAATCGAATTATTATTTCATTATAACGTTATTATAGTGTATTTTAAAGTGACACCTATGTTATTTAGTCTGTGTGTGTGTGTGGGGCGGGATCCCTTATTTTCACATCCCAACGTTGACAGGTATGACATACACTATGGACAATTTAGCTTACCCAATTCACCTGTACCGACTGTGGGGGAAACCGGAGCACCCATAGGAAATCCATGCGAACACGGGGAGATCATGCAAACTCCACACAGAAATGCCAACTGACCCAGCGACCTTCTTGCTGTGAGACGACAGCACTACCTACTGCGCCACCGTGTCGACCTTCTTCTTCTTCTTCTTCTTCTTCTTCTTCTTATTATTATTATTATTATTATTATTATTATTATTATTATTATTATAAATAGTAATTATTAGACATTTCAAAATATTATTCAACATAATACTATAATAAGGCAATTATTGATTTAATATATTTTTAAATAAATTAGTATGATTTCTTTTATAATTAATCAATCTTTCAACTGCATTGAAAACAACTCTTTCATCCACCTTTAAGTACAATGGCCTCTTGTTTATTAAGGGATACTAATAATTATTGTGTAATAAATTGGAATATTTTAAAGCTACTCTTTCTAAAAACAGTTATCAATTTCCAATAAATATAGCCTAACTTTTTCTTTTCTTTTTAGTTGTGCTATTTGTTATTTATTTACTTGAGGGAAAAACACAACTATAGGCCAGAAAACCTGCCTTTTTCCTTCAGTAACAATCAAGTTACCCTTCACTGTATTATCTTGATTAACATCAACACAACGTTGTCAAAGAAACACTTTAGTGCAGCAATACTAAGCACTTAAAGATCTCTGTGTGTGTGTTGTGTTTGTGTGTGCACAAGCACTCAAGCATGTTTACACATTTGTTAGGAGAGCGTGTTACAGCCTGTCTCTTCTCCAGTCACACTTGACCATAGACCTGTGTCCCACTGAGAGGCCTCACCGCTGGGCAGTGGGCAGCAGCATTAGCCCTGTTCAGCTTCACTCACCTCCACACTCAGTGCCCGAAGGGACCCGCACCAGCTCACAGCGGCACAACTCTTCATCAGCCACTAATATGACTTAAATGTGGCAGCAGGAGAATACCAGCCAATGAAACCTGTTCCACTGACATTATATTGCTTTTTATAAGACTTGAAACACACCTACTATGCACCTTTTTACAAGATGTAAAATAAATCTCTGATGTCCCTAGAGCGTGTAAGTGATGTTTCGGCTCAAAAATACCCCACAAATAATGTTTTAGAACTTTTTGAAGCTGCCCCTTTAAGGCTTTGACCATAATTGTGCCAATTTGGTGACTGCCGCTTTAAATTCAAATGAGATTGTGCTCCTTTCAAAAGAGGGCAGGGCTACGAATGCATGTGTGTCAGCATAATGGCAGATTCAAAACAAGACTAAGGTCCTATGCTAATGAGGGAGAGATCGTCACTAATGGGTGAGGCTTTCTCCATCTGATGACATGTACAAAGGGAGAATACAAAGTATTTCTGCAGACATAAATTAAAATTAATACTTGTTTACCATTAGAAGCTAGTTATATTCACAAACTGTTGCCACACAACTGCGTTTAAAACCCTTATAAAAGTGATATTTGCATAATAGGTCGTCTTAAAATACATTTCTAGTGTCCCCAGAATGTGACGTTTCAGCTTAAAATAACACACAGCTCATGTATTATAGAAATATTCCCCCTACATGTTTTGTGTGGCGCCACGGTGGTGCAGTGAGTAGCATGTTCGCCTCACAGCAAGAAGGTCGCTGGTTCGAGCCTCGGCTGGGTCAGTTGGCATTTCTGTGTGGAGTTTGTATGTTCTCCCCGTGGTTGCGTGGGTTTCCTCCGGGTGCTCTGGTTTCCCCCACAAGTCCAAAGACATGTGGTATAGGTGAATTGGGTAAGCTAAATTGTCCATAGTGTATGAGTGTGAATGAGTGTGTCTGGATGTTTTCCAGAGATGGGTTGCAGCTGGAAGGGCATCCGCTGCGTAAAACAAATGCTGGATAAGTTGGCGGTTCATTCCGCTGTGGCAACCCCAGATTATTAATGGGACTAAGCCAAAAAGAAAATGAATGATGAATGAATGAATGAATGTTTTGTGTGTTTGTGTCCATTTACATGCAAATGACCTGCTGTTTTCTAGAAGAGGGTGGAAGAAAATAGAATGAGCAGTAGCAGATTAAAGCTTAAAGAGCCATTCACACAGAAGGCTCTTTACATCTTAAACTGCAGGAAATATTTAAAGAAAATGGCCTCCTTCACAATTTGTTGTCAAATAAAACAGTTGTCATGGTAACTTGCTACTTTTAAAAGTCCCGTGATGCATTTCAAAAGGTGCTTTTTTTTTTATTTGATTTTTGATGTAATCTCAACTGAAAAATGAAGAGAGGGTGGGACAGAGTAGCTCCTCCCCTTAAAAATCAGCCAATAGCATTTGGTTTTTATCACAGCTCTGCCAATGAGAGTGGTTGAGCTCAAATACATCAAATAAAAAGCAAATGAGAAGCGTCCTGAAAGTGGCAGGGTATGTTAGATACTAGAGAGCATTTGATTAGTCAAGATTTGATGAAACACTGCAGTAATTTTGTTACTGTTTTAAAACACACTAGCTAAAAGACATCCTTAAAACTAACAGACTGAAACTAACATCTAAAATGATTTATTTGAATTTCACGGGAGCTTTAAACAGAGGCTTGTAATGCTCGCCCTCTTTCCCAGAGTTCTTCTGATTGGTTCACTGCTTTGGAGCTGATATTGATGAGTGACACAGGCAATTACACCATTAGATAAATTCTGTTTACTTCACAGAAAAAGCCACAAAAAATGCATTTATGAATTACACTGATGGTAAGTGTTTTAGGCATTAGTTTAACACAGTTCCAGTTGCTATAGAAACAGTCAGACAGTAGCCCCTTTCGAACAGCGTTACCGGCAAATATCCGGAAAATTGCCGGATTGACTTTACTGGTACATTCAAAAAAGCGCTGTTCACACAGGCAAAGATGTTCCGGAATATTTTTCTCTGTGGATGGATAAGTATTGTGAACAACTTCGATGTGTGTGCTGGTACTCACCAGCTGCTTCACGTGCAAGCACATCGCGTACAAGCAACTGAAAGAAGCAGAGCTTTAAGGTAAACAAATGATAAACAACGGTTTATTATAAGCATCTTGTCAATAATTATTTACACAGTTGGCATTAATAAGGAACATAGAAACATTATCTGACCAACAACTAGCAGTTAAATTTGTCTGGAAACTATTCAAAGGTCTTTATTTTTATAAACAGAGCAGAAGTCTGAATGTTCTGATTGGCTAAAGTAGACATCTCACATCAGCGCGTTTAGACCTGAACGCGCTTTTTCCGGCAACCTTCCTTCTGCGTTCATACAGCGCAGCATTCCGGCAAATTACCGGTAATGTTAAAACATCTCTTTCCGGATAATTGGCGGAACGAATTTACCAATATTTTCAAAAAGAGCCGGTTCACACATACAGACCTTTCCGGAAAATTGCCGGTAATTTTCCAGAGAGGTCTGTTTGTGTGAAAGGGGCTAATGGTAACTTTAGCCACATTACTTGTGCTGTTTACACTGGAATTGACCTGTCCTTCTAAAAAGAAAGTTGAACCGAACTCATTGATGAAAAAAATATGGCATGAAATAAATATTTACCTAAATATATACAACTTATATTTTTCTCCAACAATTATATTATATTATATTATATTATATACTTTTATTCAACAACATTCAACAACCAACTGCTGGAGCAGCACCATGGGTGGAAAAGAGGCAATTAAATAACAAACAATTGATGTTTAGAATTATTGATAATTATTGTGTATGACTCCCATGAGCTTGGAGGACCGCATCCATAAATCTTTGCAATGACTCAAATAACTTATTAATAAAGTCATCTGGAATGGAAAAGAAAGGGTTTTTGTAGGACTACCAGAGTTCATTAAGATTTTTTGGATTCATCATCAATGCCTCCTCTTTCATCTTACCCCAGACATGCTCAGGTCAATCCTGGAGCAATTTGACTATCTTTGCTTTCAGGAAGTTTGATGTGGAGGTTAAAGTATGAGAAGGAGTGTTACAGTATACTGCTAAAGAATTTGCCCTCTCCTGCGGTTTCCTATTTGTTTCTCTTACAACTGGGATCAACGACAAGACTTTTGTCAGGTAGTGTACATATCTACAGTAAATACCCTTCCAACATACATCACTAGGAAGTGAAATCTAAAGTGCCACATTTGTTATCCACATGCATAGAAAGACTTACTGGGTCCTTTATCCCATTTTCTGGGTCCAGAATCTTGAACACTTCCCCATCAGTGACCCAGAGCTCTCAAACCTGTGGTGACAGGACCAACAAGCTACAGATCAGTGCCTGGCTGTCTGAATCACTCCATTACCCCAGAAGGTGAAGTCTTTAATGAGGAAGAAATGAGAACAGGCCGTCCATGAGTAGCAATAGTAACGAGGGACGGGAATAAAGAGCTTTGTGGGATAAAACTCCAGATAAGGCATGTCATAAAGAGCGTTAAGTACATTCTGGATTTTTTTTCCATCGATAACCGGCTTAAGTAAATCACCTTGCCATTCCAGATTAATCAAAGTCGTGAAGGCAGACACTGGTCTGATACTTATGACTGTTGGCTCTGTGACATTACAGACGTCCTTGAGAGCAGCTAAGGATGAGGGGTTTCTCTGGATAAAATCGCACCCGGTGTATGCTGTGCTTCAAAATGTATAGAGTTTCCCAGATTTCCATAAAATTGCACCCATTTCTAATATGAAGTGTTGCTTTTCATGGTAGGAAAGCGGACTAGACCAGTCAACAGGAGTTGCTTTCATACATTTTTTAGGGTTTATTTAAATATATTACCTATCAAATCATCATAATGCAGTTTACTATATCCAAAGTTATCTTTGAAAATGCTAAATATATTT
Source organism: Danio albolineatus (assembly GCA_903798035.1). Lineage (NCBI taxonomy): Eukaryota > Metazoa > Chordata > Actinopteri > Cypriniformes > Danionidae > Danio > Danio albolineatus. Next base: position 623,609 of record CAIGQQ010033974.1, on the reverse strand, counting down.
ATTTGTATGTCAAAATGCCTTAAAAATGCACTCACTGACTTTTCACTCATTAAAAACACAGATAAAAAGATAAGTCTGAATGAATAGTGATATAATGATATGAAAGCTCCTACTGGTAGCCTATTAAAAATCTTGAAAGACTTGTAACGGGTCATCGGTTTGTTTTAGTTTTACTGAACTTTAGTTCCTATTTTCTTTGTTCCCTGGTTTTCCTTTGTTCCATTTTCCCGCAAGTCTTTAGCTGCTATGGTTGTTCATTAATTAGCGCATCGTCTTTGAATTTAAGTTTTAGGTTTTCCCTCAGTTGATTGTCAATTATGGCTGCATGATAGTCAGTTTAACTCTTGTCTGTCTTGGTTTTCTTGGTTTTTTGGAGTTTTGTCAAATAAAACAATACATTTAGATCCTGCTGCAGCCTGAATGAGACAAGACTATTGTTGTAGGTTACAGTGTATTGCATGTTTTGTATTGTACTTCATTCATTCATTCATTTTCTTTTCGGTTTAGTCCCTATATTAATCTGGGGTTGCCACAGCGGAATGAACCGCCAACTTATACATCCTATGTTTTTACGCAGCTGATGCCCTTCCAGCCACAACCCATCTCTGGGAAACATCCACACACACTCATTCACACTCATACACTATGGACAATTTAGCCTACCCAATTCACCTGTACCACATGTCTTTGGACTTGTGGGGGAAACCGGAGCACCCGGAGGAAATCCTTGCAACCACGGAGAGAACATGCAAACTCCACACAGAAATGCCAACTGACCCAGCCGAGGCTCTAACCAGCGACCTTCTTGCTGTTAAGCAAACATGCTACCCACTACGCCACCGTGGCGCCTGTACTTAACTTACAGCTTCTTAAATAAATGTACACTAAGCATGACAGAAGTAAAAAATCAACTAAAGTAATGTTTAGTAAAGATTAATAGTAATTACAGAAATAACAAGGTGACACGGTGGTGCAATGGGTAGTGCTGTCGCCTCACAGCAAGAGGGTCGCTGGTTTGAGCCGAGGATGGGTCAGTTGGGATTCCATCTGTGTGGAGTTTGCATGTTCTCCTCGTGTTCGCATGGGTTTCCTCCGGGTACTCCGGTTTCCCCCACGGTCCAAAGACATGTGCTGTAGGTGAACTGAATAAGCTAAATTGGCTGTAGTGTATGTGTGTGAATGCAAGAGTGTATAGATGTTCCCCAGTACTGGGTTACAGCTGGAAGGACATCCGCTGTGTAATAACATATGCTCAATAAGTTGGCGGTTCATTCCGCTGTGGTGACCCCTGATTAATAAAAGGGATTAAGCCGAAAAGAAAATAATGAATGAATGAAATAACTACAGTAATTAAACTTTAGATAAAATGTTTAAAAGATTTCTCATAATGCCATAAAATTTACATTTAAAATAAAATTTAAATAAAATAAATAAAAATGGTTTTATAGTGTTTTACTTTTTTACACATAAACAATTTGAACATTGTTAACCCATACCACTTTTGGCTACTGAAAACAAAATGGGTAACCTGCAAAATAAAATATCCAAATAATTCAGTTCCAGCTAGTATAACTGATTATAATTGAATAATTAATATAGCATTATACTATATTACTATACGTAAACTCAATTTTAAAAGAAAAAAAAAATGTTAAAGAAAATGACCTTCAATGTAGTGTGTAACACAGCTCTAAGTGAAGTGAAATATCCAGCTAAGGCTTAAATCTGAAAGTGCGCCGTGTTTAAAATGATTGATTCATCTATAAAAGAGTCAACTCATAGTGCTTCAAATTAATCGTCTTGATAACGAGTCTTTAGCAGTGTCGGCGTGACGTCAATACGGAACTTAAGCCGCCGCTGCGATCGGATTCTATACCAATGTTGGCGAAACTGTGCCAAAATGCTGAAGACTGGGGGATGGTTGAAATTACGAGTTACGAGTTTTCGTGAAGACATAACAAAACGGGAGGGTGGCGGGAGAAATACAAGAGACTCCCAGGAAAAATGGGTGTGTTGGCAGGTATGCTCACACATACACTCTGCACTCTGACTACTTCAATATTGTTGCTAAGCCATCGAGCCATCATGGGCATTTCTCTATATCTCTAGCCCTGAACGCTGTCGACCAATCGCAACAGACTGTCATCGGTTCAATCAGAGATTAGCATCACGCTAAGGAGGGGTTTGAGAACAAATGAATCGCTGAACGAATCATGTGGGAGTCGCTGGGATAATATAATTAGAATGTAAAATAAAAACAGTACGACGCAATTACTTAATGAGTGCGAATCATAACATTGACGCACCAAAAAAAGTTTTTTTTAAAAACCGCAAGCGTGCAGACAAACCTAATCACTCAACGTGATGCAATTTCTTCTTTAAAACAATCGCTACACCGTTTCTTTTCACGCTTATCAGCTGACCGCTTACTTCCATATGGACGGCTTTCCAGCTGTTACCAGTTTTCCCAGTAACTCGCCATGTACGTTGGCAGACTTGAGACGCAGAGAGGAGTTGATGGGGTTTGAGTCCAGTGAAGAACAGTTCCAGAAACCAGGTAAGACAAAAACAAAAGCTAAAAAATTTAATTAAAAAGTAAATAACAGGGTGAGAATGGGGTAAAATCTGAAATCTTTTCTTTCTCTGGATTGCTTTTTAAAACTGTCGATTCGGTTTAAGGAAGTGGCTGGGCGGGTCAATCTGTGCTTTTTTAAACACTATTGGTTGGGTTTAGGGAAGGAGGAGGGTGGGTCAGTCGATCGGTCACTCAGTCGACAGCGTCCTCAGTTGGATTTACGTGAGAACAGCAGGCACGAAAGGCACTCGCAAGAGAAATTTGAGATCTGAAAAAAGCATCTGTGGTGGATTCGAGAAAACAAAAACTGCAAAAAACGTACCTCCTGGGACGTACCTTGGGCTTTCCAGAAATGTATATAGCAGTACGCTTATGAGCCTGGGTTGCATATTTATTAACATGACACTATTTTACACACACATACATGCATCAACACAGCCATTAAGAAACGAATTAAAGGACAAACAAACAAACGATAGGTCTCTGGACACATGAGCATTCATAAAAACAATAAATCTTAATATTATTAAAATAGCATGTGTGACTAAAACAGACAAAATTCATAATTTCCCCCTTTTTTTATTTTATAGAGCTGTATTTAAAAACTGCCTGTACAGCAAACTGACCTACATGAGTTCAAGCATGAATCCACATTCGTTAGTAATGTGATCAAGACATCTTTTTTAATAATTTGCAAAGCGACTCAGATGCGAGACGTGACTACGCAAAGCTGAATATTATTTGTGTGCACAGGGCAGCAGCTGTGTTTCCTTTAAGGACTGGTTGTTTAGAGCTGCTTTGATTAAAGTCCTTGAAACAGAACATACAGCCTTGCGTTAGACATAATTGAACCCTAATTTGTCACTCACTTCATTGTTACAAGGACTCCACCATCCAATTAACTCAACATCCACTCTAATCAAGTAATTAAGTAATTCTGATGCAAATCTGAGGCTGTAATTGGTTCGGGAGGAGGGCCGATAAATTAGCAGATCAAACTTTTTAAGCAACTGGTTTCTTATCTTGTAAGCCCACGGACTACTGTCCAACACATAAAAGATCCTGTTTGATTCTGTTGATCTCGTAAGCCAATGTGTTACATGACTTAAGATGATCATTTAGATGAGAAAACATGGTATGCTGGATTAGTTTCAGCTAATTAGCACAAATCTGTTGGTTTGCATGCTGTGAAAATCATGATCATCTTGACTACAGATGAGTTACAACCTTGCGTACTGTGATAAGTGTTATTAACACAATAGCGGTCGGGGGATATTACGTTTTCAATGGATTACTGAAATAAACTAATTTAATTGAAACCATCTGTGCCATTAAAAGAGGGGGGGAAATAATCTCTGGTGGGTTCAAATTTATCCAAGGAGCTCAGGCATGGCAATGTTGCACAGCATGACAGTGCTGATATTGAACTAATGATTTAACACTCAAATGATTTCCATTCCGCACCACCAAAATCCCTGCTATTTTCTTTTCTTTTTTCAATTTTTTTCATACTTTCTTCAACACGTTCCATTTTATTTTGTTTTATTTTACCATTTCATACATATTCAATGAGTTCTATTTTATTTTACCATTTTGTCCTATTTTATTTAGTTGTTTTAATTGTACTATTTTGTCGCATTTTATTTTATTTTGTTTTATTTTACTATTGATTTATTGATTGATTGATTTATTTATTTATTTGTTTAACTTTATTTTATTTTATTTTATTCATTGAAATGAAATTAATGACACATAAATGTGCAACATTCTGTGCTACATTCCAGACCTTCTGAATAATTTTTTATACAAACAAAACTGTAATATCGAACATCTTTCATGTAAATTACTTATACATTTATTTATTCATTTGTTTATTTAAAAAAATAAATAAATACAATTTTTTGATTTAAAATGTAAGTTCATATTTTGTAAATATTTAGCGTTGTTGTTGTTAATTTGTCTTGTGTAGATTTATACTACTATACGGTACTTAACTTTGTAGTGACCGTAGTAGTAATAAATTCTAAAAACAGTCCTGTGGTGATATAAATTTATTTTCTTTCTTTTTCTGATAGCCATTTAAAGCAGATCCTCGCAATTAGATTTGAGACCCAGTTTTATTTAGTTTTTTATTTTACCATGTTGTTCTATTTTATTTAGTTGTTTTTATTGTACCCCTTTGTCCTACTTTATTTTACTATTTTATTTAGTTTTTAACTATTTTATTTTATTTTTTAATTTTTTTATTTCATTTTATTTTTTGTTTTATTTTGTTTTATTTTATAAAATGAAATTAAATGAAGTAAAGAATAACATAATTCTGTGATATATTCAAGACCTTCTGAATTATTTTATATGATCAAAACGGTTTGTAATATCGAACATTTTTCATTTTAATTATTTATTTATCTATTGTTTTTTTTTAAACACTTTTTCGATTTAAAATGTATTGTAAATATTTAGAATTGTTATTGTTGTTGTTGTTAATTTGTTTTGTGTAGATTTATACCCCAGTACTTAACTTTGTAGTGACAGTAGTACTGTAGTAATAAATCCTAAAAACAGTCCTGTGGTGATAGAAATTTATTTTCTTTCTTTTTCTGATAGCCATTTAAAGCAGATCCTCGCAATTAGATTTGAGACCCAGTTTTATTTAGTTGTATTTTATTTTACCCTTTTTAGCTATTTTATGTAGTTGTATTTTATTTTACCATTTTATTTTATTTTGTGCTATTTTACTTTAATTAATTTATTGAATTAATTTATTTTATTTTATTTTATTTTATTAAATAAAATCAAATAAAGAACACATAATTGTACTACATTTTGTGCTATATTCCAGTCCTTCTGAATTATTTTTAATACGATCAAAAATGTTTGTAATACAGTATCAAACACCTTTAATTAAATTACTTATTTAATTATTTGTTGGTTTTATAAAAAAAAATATTAAAAATATAAATTCATATTTTGTAAATATTTCGTTTTATTGTTATTGTTGTTAATGTGTTTTGCGTAGATTTATACCCCCGTACTTAACTTTGTAGTGACAGTAGTAGTAATAAATCCTAAAAACTGTCCTGTGGTGATAAATATATTTTCTTTCTTTTTCCGATAGCCATTTAAAGCAGATCCTTGCGATTAGATTTGAGACCCAGCATACGACCATTCAATCAAAAAAATATATGATTTTCAGTTCATAAAGGCCAAACCCTGAAAAAAAATATATTAAAGCCTGTAAATTTTTCAACATTCAAACAAATGTTAACAAAGGATCCACTGAAAGCTTTAATGGAATCTTCTGAAGTGAGAAGGTCATGAAAGGGATGTTTTTTGCAGTGAGGGCAAAACACTATTGAGAAAAAAAAACATTGTGAGAAAGTGCTCCTCTAGCCCTTTGTGTCCATCTATGTGGTTTTCAACTTTGGGTTTACAAGGTTATCAATTGTCAACAGACCTCTGTCTGGACTGAAAGTGCCCACAATAAACTATTATGAACTTTGCAGATCCTCTCTACAATAGTAAGCCATTACCAATTTAGCAGGTTGAGCCTCTACAGCAAGACGTTCAAAATCCAGAAAAAGAATCACAAAGCATTCCATGCGAGTTCAATAGTAATCAAATGAAACTCCAAGAAGATTTATGTGCATAAGAAAAAAACTGTAACTATAAAAAACAATAAACTGCGACTGTCGTTGTGTTTTCCTGCTATATACTCTGTTTTACATTGACCAATTGTTGGGTGTAGAGTAAAGCTGGATTTCTACTTTCGCCTGGCACCACATCGCGCGCCTCCGCTGAGTGTGCGCGCACCTCGAGAAACGGACGAGGCTTTTATACACGCCGCATTCACCGTTGTGATATTCTTTAAAACGACAGGGGGCGGTCAAATGAAACTGACCGTAAAGTCAGACAGATAAACAGAGAAGTAGAAAGTTTCAGGAACTACGTCATATCATTAATATTATTGATGTTTATTAAACTAGTTATTTTTATAATTTTTTATACATTTTAATGATTATAAAGATTTTTGTAACCATTCAAGATTTTTTTCATCAAACTTTGATGCATCACTTGCTTTTGTTCATATCTCGGACAGTTTTACCTATTAAAGTGTATTAAAATATTAATGACAACAGAACATGGGTTGTCATGTCATGACAACAGAACAACAAATATATTTTTTATTATGGCAAGAATAAAAGCAAAAAGTACACTTACTAAATAATACAGATGTTTTTTTTTTTTGTTTTTTTTTTTTAGCCCGCTCCATAATTCATACATTACTGTCTGGTGAGTTTCTGTCCTCTACTTATGCTAAAAAGGCAATAATAATCCAACATTCCTGACCACAGGGGCGCCTGCAGGATTTTATTCCAAGGTACGCACAAATCCAACACCGCCCCGCCCCCTTTCCCCCAATCATCTCCAAACACTGATGCTTACTGTCAAAGGCTACATTAATTAAGGGCATTCGTTACGACATAATTCGTTTCCTTTTTTAATATTATTATTTCTTATAATATATCAATATAACATTTTTACAATTATGTCATATTAAATTATAAATTTGCATATTACAGAAGATTGTGATACAACCATTAGTGAAGCATTAAACCCTTACTTTCCACTGACCGAAAATCATCCATCCGCACAGTTGAGTAGTGGACGGACTCAACCAAAAATGTAAATCGTATATTTTATGGGGAATTTTTATGGGCGAATTTCGAATAGTTTGTCTCATAGTTTAATTATTTTTGTTGGTCAGTCATTTATTAGATAAAACTGAAGAACGAATAACATTTGAATAACATTGCTTCAAAACAAGTCCGTGCTATATACTTCAACAATGCCAAAACACGAACTGGGTTGTCAAATAAAATAATAATCTAGCCTAGATAAAATTATAGTGAAATATTCACAGTTTCAGAGAAGCCTATATTAAACTGTTTTTCCTGTTGCGCCTGTCAATTACGATTTAATTCATTTAATCAAATAATTTGAATGAGCAGGACAGGCGTTTACAAAGTATGTTCCCACATTACCTTGGGATTACCGGTCAGATACATTTCTGTGCATGGAGGATGCGCACGGGCTAGGCCTGGAGCTTTCCCGGCTCAGGTGCTGATAAGACTGCGGTCTTCACTCCGTGTGGGGGATCAGTATTTGTCTCATTAGTTTTAGGCCTATTGGCAAATGTCTTAAATAAGTTTATCTGTTTCAAAGAGCGTTTACTCACTTTGAACCTTGTTTTAAACAATAACTGATTGTAATTTTTATTTTGCGGAAAAACTGCCGCAAAAATAAAGCCTAAAGTAAAGATTTCTTTACCCATGCAGCATGCAAGTACATACACGCTTTAAAACACACAAACACACACCTTTATTTGCTGTTATGCTTTCTTGTTTTGTCAATATATCGTAATATATTCTGGTTAATAATCAATTTTAATTATGTAATAAATAAATAAATAAAGGAATAAGCGGCATCAATTCCCGCCCTCTCGTGGTAGGTACGCACAGTGCGTACTGCCGTACAGCTGCAGGCGCCACTGCCTGACCATGTGTCAACATTCCTACCTGTGTCTCCATTGGCCTCTTTTGGCTTTAATAAACTTATCCCTCAGGTTTTTCCAAACCTTTTAACAAAAAACTTTCCTCCTTTCTCACTGCTGTTGCAATTTCTAGCCAAGAATTATTGATCATCTGGTTAACTCTATGATCACTGATCATGAACATGTCTGCACAGTCGTTCCTGTTTCAGACAAAATCTCTTCGAAGTGATTCATATACAACTCAAATCAGACGCGGCGCCGCGCACACCGTTCGCTCGAGTCTCAAAAAATACCATGCGTTCCGCCAGCCGAAATCATGCTGCGCGCACCCAAAGCGAACATCCGGAAACTCTGCGATGACGTCATATTTGCCGTGCGCACTCAAGCGAACTAGCGGACGCGTCGATTATAAAGTAGGCTTAAGGAGCTGGGTTACATGCTCATACTGTAAATGTGTTCATGGAGTTACGCAAGTAAACTTTGAATATTTACTTCAAGGCAAGGCAGGTTTATTTATATACATTTCATACACAATTGCAATTCAAAGTACTTTATATAAACAAGTATAAATAAAACAATAAAACAAAAAAAAACAACAAAGAATAAAAATGATTAAAAACTAATTTTTGAGTTTTAAATGAACGAAAAAGAAATCAAAGACATCATAGTGCGATCTGTCAAACTAGCACAGTGCTCATTCAGTAAAGGCACAGGTAAACAGATGTGGTTTAAGTCTTGATTTAAATGTGCCTAATGTTGGAGTACATCTGATCATTTCTGGAAGCTAATTCCAGCAGCGGGATGTAGTAGCTGAAGGCGGATTCACCCTGCTTTGACTGAACTCCTGGAGTTTTTCTTGCACTTCAGGACGCCGATAATGGCAAAAACATAACCCAATATGTCATATAATCATAACAATAAAACTGCTGATGCCTTTAGCATCAGCATATCAACGTCAAAGTTTTCTCATTTAAAGCAACGGAGGATGGATTCATGGTAAAACAACACCAAAGGGGTACGAAATACTGAAACATCATAAAGCATCAAAAGCGGTGCTAACAGAGTCAAATATGTGAGGAGTCGGGAGCGAGAATGTATTGGTATGAAACAATGGTTGGGGTGAGGGGTCGTTCTTGGAATTCATTTTTTAGGTAAATTAATTCTTTAAGCTTAAGTATTTGTGTTGCTCTCTTACTACGGCAGCTTGCTTTTCTGTTCAATATAATTTCAGATCAGTGCAGTGAATTACACTTGATTACACTTTGATTACACAATAGTCTACAAACAAACGCAATTTAAGTTGTTTGTCAGTGTTCTAACTACACACGAGGACAAGTAGTACTAATGTACCCGCCTGGTATTCATTTTTAGTAATTGTTATTTACTAATGTTTACAAAGAATAACAAATACAAAAAGCACCTGCAAGCATTATGCCCTCAGTGTCACTAAGTTTGACACACAAGTACTAGTAAATGAATAAAACCTGTGATATAAGGCGCACAAGAGAAAGAGAAAGAGAATGAAAGGTGGATCAGTAGTTATGATTATGATTTTGATCATAATCCATCACATTTTTTTCTTGCTTATTGAACTCTTCAAAGAATACCTTTTGTGTGTGTGTGCTCTCACAACATGTCTCATAACATGACATGTTAGGCTTTTTTTATCATCTCATCAAAACATTTCACGAGCAGCGAAAGTGAATTTGAGAAATACTGGCCTGGTTTTTGGTCTTATCTTGATCTCCTCAACATGATTTGGTCTCAGCCTTGACTTGGTCTCGGATTAGATTTATTGAACTACAAATGAAACCTTTTACACTAGGGATGGGTATTGTTAAGGTTTTAACGGTATCACTACTTGTATCGATACAACTTATCGGTTCAATACTTTAGCAGTTCTCTTAATGGTACTTTTTGTAGTGTTTTTTAATAAAAACAACACTATTTTATTATTACACTTTTAATGAGAAAAAAAAACTATAATTTAATAATAAAACAATTAAATGCAAATTTTCCTGTAAAAGAACAAACAGTGGTTTGAAGGAAAATGACTCTCAGTTTTTTACCATTCTTCTGGAGAAAAATCAACATGTTACCTTTTCTGGCAGAAGTCTGGATCTTTCTTGGTTTATTGTGCTCCCTGCAGTTGAAAACACCCTCTTTGAGTTGCAAAATGCAGTTAAATAATCAGATAATGTTTAAGACTTTATTAACACATTCACATAAATGAGTTAACAGTGTTTTTTTTAGTTAACAATGTAAAATAAGCTGTTTTTTATCATTTCTTAATAAGCATAGTTTATTATTAGGCTTTATTCTATATTTGTAAATACAGTCATGTAGAAGCATTTTTTTATGTTTAAGATGTATTTAGGCTACCGCAGAATAAAAATACTGTTTTCAATGTAACCGTGTTACAATCCTATGATTCTCTTGACTCATCTGTTTCTCTGCTTTACCTAAAATGCATCTGATTTGCCACTTCCATCTGATTGCTAGTTCCTGATTGGTCTACAGTGTTTTAAAAGCCATGACACAACTTCCTTGGTGACCATCTTGTTTTGGGCCACTTGCTTTGTGTTTGTTGAAATGGTTGCATGTTGTTTGGTGCAGAGATTTTGAATGTTAAGCTGTGACTACAAATTTGTGAGTACTATTTGTTTTGGTGTGATTAGAGATTTGTGAGTACTGTTTGTTTTGGTGTGATTAGAGATTTGTGAGTACTGTTTGTTTTGGTGTGATTAGAGATTTGTGAGTACTGTTTGTTTTGGGTTTGCTTTGTTTTAGGGCTGTGCAAAAATTAATCGTGATTAATCACATCCAAAATAAAAGTTTGTTTTGACATAATATGTGTGTGTGTTATATATATTTATTATGTATATGTGATAAACACATTCATAGAAGCCAAAACTATATATAAAAAAGTTACAAAGTAGTTACATCATATTCAAATGTAAAATTTGTATCATACACATATATTTTTTTATATGTCTAAATATAAACCAACATTTTATTAAGTATATGCATGTGTGTATTTATATATTGATAATAAAATATACACAGTACACACACAAATATTATGTTAAACTTATTTTGGATGTGATTAATCACAATTAATTTTTGGACAGCCCTACTTTGTTTATGAAACTTTGTTCGACTGGCTTGTTACACCTTTTTGCCCGCTGACATTGATTTTTGGATTGTCCCTTAAATATGGTCGCCTGTTTGTAAATAGTGTATATATTATTGGGATAGTAAGGAGTTTGACGCCATTTTATTTGTAAACCTTTTGACCTCTGTTTTTGTGTTTGGTAGTTAGGGTAGTGAATTGTATTTTCTTTTCTTTCATTTTGATCAGGTAAGTTAGAGATTTAAAATAAAGGAATTTTTGTTTGTTATTTTGGCCTTGTCAGCTCCCGGATTCAAACCCCAATAAATCTTTGATTTCATTTTCTTTGTCTTGTCTTTCATGTTGTGCACCATCCCTAGATGGTGCGTAACAACCGAATGTGTGTGTTTATTTAACTGATATTATACTAATTTAGAGAGACCCTATGTTATTGACTGCTAGCATAACGATGTGGATGATTTATCGTTAGTAGGCAATTTTCATTTGACTTTCTGCAGTTAACGCTCTTTTGAAAGATGCTTAGCAAAACTTGTTGCGTTTGTTGCAACGGGCATTGTTGGTGTCCACTTGGGAAATGCAACCCATTTGGTTCTGTCTGTCACTCTGCAAGCTTATGAGCTGTGTGCATGCAAGTCTGTGTTGCGAGCCATGTGTGTGCACTTAGTGCGAGCCTTCGCTGAGTGCGCGCGCATAGCCGAGAACTGTGAAGGCTTTTATACTTTACGCGCTCGGCGGAAACACAAGCATTTCTCATGTGAGATTCCCAACTGTGCAGATGAATATCAAATATCACAAATTAGAAAAGGTTGGTCAGTCAAATCATGCAACTGTATGTAATGTTTATTCAGCAATAATTCTCCAGTAACGATAGCAGAACCGTTGACGTCAGAGCTTATCGATACTTCGGTCTTTTATAGTTTAGGACCGATACCGATAAAGAGTTTCGGTACCCATCCCTACTTTACACACCTTACAAAATTTGACCTGGCATATTTACACAGTCTGAGAAACATTTAAGTAAATCATTTAGAAATCTAAGGATGAAAATGATACAACAGAGCATTTATGTCAATCAAAAAGGAGAAACGGCACACTGCCACTTTAGCTCTCAAAACATTTTTTAATAATATGCAACGTTTCGACCTACATGGTCTTCATCAGGTAAAGATGGTACCTGATGATGAAGACCATGTAGGTCGAAACGTTGCATATTATTAAAAAATGTTTTGAGAGCTAAAGTGGCAGTGTGCCGTTTCTCCTTTTTGATTGACATTGAGCATACTTTTTGAACGAGCACCTGCCTTCAAGAGATTTTTTGATGTGTGCACTTTTCTGTTTTTGTTTGTACAACAGAGCATTTAAACATACATTGCAGCCACCAATGAGATACGGAAAAGATCTACTTTCAAATACTAAATGTGCAGAAATAAAAGGTTCTTTAGTGACATTAGCTTTCCGTTAGCTTTTATGTAATTACTTCCGTTATTTTTAATGTATATTTGTATATCTTGCTTTCCCATGGCACTTTGGTACCACCTACACAAACACTGGAGAGAAAACCTCAATGGCAGTATTTTCTAAAAATAAACAAAGCAGCAGTCCTCAACAATTAAAGATGCCCTATATAGAAAATCTAGGTATTCCTTGTTATAGTCGAATGATAAGAGATCAGTATATGAGAATGGCCATACATTGAGCCTCAGACATAATTGTTTCTTTGTTCTCATGTAAATTCCACAAATGTAAAACCTCAGTGGACAACAGGCCAATCAGAACACAAAGCAGACTGTTGCGCGACTCACAGGCCATGCCCCCATCATTTGCGTGTACTTCAAGTTATTCATCTGAACCTGACAAGCAGCCACGTCATCATGAGAACACAGACTTATATGTAGTTTTGATATCATTAATGTGCACATCTCAGGCTTCATTTGATAAGCAACAAGGTGTCCTATTGAGACAACAATAATAATTTTCCTCCCTTTTTAGCCTATTTTTAGGCTTAAAATTAACTTACTATGTGTGTGGGACTTTTATTTTGACAACGAGAGGCTCAGATTGTTTACTATGTGTTACTGAGAAACACAAGACATATTCAAACTCATGTCAGGATGCAAAATGAAGATTTACAGATTATACATCTATTCAGCTCCATTCTGAAAAGGCATAAGGTATGATTAATTGAATCTTTTGTTAATAATTATGTAAAATTTGATGCGTATGTTTCAACAAACACATGTAGACTGCTGAATTAAGTCAAATCACCCAGCTCAACTATCATCTGTTCGTGTAGACACTGATATTAATTCCTGGCAGATATTGATTCCTGGCTTAATTCCAATTCATCTTTCACATAATATTTAAAAAATACAACACAATACATCCTACTGGTCTTTTTTGTCAAGTTTAATTATAATTTAGCCTTTATCCACAACAGATCTCGTGAGCAAAATAGGTTAACGCTACTCTGATTGGTTTATGTTAGAGAGTTCACTCTGTAGTTAGAATAAACCTTAATACATTAAGTTAAAAATATATTTAACCAGGCATCTGCATGCTTTTACATGTTCAACTTACATCATGCCGTATGTGTGATTTGTGATTTGATTTAGTGGCTAATTCATATGAATTCGTACAATCTCATTTGTACAATTTAGTACGACTTGCTCATTGCTTGGTTGGATGCTTTTTAAAATCGCACATTTTCGTACAACTGAACTCAAATGTGTATAAAATAGCCACTAAACTGAGCAAACGAAAATAGTTACGTTTCCTTGTGAGATCAGGCTGGTCTGGTCTGCTCATTAATACTCACGATCGATCCAAATATGGTCAATTAGGCACTTTCTGATTCTAATGGTGGCGCCACTGTGGCGTAGTGAGTAGCATGTTCGCCTCGAAGCAAGAAGGTCGCTGGTTTGAGCCTCGGCTGGGTCAGTTGGCATTTCTGTGTGGAGTTTGCATGTTCTCCCCGTGGTTGCGTGGGTCTCCTCCGGGTGCTCCGGTTTCCCCCACAGTCCAAAGACATGTGGTACAGGTGAATTGGGGAGGCCAAATTGTCCATAGTGTATGAGTGCGAATGAGTGTGTATGGATGTTTCCCAGAGATGGGTTGCAGCTGGAGGGGCATCCACTGCATAAAACAAATGCTGGATAAGTTGGCGGTTCATTCCGCTGTGGCGACCTCGGATAAATAGAGGGACTAAGCCGACAAATAAATGAATGAATGAATGATTCTAATGGTATTTTATGGAGTAATAATTGTCGATATAAGACTGTTTCAGGATATTTATTTTCAACTTACTTAAGCCATATACCTGTTATGCAGATATCAGAGAACAATTTAACTTGAACCACTGCAGTGTATGTCACCTTTAAAGTATAGCAAACACATCAACACTGGTGATATAAATGTAATGCCCAAAAGACTAACAACATTCGTTGTGCTTGTAGAATATTTCTCAAGGTCCAAAACTATTACAATTTCCACACTATTTTGACAAGAATGTTACATTTAGAAAAGGAAAATTGCAATAGCATTGTGTGTCTAACACTGGGGGAATTAAACCGTTGTGTGAAATATATAATGAATGAGAAAGAATGTGAAAGAGAGCCGAGGAATTTTGTAGTTGATAAAAAAAAAAAACACATTCATATTTGTGCCTTACAGTTTTGTTGCATAAATATCTAAGCAAAAAGTGAAGAAAATAGGAAACAAACAATATGGCCTAGGAGACAGGACTCCAAAAACAATAACACAAGAAAATGCCGGTATGCTTGATTAAAAAGCACAAAGAGTTCCTCATATACCCTTTGTGGCCATTCAAATAGCAATGGCTTACTGGCACCGCACATGCAGATCAGCCATATAACAGATAATATAGCAAAAAAAAAAGCACATAATTGCTCCTTTTATTTTACTCGCAGAAACAATCTGGCACATATTAGTATTATTCTCAGATGAGGTGCAGAAAGAGCAACGCCGATGCATTTTGCCTTTTCGGAAGTGAAAGATCACTCTTATTTGAATTGCTGGGATTTATTTATTTAAAAACACTTCTTGCGAAAACGCTGGCTTTCTGTCAAGTTTGTAATTAAAATAATTTTATAGCAGGTTGCTTTTTACATGCTTCTGAAAATGGAGGGGAAAATGGTTTCAGTGTTGCCCGGGTGACATTTACAAAGCGAAATGGAAAGGGACTTTTTTTTTTTTTTATCACAGTGATCTTAGTCTTAGCAAAGCAGCCCAGACTGACACGCACACACACTTCAATATGCATGAAATGGTACATTTCACAGTGTTAGCATGACTAAAGATTTTATGTTAATGCAGACAGAAAACAAGTGATAATAGTGTTTTTAATCATTATTAAGTGTTTCAACTGAATAGTTTTGATTATCTTTGAGGCCACAGCACCCTTGTAAACATCATACTGGTCCACTGCTCTAGATCATAGCACATTAGGGAGAAAGATTACATTTAAATTAAATATGCAGTCATCGACCACTCAAAAGATAAAATAATATATTTATTTTTAAGGACTGTACAATGATGTAATAGTCACTGTTTTTCTCAATTGGGTGTGTCACGGGTGCAGTATGTAAGTTTGACACTAAGTGGTTGAACTAGGTATTGCACTCCAGTTTCAAAACACATGAAAGCACCTTGCCAAATTGATGACATCAACAGAAGTGTCGAGCCTAAAGCCTGATTTAAATCGTGTTCCAAATAAAAGCATTGGCAAGCAATAGAAGGAATATTTTCCATATTAAAAGAAGTTTTTGTCCAAACCAACATTTCTATCTCCTGAACAACAGGATACTGACAATGATCACCTCAGGTACACCTCATGTGCTTTATACAGTATTAAATGCTAATAATGTGAGTTTGAATGTCATTTTACTGACATTTATTGCCATACTGAATGCAGCAGCGCATAGTTTACCACAGATCTTATAAAATAAACTAAACCGATTGTAATTGAACTTTAGAACTGTGACTCAGTGCAAGCCAACAGATATCACTGATTCAATTTGGCATTTCTGTGTGGAGTTTCCTCCGGGTGCTCCGGTTTCCCCCACAGTCCAAAGACATGCGGTACAGGTGAATTGGGTAAGCTAAATTGTCCATAGTGTGTGTGTGTGAATGAGAATGTATGGATGTGTTTCCCAGAGATGGGTTGTGGCTGGAAGGGCATCCGCTGCGTAAAAAAAATGCCGGATAAGTTGGCGGTTCATTCCGCTGTGGCGACCCCGGATTAATAAAGGGACTAAGCCGAAAAGAAAATGAATGAATTAATGAGGTTTAATATGTATTAATTAGATTATAAACCTTACCAATTTGTTGGAGTGCAATGAGTGCACTATTTAGTTCTTCCGAATAGCTGTATTTAAATTTCTGTCATGTTTCAATGGTGCAAAGAGCCAAATTGCTTAACACTACAAATCTTGTCATGTAGCATGTTGTTAGGGCACTGGGTTACAATGTAATCTCCTCCCCCAATGTATTTATTTTGTTTGTATTTGCTAATTAATAAACACCTCATGTGGAACTCAAAATCTCTGTCTCATTTTGGAGTCTCATTTCACTTTTCGAGGTCGCATTTCAATCACGGATACTTCCTATGAGTGCCTTCCTGACTGAATGAAGGAAAAAGGTTGTTTTCCACCAAGGCAACCAGGGGTGCTGAAATATAATTAGCTAAACTGGCATTGGGCGGGTTAAAGGGAGCAAACCAAAGACAGACATTCCCGCACATAATGCACATTTTCACAGCAGAATATCTGATTTCAGCATTGTTTTCAGATAAACAAGAACATTCACTTAGCATGTTTCTTAAATATCTGCTAACATATTATGGTATTTTTATGCTTCAGAAGAGTCAAAAAGTTACATAAAGAACCTTTTAGAGAAATAGGAAACCTATTAAAGCTGTGGAGTGTCAGTACTGAAAGTGAAAGCACAGTAACTTATATGATTGGTCTGTTTTTTTCATATGCAGACAGGCTAATTCTTCAGATAGCGTTCATTCTCATACATTAGCTTCCGCATCAAAGCTCCTGAAAGCAGAGAAGTTCAAGTTGCTCCAGGATTGGCCAGCCCAGTCACCAGACATAAACATTATGGAGCATATCTGGGCTAAGATGAGGAGGCATTGAAGATGAATCATGATGAACTCTATGAGTACTTTAAGAACACTTTCTTTGCCATTACAGATGAGTTTTTTGAGTCATTGCAGAGATGTATGGATGCCAAGCTCATTGGCGTCACACACAATATGAATTCTTTTTTTTTCACTGCACCATGACTTTATTGTATGTTATTTTTGTTAAGTGACGAGACTTTTGTTTAAGCAAAGTCAGACCTTGCTGTACTAATTAAATAATTAAAAATAAAGGCACTTTGGTCAAATAAACATGATCTAGAGACATTTGCCTTTCATATTAGCCACATTTGATGCCAAATGATCAATTAGATGTCAAGTTATTAGTTAGTTTTAAAACTTGAATAGGTAACAAGACTTTTGTCAGGTAGTATAGGCGCTTTTTCTTTGCCAAAAAAGTACATACCTTTTTGGAAATTAAAACATAGGAGGAAATTAAATATGAAATTAATGTGGATGATGTGACAAGATAATTGACAAGGCACATAACCAAGTAACATAACAGTCCATTCATGAGGAAGTAGTATGGCCCAAAGCTTGTATACTCTTCTGGAACGCACTCAAACGCATGTGCTTTTTCTTTGCCAAAAAAGTACATACTTTTAGGACAATACCAATACTTTTTAGTATACCAATATGTGTTTAGGTAAAATCAACCACCCATCGATGAGAAGGCAAAGGACTAAGAATCAACCAATTGCAACAAACACCTTGACAACAGCCAAACCAAAAGGAAACAAAGTGTATAAGCGATGAATTATTTTAGTTCAGCAAATGACAAAGATCGCATTCTGCATATCTGCATATAATGGCTTTCTGCCTCCAAATCACACAAGCAGAAGTCAATCTCTGCCAAGGTCAAGTGTAGCTCATTTTCCAAAGCGAGGAATCTCATCTCAGATTAGAAGCGTTCACCTCGGTGCACAATATACACGCCGCAGAAATGACATCCCGAAACACATTTGCCTTTTTTTACTTCAATCACTCCCATTGTTTGGAGGTTACGCCGCCAGCGCAAAAGCGCTGTTCCTCCAAATTGCCACGCGCCTCCCAGGTGTCAGTATAATAGCAGGGATAATTCCATAGGGAACCAAGCACCAGGCAAGAGCGGTGTTTTCGCTGTGTGATTTACACAAGACAATGACTCAGAGGCTCAGGTCTGTTAGATAAGACTGAGGCGATGTGCTTCTCCAGAACGCTAAAATCCACCTACTCGTATATTACGCTACAACTGTGGAAAAGGGCCAAAAGAAGCTGTCTAAGGCCAAGGAAGCTGTCCTGTCTGAAGGTCTGATAGCTAACAGGCACTGCTGAACATCACAGAGGATTTTCACACGTTCTCCGGCACATTCTGTAGACGGTAATTCAGGGAAAGCAGCGCAGTTTTTTTTTTTCAGTAACGGCAACATCAGTAGGTTTCTAATAGTGTGTCTGTGTATGGCAGAATAAGCGAGGCAAGCAAATGGAGAAAAAGACAGAAATGACTGTCTCTTTAGATGTTTGAGTGTGTGTATGTGTCTGCGTGTGTGTGTGTGGCAGAGAGACAGCTCCACCCAGTGGCCATCACGTACACTCAAAAAAATATGTTTACTGTTTGTTCAAACTATTAAAATGAGCTGAAACAACACAATTTTTGATTCAACTTAATTGTTTTATGTTCAATCCACTTATCTTTTTAAAAACTAATAAGCCAACTTAATTCCTCCATGTTGCTCCAACATAAATCGATTGTGTGGAACCCAGTATTGTTTACATTGTATCAGGAAACATTAAAGTCCCCAAGGGGGACATCAATATGTTCACTGATAGAATCTGATACATTTGTTCAGGCAATATTGAAAGCATCTGACATATCTGGAATCATAATGACTTATGATGACTGAAAAAGGGGAGACATTTTACTTACTCTTTTTCTAAGAATTCAGTTTTCTCTGTTGGAACACAGAATGAATAATGTAAATAACTGGACTGAAGGTAGGAGGGCATGGTGGCATGGGTTTCCTTTGGGTGCTCCGGTTCCCCCCACAGTCCAAAGACATGATGATTAACTAAATTGCCCATATAGTGTATGTATGTGTGGGTGTTTCGCAGAACTGAGTTGCAACTGGAAGGGCATTCGCTGCATAAAACATATGCTGGAATAGTGACTAAGCCGAAGTAAAATGAATTGTGTACTGAAGGTCACAATTGTTAATTCATTCAAGCTCACATAGAGCAGTCAACCCCCAGACACACACACCGGTTATTCACTCACACCACATGCAATCACTACAGGAGTCGGGACTCGAACCTTCAACCTTCCAATCACAAGTTTTAATCTGTAACGAGGAGTTTGAATGTCATTATCAGGAAAATTAGGAACTTTTGAAAAGAAACTAATAATAACCCTTTGTAAGTGATGAATCCGGATCCATACATACCATGACATATTAGGGTCATGATTATGGACATTAAGGTCATGATTATAGACATTAGAAATAAAGAAACATAAACATCACTGATATTTCAACATATTTATTAAAGCTCAGTGCTGATTATATGGACAGAGCTGTTTGTACGTTATGTGATTCCTGATAAATTACCTGCATTACAAACTTATGGTCCTATGAAGGGGGTCTATGTAGAACCTTTGATTTATTCTGCTTCAAAGGAGTTTGGTATTATAAATATTTCATTTAAAACGCTATAGTTGGAGGACAAGTGTAAAACGTTGTTTGTCAATTTATTTAAAATTGAAATTTATTTAAATTATATATTTTTTTATTATTAGTCGAAATAACTGTGTATTTGTGTGTGTGTGTGTGTGTGTTCATACAGTAACGTAGACTCTTTGGAGTGTGTTTCTGTAACAATGGAGTCGGGGAACGACAGAGTTGAGGGTTCAAACTTAGTCAGCTTAATCAGACAGGCAACGGTCAACAGCAACAAATGGTTTCATGTGGGTACTTCAAAAGCGTAGTCGTGGTCAGCGCAGGCGGTAAACACGATTAACAAAGAACAAAACAAAGATCTGGAAACACGGCAAGGCTAGACTTGGGTATACTTCGTAATGTTACAGACAAAGAAGACTCAGAGTTTGAGCATGCAAAATTCTGTTATAGGGCACTGAAAAAGGGCAGGATTAAACAAGATAAGACATTTAAAAAGCAAATGGTTGGTTAACATTTAAAATTTCTGTCCAGAGAGGTTATGTGATGTGATTTCAGAGGTAGTTCACCAAGCTCAAACTGTGAAACTTGTCGCTCAAGCCCGTTTTTCCGGTCTGACGCATTCGGGTGCGAATGAATGGAAGTCTATGCAGCGAAAAGTTCAGTGTGACCATGGCTTGAGTATCTGGATTATTGTCAGCTGTAGCGGTTGTTGATTGGAGCACAGCATCATGGTAGTTGTAGTTCATGTAGGGGCAGATTTGTAGTTCTTAAGCAATCTACATAGACTAGATCACTGGTGATCATGACAGTGTCCCTGACATTTATCCATACTATAAATTACATAAAGCAACTGTTCACCAAAAGTGTTTTTACCATTGTATTTAACCTCACATTGCAAACATTATTTTCTTCCTTTGGTAGAAAAAAAGCTTCATTAAAAACCCTACTGAATAAAAGTACACAAAAGTAGTTCATGTAATTCAATAACAACATTGTATTTTTAGATACCCTATATTTCCATATATAACACAGTTAATTACATTATTCATTCTGTGGTCCCTCAGAGAAACAACATAATTCGGAGAAAGGAAGTAAAATTATCAGTCATTTTGTATACACCAACATATTATATAAAAACCATTAACAAGCATTTTAAAAGAGCTTCTGACTGAGCATTGTAAATTCAGTGGTAAAAAAGATATATTGGCAACATTATGAAGTATTATTGAATATGACTATTATGAAGTCTTCCTGTGTGCGACGTAACACATACAGCCACACAGATTGCAAAAGGTGAATAACGAACCTTTATTTTCAGTGAACCTGCCTTTTTTTTTATCAATACAAATGTCAAGGGAATCGTTATTACATGGATGATAGTTATTACGTGAATGACATTCAGGTCTATTCATATCCATCATTACATTTTGCCTTAATATTACAATGACACATTCGATTTTATTTTACACATTCATATACAGTGTCTCTTTCAACATATGCACCAAAGTACAAATCACATCATTTTCAATAATCATTTTTTTTCACTTCTGTGAAATGCCACTTTTAAAATAATAATAATAATAATAATAATAATAATATTATTATTATTATTGTTACAACAAAAAAATATATATATTTAATGAGAAATAATTAAAGTTTATGGTAATCACGCACAAAATCACAAAATGTTAAATTATTCACAACCATTTTTAAACTTGGTCTAACTAAATGGCAGAAAATGAAGAGTATTAAATATGTGGCCTTGTTTGAGCACAACCTTTAAACAAATAAGCACCACAGTTGTTCTTACTACAGTATGAGCAGGCCCTTAGCGAGCTTCATGAAAGGGGTGGTTCTTTTATTTATTTTCAAAAAGTGGACACCCGATTTTGGTGTTGATCTGATAAATATCCTAGGAGGAGTTTGTTAAAGTACAACACTCCTGGAAACGCGCCTGGAAAGCAACACACCTGAAAATGGTAACAACTACACGGCAGAGGAAGTTAATAAATGTGTTTATTAACTGAATAAATATTCAACTTCCTGTTGGGTTTCAGATTTCACTCCAAGACACTTTTTTGTATGTATTGGCATGTTTACTGTGTGTGCCAATTTCGGTATGTGTGCAAGAAACATAGCTCAGGGGCTACTTTGTCATTTGTGCAAAGGTGTCGCTGTCAAGCCATATCAAACGTAAATTTTCACCACTTCAGGAGTGTGTGTAAAGTTTTGTGAGTTTATGGGCATGTTTAGTCCATCAAAAATGTGATTAATTTTTGCAAAGAATGGATGTTGGACTCATAAAAAATATTTGTTAGCATCGGCCAAAAACTGATTGGCTTAAGTCACACCAAAGCGACAGACAGCAGAGGATTTTGCTTGGTCTTAAAGCCTTTTCAATGAGTTATTTTCACTATTTATGATGGCGTAGCAGTCAAAATAGGACAAATTCTGGCTACGGCCCTGATAACACATTGGTTGTGCTGAGGTGATTGTACAGCAACGTCACAGTGCTATTTCAAGTCTTTCTGTCATAATAACCATTTCAGTACAGTTCAGGTGAAGAGATTTGTGCTTCAGCATGCTTTTCAGTTCATAAGAGTGAAATATAAAAGATGTACAGTAACATGTAGACACTCACACAAACACATTAACAGTCAACGGTTACTACGAGGTTAAAGGATTTCAGCTTGGGAGTTTTTTTTCTATTTTTTTTTTTTTATTGGAGCCTTTAAATAATTTATTATATTCAAGTTCATTGTGGGGATGATGTGAGAAGTGAGAAACCAGAAGGAAAAAAAAACAACAACATGCAATTTGGGACATGGTATGCAAATTGAAGATACCAAAGATACCAGAACAGAAACACAATGGAGGTCATTCTTGATAGACAAGCAACACAAACTGACAAATTCAAAAACAGACCCATTCATACATAAAAATTCATACATTCTTAGCCGGATTCAGAGACAACGTCTAATAAAATGTTATTCAGCTTAAAAATAGTTGTAAGATACAATCACAAATCAGAAAACAGTAGAATGTTAGGTTGTGGTTAGGGGTAGGGTTAGTGTAAGTTGACATGTACTTGCAAAGTTTATTATAGTCAGTTAAATGTCTGTTGAATTTCAGTATCAACAAATATTAAGTAGACAGTCAACTAATACTCAAATTGACCATCGAAATAAGCTTTCCATACTGTCCCAACTTTTTTTTTCTGATTTGGGGTTGTATATGGTCACACATTAATATAAGGTAAAATTCACTATTTATTTCCCTCAATAAACTCCTAATTTGCTGCTTATTAATAATTATTAAAGTTGTAGATTAAGATAGAGCAGAATATGTATTGTATATGTACTAATAAACAGGCAATATTTCAATAATAGGCAGGTAATAAGTTAATGGTGAGAATGTGTACTTACACTAAAATAGTACCACATATTTACAATCCTAAAAGAATCATTTAATGATTTATATACAGTGTGATCATAGTGCAAGCCTTAATCATATACTTTTCCTCTATAAACCACAAGGCTTACCCGTTTATCATCATAAAGTTTTACATAATTTGAAATATAACACAATTTAGCATAATCACTTAGGCTTTCATATATTTTAATAAAGCTCGGAATAAGTATGCTGTTTTATCTTTATATATGCGTTACAGTGAATACCAATGGGGGGAAAAAAATCCTCGACTTTGACTCTCATTCGTTCAGAGATTAAAGCTGAGCATCTAAGAAAAGCAGTTTGTATTTACTTCTCAAAAACCTCAAACATCCCAATCTCCGCTGTTAAGCACTCTTCAGGTTTGTTTTTGGAAAAGCAATCGTTGTTGTGGTTATGGAAATGCACTTTTGTTCCCAATTTACTTGAGTCCTAACGAGTGTGGAAGCATTTGGCAAGCTTTTCTTTTCAGCTCTTTCAAGCCTGTTTGCACCAATTACCACAGTGAAACGAGCAGGTTATTGTACTGTGCAGCGCTCGGAAATAGTAAACGAGGTAAACCGACAACTCAAATAACATTTTTGGGTTGTTGTGCTGACAATATTAAAACTTTGTAACACAGACTCATTGGAAATAGCTGCTTCAGCCTATGTTTTTATGAAAATAAAATGTACTTCAAAATATGTTTAACTGGAGTTTGACAGCAGAGTAAAAATAAAAAAGTCCATGAAAAAGAAGAGGCTTCACTTAATCGCACCTTTTCTAATAGTAGACCGAATGTGAAATAAGTGATTTAAAAGAAACTAAATCAAATTAACATTATTTTCAATTTAAAATGACAAATTTTGGAAAGAAAGTCAACATACGGAAAAGAACATGAACGTTTAAAGCCTGACATCTAAATCTGACATTGATGTCGCCCTAAAACACAATTTTCAGTTTTTGCAACAGCTATTAACAAATTAAATAAGCAGGGGCTGCATGAATCCCCATCAGTCTTATCTTGAACTATCTGAACGAAAATTGTAATAAATAAAAAATAAGGATGAAGGCCAAAATAAACAACAAGCTAAACTGTGGTTAATTAAAGACACATATCCACTCTTATTTGGAAAAAAGAGAAGAGTTTCAGCTCATTCAACTGATATTGTGCTGTAGGGTTAGTGAGATCTTAGAATACTGATATGGTTTGGTTTGTCTTTTTTTTCGGCCTTGCAGCTCTGATCTGGTATGAACTGAATGTGCTTGTTATAAAGCAGGTGGGAGTTCCTTCAACGAGAGGCAGTTTTATTTATGTATTCTTAATTAAAACTAACAGAACAGATTGTTTTTATTTATTTTTGGTATATATGACAAGTTCTCTGGAAAGTTTTAACAACATTGTCATCAATTCTGCTACTTTTCAAACTCAATGAAAAGTACTGTATGCACTTTAATTAACCTGTTGTCTCATAATTTAGAAGAAACTCATTCAAAAAGATAAAAACCTAAACAAACAGAGGAATATGTATAAATACTGTATTATTGTAAATAAAAATTTCTGACTGTCCTTCAGTTACGGTGTTGTTTGCTTGCTTGGTGGGATTAAACTGACAGATAATTTAAAAACACATACAAAGGTAATTCTAACCTTCTATCTAACAAATATAGGGTTTTAAACAAGTTTTAAAAATTCAATTATTTTTATTTTTTGTCTCTGAATTGTTAAAAATGTACCTTTATTGCTGTTCTGACTTTCAAACTTATTGCTGTATTCCCACTATATCTCACAGTTATCCTTATTATACCAGCAATTCAGACTTTTTATCCAATAAGTATATGTTATAAACTCATAAGTATTAGTTTACTTCTTACATGTAAGACTTTAATTTCAAAACATTTATTTCTAGTTTATTGAAAGGTATACATCAAAAAAATTCAAGTTTATCAATAGATTCACAAATAGTGCCTTTAATTATTGTAGTTCAGATTTTCTTTTAATTAACAATTAATAATTTTCAGTTTTAAACTCAAATTTTTTGACAATGACAATGATTTAGGACAAGTTATGTCGTCCTGTCCAATCTCAAGTTGTCATGACAAAGAAAAAGGGGTTGAGCTATGACAAAGATGTCTCAGACAACGTAATCTTTACATTTAAAATGGCATAACAGAGCGAATGGTGCTAAATGACAGTTGTAATAAGCATGCATGAAATTTCATTCATATGACTTCATGGCAGTCTAATGAACACCCCCTTCAAGTATAGAGCTGCCCAATTCAGTGCGTATACATCTGACAGCTTACGACTCACAGTCAAACTCACAGATGGACCTCAGGTTCATCAACATTCTTCGCAAACCCTATACAATTATTGTCTAAATTATTTAGCAGAACGAGTGCGATGACTGAGCCAGGATTAAATATGTAAATAAATGTAATACACTGGCGTCCCACAGGTGGATCAGTCCAGCAGGGATTCTCACTCCGCTCCAGATGGCCAGATCGCTATACCATCCCGGTGTCATTTCCAGAGCGAGTCTGTTCAGCAATTCTGCTTGATCTCGGTCCGCTGTAGCGTGTTACAACACCTGTTGAGATTATATTGAATATGCTTGGGATAACTAATCTGCCCAATCACCAATCTCCACTGAGCTCTTCATCAACAACAAATGAACATTGTCTGGAAATAACTAAATGTAAAATATCAGGCTTGTTTTTTTTTTTCAAGGGCTATGAACATTTGGCATCGATTAAAAAATGATGTTAGGCTGAAATTTTATACTTTATTTTAATGCACAACTCACGTTATTAACAAACCATCAACTAAGACTTTCAGCTCAATAAACTACTAATTAAGCTGCATTTACACTGCATGGTTCAAGTGACCCAATCCCAATTGTTTTCTTCTACTATGTGGCAGAGATTAGATATGGCCCATGTCTGAGTAAATCGGAATCCATGTGATTTTTTTGTTCCTCTTCCACAAATCAAATTCAAGCCTTGTTCATATGTGGAAATGTATACAATATAAATTGGATCCGTGCCCCCATGTCTGCAGTGTAAGCAGGTAAATCAGATTTTCACCTTTCAACGAGAGTTGTGCGTCACTAAAAATGCTTTCATTTCAGAACAGACTTCAGCAGAATCCCAAACCTTAAATCTTATATACAAAGACAAAAAAAGCTTTTATATGGTCATGTAGCACACGCATTTAAGGATGTTAATGAGAGAGGGCGAGCACAACATCCACCGGGTAAACAATATAAACTATAAAACTATTGCATACAAAATGTGAATAAATCACGCTATGGACATGTCCCTACTGGTCCTCTAAGCTAGCATCAGGACGTGGACGCATTGTGAAGCGGATAGTGTTTACGGATAGATTACATCGAAAACAACAGACGTAATATTTAGAAACTATACATTAGTTTAAAGCTACAACCCTCAAGCAGCCATTGTAGCAAGTTGTTTTTCAATGGATAGCTTATAAAGCTAAATTTGTCACTTGTACAGAAAACGCTTTTTAGATATGGAGTGAATATCATCGTAATAACAAAAACACACACATATTCAATGCTGCACGGTTTATTTTAAGGTAAGAGTCCTCAGAACAACATCCTATTGAACACATTTAACCCACCGACACAATAGTGTTGAATTATGGATGGTTATTAGTTTGTTTGTTAGTTTGTTTCTGCCGGAGACCTGTTGTTTACATTGTTTACTATGTTACTTACACACAAAAACAGCATCTTTATAGTAAAAAGCAAGACGATGTCATAGCTTATAGTGCTACAAATAAAATGAGAACACGAACTGAAGAGTCAAAGTTATAGTTACTAAAATCTAAACAAAGCAGTCGAGTGTTTAGACGTTCGCCATATATCTGTCACTTTTAGCCAGAAACTTATTTTCTAGTTTGACTGATGGAGAATTTAGCCAGACTGCATGATTCTTTGAACATATGGTGATGTTTATTTATCTATTGGACCAATGTTGCTCTCGGTGCACAGTCACTGGTTCAGTGACTGGTTCAGTGACATCATTACGTGACACACCTGCCCTACACAGCTTTATTCTAACAGTTCGAGCTAAATGCTAGGTAACAGGTTAAAAATGCCTCAAAAGTATAAGGACAAATGATAACTTTTCTGTCAGAAACTAAAGCAAAACAAAAAAAAAAAAAAAAAAAATGAAACTCTGCGAACAGCTTTAATACAGGAATGGACAAAAGACAAATCTTATTATAAGATGTCAGTCAGCGCTGCTTTTTTTCCCTGCTTATTGTGCCTTCATTCATTCATTTTCTTGTCGGCTTAGTCCCTTTATTAATCCGGGGTCGCCACAGCGGAATGAACCGCCAACTTATCCAGCATATTTTTTACGAAGCGGATGCCCTTCCAGCCGCAACCCATCTCTGGGAAACATCCATACACACACATTCACACTCATACACTGTGGACAATTTAGCCTATCCAATTCACCTGTACCACATGTCTTTGGACTTGTGGGGGAAACCGGAGCACCCGGAGGAAACCCACGCAACCACAGGGAGAACATGCAAACTCCACACAGAAATGCCAACTGACCCAGCCGGGGCTCGAACCAGCGACCTTCTTGCTGTGAGGCGAACGTGCTACTCACTACGGCACCGTGGCGCCCTTATTGTGCCTTTTTCCGTGTAAATTTAGACAATCAGATACGAGCCGCTTTTAAAGAACGCCTATTTTGCATTAAAAAAGGTCATATTTTGGTTTTGGGGGTTTCCAACAACATGCTGATATGAGTCCAAGGTCAAAAAACACCTTCATTGTCTTATAATGTGCGTTTATTTTTACCTAATTATCCCAGCGACTCCCATATGAATCGTTCAGCAAATTATTTGTTCCCAAACCCCTCCTTAGCTTGAAGCTACTCTGCGCTGATTGGACCAATGACCCAGTATGTTGTGATTGGTTGAACGCGTTCAGCGTGAGACAGAGAGAAACGGCCACCATGGCTTCAGTATGAAGTAGCAAAAAGTATGTGACAGCCCAATGCAGGAATGCAATAAAGCAATGCAGATAAACGCCAGCATATTACTCTACTCTTAACTCTAACCCCAAGTAATAACGACACACATTCAGTATTAATCTACACAGTGGCAAAAGTTGAATTTTGATCATTTACCGCACCACGCATGTGAGGAACAGCTGACAGTGGCCATAGCAAAGGCAAACAGCAGAGGATCACGAGTCACATTTTTAACTTGGTTTGGGACTCGATAGGTGAACAGCCCCATAAAGATTTACCTGGGAGATATAATATAAGCACTGATCTATAATAGATTACAACTCATAAAACACAATTAAACACATATTTTGCAACCTACACAAAAAGAGGCAACAATTTTAATTACACTTACATGTTATGATCTGGAGGAAGGAGAAACTGGTCCATTTGAACTGTAAAAGTCACCGACGACATCAATCCGATCAAGCAAAAGATCTGAACCCAACTCGATTCATTTATTTGACTTTGAGTCAACTATTTCGCGAAAGATTCAATAGTTTTAAACACAGTGCACTTACAGATTTAAACCTCAGCTGGATGTTTTCATTCACTTAGTGCTGTGTTACACACTGCATGGAAGCTCATTCTCAAAAACCCATAACAGCGGCTCTTTAAAAGATGTAAATAGGTCATCAAAAGTATCGGATACAGTCACAAAATCTGTGAATATGTGTTTTCCTGTACTGGGTTGCAGCTGGAAGGGCATCTGCTGTGTAAAACAAATGCTGGATAAGTTGGTGATTCATTCCGCTGTGGCGGCCCCTCATGAATAAAGGCACTAATCTGAAGGAAAATTAATGAATGAATGGATCTGCAGTGTAAATGCAGCCTTAGTTTGGGTATTAGGTAAGATTAGGGACGTAAACTAAAATCATACTTGATAAGTGCTTGATATAACATGAATGTATTGTGTGGAACCCTGCATCTTTTATACTGAATGAAATAAGAAAAATGAGCATACCTGGGACACTTTATAAAGCTTTTTAATATTCATTTATGTGGTCGTTGTCCATGAAGGGCTTTCTTCATTTCATTGTTCATTTACTTAATGATTTATGTTTGTATTCACTATTCGCCAACTCTCGCCTCCTTCTTCCCTCAAAAATGAACTGCCATATTATTGTAATGAATGAGAAAAATATATGTAATGTACATCTAATTCATGGAAATACTGAATAATGTCTCGATTTATTACAATATTACATTTAAAACAATAAACATTTTAACAAGATGTTACTTCCAGGCCAATTTTTGTAACCCATAATATGCCAAGAGAGATTTTTGTTTTATTATAATGAATCAATCCATAATAATGATAATAATACATTACTTATTTTATCATTTAAATCAATGATACATCATTTAAAACAATGATTTATCCATATATATTGTCAAACAAACAAAACAAATGTAGACATTAAATGTTCAGTATACTGTAAGTGTTTTTTTAAATAAAAAATAAAAAACAAAAGTCAAAACTCGACACTGTGAAGGACCGTGGAATAATGGGAGTCTTTATATTCACCTCCATGGCTGATGAAAATCAATCATGTTCAAAAATCACTTTCATATTTGAGGGAATGACAAATCAACAGAGTAATGCGATTGCAAATTTGAAAGTAAAAATAAAAAGCAAGAGCAAATTTAAAAGTAATTCCACACTTGCTTATTGATCCCTGATTTGAATGACATCTAATGACATGAATGACATTGTTATCATTTGCACAAAGTAAACCAATGACAAAACAAATCAGGTCAATAGACAAAAATGTTGATTTCTATGAATTTAAACAATGGTATGAACTTTTAGAATAACATAAATAAGCAAACACACACAAAAAAAATGCATTTACCTGCCACTTTATTAGGTACACCTGTTCTACTGCTCGACAATGCAAATTTGTAATCGGCCAATCACATGGCAGTAACGCAATGCATTTAGGCATGTAGACATGGTCAAGACAATCTGCTACAGTTCAAACAGAGGATCAGAATGGGGAAGAAAGGTGATTTAAATGACTTTGAACGTGGCATGGTGGTTAGTGCCAGATGGCCTGGTTTGAGTATTTCAGAAACTGCAGATCTACTGGGATTTTCAAGCACAACCATCACTAGAGTTTACAGAGAATAGTTTGAAAAAGAAAATATATCCAGTGAGTGGCAGTTCTATGGACACAAATGCCTTGTTGATGCTGCTGAACCGTAACACAAATAACCACATACAGTAACTCAAATAACCACTCGTTACAACCGAGGTATGCAGAAGAGCATCTCTGAACACATCAAACCCTGAGGCAGATGGGCTACAGCAGCAGAAGACCACACCTGGTGCCATTACTATCAACTAAGAACAGAAAACGGAGGCTACAGTTCACACAGGCTCACCAAAATTAGACAATAGAAGGTTGAAAAAATGTTGCCTGGTCTGATGAGTCTCGATTTCTGCTGCAACGTTCAGATGGTAGGGTCAGATTTTGGCCTCAAAAACATGAAAACATGGATCCATCCTGCCTTCAATCAACGGTTCAGGCTGGTGGTGGTGGTTGTGTAATGGTGTGAGGGATATTGTTTTGGCACACTTTGTTCCATTAGTACCAACTGAGCATTGTGTCAACGCCACAGACTACCTGAGTATTCCTGTCATGTCCATCTCTTTATGACCACCAAGTACTTCTGATGGTTACTTCCAGCAGGATAATGCACCATGTCATAAAGCGCAAACCATCTCAGACTGGTTTCTTGAACATAACAATGAGTTCACTGTACTCAGATGGCCTTCAGTCACCAGACTCAATACCATAAAGCACCTTTGGGATGTTGTGGAACGGGTGATTCAAATCTGCAGCAACTGTGTGACGCTATTATGTCAATATGGACCAAAATCTCTGAGGAATATTTCCAGTACCTTGTTGAATCTATACCACGAAGGATTAAAAGAGTTCTAAAGAAAAAAGTTAGTAGTAAGGTGTACCTAATAAAGTGGCTGGTGAATGTACTGTACTGTATACTGTACAACACTGTCTAGTTGGAGCCACTGTTGGAGTCTGAGAAGTACAAAAAAATAGGGTTTGTCTGATTTTTAAGGAATTTATAAGTAAAGAAATGTGCTTAAAAACAGTAAGAGAACTTTTGAACTTTTATTATGAACCCTGGCATTCAGTTTGAATGCATCTCCGTCAGAGAGCTCATATTAGAACTTGACTGCTTCTTATATAAAGTGCTGCAAATAGAGACTCGACAAACGTCTGTATAATGAAGCGTACAACAGCAAGCACTACTCTAAATTCTGAATAGAAGAATGACTATACATTCTAATTTGCTCTGCGATGCTCGGCAAATGAATAACCTAATAACGTTTCCCTGGCAGTTCTTTCATGCAAGCACTTTATAGATGGAATGTTTTCCAGCAAACATTTAAACACACATTACATTATTTGCACACATCAGTAGTCAGAAAGTGAGAGAAACAAGAAAAAAAAGAGACCCTTCTATTCATTACCATTCCAATTTATTCATTCCCATGCAGACCTTTTTTTTAAAGATACAGAACCATGTGATTTGACAAATTTCCTGCATCTTTGAACATACTCACCTTTCCGATAATAGTATGCATGAATCTTCCTGCAAGTGGAGATACTAAACAACAACAACAACAGAAAAGCAGGTGATGTATTTCTCCATCGCAATCTTTTAGATTGTGTTTGGTATGCACACAAACACAAGTCAAAGCAAAGAAGAAAATCCGAGTCATGATCCATGACTCTATCCTCAGTCCTTAGGCGGATGTCAAGGCCTCCTCGTGTGAATAAGTTAGCATGAATTGTCTAATGAAAGCAGATAATACATATGGTTGTGTGAAGATATTAAATGCCAGTGTCAGAGCTGCTATCTGGTATAAAACATGATGTTGAGACCCCGCTGACACACAACATATGCGCAACGCCTGCTGTTCGGGGAAGCAACTTCATGCTTCATGATGGGAATCTCATAAAACGTTGGATATGCTTGACACGACAGAATCGCGTACCTGCTCACATTCGCCAAAACAAATAAATATATTTAAAAACATTTTGACATGACATGAACGAAAGGTCCATTCCAGGGAAGCATTATTTATACTGTAAATGTTTTGCGACTAATATTTAAATATAATAATGTATAAATTTTTATTAATTAAATTTCATTTTTTGTAGGGCAGTTTTAAGACCTAGCCAAATGCCTACACCTGAAAATTACAGTCTAAGACCCAATCCCAATTCTGCCCCTTAGCGCTTCCCCTTACCCCTACCCCTCGTTTTGCGTGTTTCCATGAAGGGGTAGGGGTGTCCCAATTCTCTTTAGTTTGAAGGCATAGGACTAAGGGCAAGGGGTTAATACCCCTTCCAACAAAGATTTTTCAGGACCACACTCGAAACCAAAGGGTAAGAAAATTTCCTAGAATACACCAGCTACAATTGCCAGATAACTGCACCCGGAAATATGGAGGGCCACAAATTAGTATTTTTTTTTGGTCATTATTATGAATTTTTACAACAAATAAACACGTTTTAATACATTCATAACCGCGTTCGTGCTTTACTGTTATGCTTTTATAAAAATGTTTTTTTTTAAAAACAAACACTCGATGAACAGACCCTCTGACTGACACTGGAATACCCTGTCAGAAAAGTCTAGTGGCTGGGAATGGGCTTTTTACAGTGTCTGGTATAATGTTAATGTTGTTTTGATGTGTTTACATAGATGAATACATTATGGCCACGGTGTAAATGCGCATTATAGTTATGATCTTATTGCCACATTAGATTGTTATGATAACATGATATCGTTGTCTTTGATTTCCTGATGATAAATACCAAATAATAGCACAACTGGAATAACTACAGCAGTAGTCGCAATCGTCTGATCTGATATGAAACAAGAGATCACGATGACATATGATGACGTGTGCAAGGATTGTAGTGGTCTCTCATTTCTTACGGGTAAATTTCGAAGCCTTTCCCCTTCACACTCGTTTTTAAGGGCCAAGGGGAAAGGGTAGGGGTAGCGGTACCAAAACAGAATTGGGCCTAAATTGGTTGTTGTAACCCAATGTTGTGTCAAATATGAACAAACCCAATCGTTCCAATAGTAATTTCAATTTAATTGAATATATAACCTAATGTTAGGGTTACAGCAACCCATAATATTTTGCTTTTTTTAATAATTATTAGTTACTGTATATTTAGAAAAATGATAATGTGTATTGGTGTTTTATAAGTTAATTAACATTAAACAAAAACAGGCTTCTATCCTCAGAAAAAGTGTATTTAAAGGGGTTGTGTGACAGAGGTGAAAAGAACATTATTTTGTGTATTTGGTGTAAGCAAGTGTTTATTTAAAAAGCTTTAAAAAAAACGTTTCCGCTTTTCCAAAATGCATATTGTTTTACAAAACCCACGATTCTGAAAAAAAGTTAGATGTCTATTGAATCCATTGAAAATTAATCGGTTTGAGCAATTTAAAGACACAGACGACACTGTTGGGAACTTGATCGGCCTGCACAGAGTCCTGCACTCAACCCGAATAAACACCTTTGCGAGAAATTACTGTGGAGCAGAGCATGGGCCAGGCCTTCTAGACCAATATCAGTGTCTGACCTAACAAACACATTCCTAAAAGTATGGACAAGAATTTCCTTAAACACACTCCTAAACCTTGTTGGAAAGCTGCAACTCTATAAAGTAAAACCCTATGGATTGTGGATTACAGACTGGGATGACAGTGAAGTCCTCTGTATTTTTAATAATAAATAAATAAAAATAATAATAAACAAACTGGCAATATAGTGTATATATAAATATATAAAACACATTTTTTAAAAAGACATGGATGGAAAGTATACCGTGGACAAGCTGAAAACGCCCTCGGTTGAATCAGTCATTGTAAATTGAAATAGCGAGTTAGAGACTGCAGAGGCTGAGTGCAAAATGACATTTCAGCCATCTAGAGACTTCCGCGAATGTAAAGATCCTATTGGGAAAATAAGTGATGGGACACTTTGTCTCCTTGATGCTTGTCTCGTTGATTCCTCCTTTGTTTGCTTACTAAGGGATAGATTTGACATTTCAATATAGGCAGACAAACTGCCTCGGGGGGGAACAGTAACAGAAAGTGAGATGAGATATTTTACTTATCACAAACTTCAGTGATATTTTCAGATATCTGTGGTCAATGACAAATAAAAGTCTACATGATTGAGTGAATGGAAAATCGTTTATTTATTTATTTATTTTTTTAATGATGTGTCAAGAAACGCAGTCTTTGAATTAAAATTTGATTCATGGGGTCTTGAAAAAACTATTTTTTTAAAGTAAATCTTTAAAGTTTAAATTAAACATGGTCAAATACATTTGAACAATAAAGTGAAGAGTAATAAAATTCTAACAAAACAAATCAACACATTACAATCCTTGACTACTCATAAATACACAGTAATACTCACAAGAATACTCATAAATACACAGTAATGCAGTTTCCATTAAATATTTAACAGTCCAAAAGTTTAAATAGAGATAAATGTCTATCACTCATCAATGCACGACATTTACTGAGTTCTTTCCAGCAAACATTCAACAACAAAGTACATTTGAGGTTTTTAGGGTTGACTTAAAAGTTAGCCAAATTATTACAATTCCAAATTCACCATTAGTCACATACGCAGAAAGGTATACAGTCCTAATAATTCAGTTAATATTATATTAGGGCTGTTGATTTAAAACACAAATTTAACAAATAACTTACAGAAAAATAATGCACAAAACATCTGAGATGTGTTGTTCAGCATATCAATGACTTATTATCCTTCCCTTGGACAAGTGTTTTGGAATGTACCGGTGACTTTGATATAGGTCTCTATAGTGATTTTAAAATAGAATTAGTAATATTAGGAATATAAATAGTAGCATTTGTTCTCAGTCATCTGTTATTTGTTCCAAACAAAATACATTTCACTGAGGGCAATGTTTTTTTTAGAACTTTAAATTATGACAACCACAAGATTCGAGTATGTTGCAGATCCTGATTGGATACCTGCTGTAATAACCAATTTGGTTCAACACATATATATGAGTTGTGCTAGCTTACAGGGGGACGGTGTGGCTATTTGAACGTCCTCATGCCATCTCTTTGTCAGCCTTATTGTTTTGTTTTGCATTATTTATATCATGTAGTTAAAGTTGTGTTGTGATCGTTCTTAATCTTCGTTATTCATCCCTAGACATTTGTTTGTTTTGCTGGATTGTAGGGCTGTGAATTTAATCACAATCGCAATTAATTCACAATCGCAATTAATTCAGAATACGCTCGTGTACATAAAACTTATGTTGCGACTCAAACAAGGGGGCCGTAACAATACAAATGAAATTATATCAAAGAGTGATTATTGCTTGTTTGACTGATTTGCTTAGCTTATATATATTAATACTAATAATTAAAGGGTCACGAAACACCAAAACACATTTTTTGGGCTGTTGACAGTCATATTTGTGTCCCACGCTGCTATAAACACTATTATGACACATATATTTGACTAAAAAGTGAAAATTGGTTGTTTTTGTGTTATTTCGAGCAAATTCGTTTTTCCGGTTTGAAACAAATTTTTGAAGCTGCGTCACGCCGATGAGATCCATGTGTGTATTCCAGCGAGGAGAGTGAACGTCTGTACCTGCGAGTGCATCGTGACGTCTCTGAGCGTGCGGCATTAAGTCATGAGAAGGACTTAGTTCAAACCAATCAGCGTGCACTATTTCATTAATATGCATGATAGCTTCGAAGATTGTAGCTGTTACAGTGTTTAGACGGCAGAGAGACGCCAGGTTGACACAGGTCTTCAGTGTTGTGTTTATAAATGTGCTCCAACAAAGGTTTTGCTTTCATTTCCCCGCTATGAGAGCGCAGCTGGACTCACATTGGATTACAGTGCACGTAACATGCAACATGGGACAGAAATGCATTTGTAAGAAACATTTTACCCGAGAGCTTTTTGCATCTGGAAATAGTGAAATCCGGATTTGCCGCTCGTCTCCTTTCAAAAAATACACGGCTCCAGTTGGTGTTCATTGTCCTGTCACCTGATTGGTAAGTAGGCGATCAGTGGTGTTTGTTTGTTTATTAAGATGGCAAAGTTGGTTTCGTCAGCAATACTCTTTTGGTGTTTAAAGACAGACCTTAGTCAAATGATTAGAACTATTACTGAGTTTACAGCACGTTAATATCACTACAGTATTATAGACTGAAAGATCCGTGTAAAGTGTAAACATCTTAATCAAGCAATTGCTGTTGTGTAGAATTTTCGCCGCATTTTGTGACAGAATAGTCTATACACACAGGGCTTTCTGACGCTACCTACCGAGTGCATCTAGTTACGAAGAAATTAAAACTTTTTTCCTGAAATACGCCGTGCATTTCTAATACTCCATTAAATCTGCACTCCTTCAGCAGTTACTAACATTTAATATCTCGTTTGTCACGGGGGACACGCAGGAAATGTTCCTGAATAAACATGAAACTGAAACTGAAACATGAACTGCAGTTAAAGTCGACAAATTAATAATTTGGCAAACAATTGGATAACTGATGTCGATGTAAACAGTCACTGTCTTTCTGCCCCTGCCCATGTGTGTTTGTTTTACCTGTTTGAAAGTCAGGGCGTGCACAAATAGAAACTTCCATTTTTATGCAAAGCCTTCCCTCTTTCTTTCCCCTCACACTCCCACCTAAACAGAGCTGGACACACCCACTTTCCTGAGCTTTTCCAAACTAGAGGTGTGAAAACACCCCGCTGAGACTGGGGGGTTTCGTGGCCCTTTAAATGTTTTTAATTATGTTTTACAAAAAAAAAAATACATTTAATAAAATTATTTTGTATTGCAAAATGAACAGTTTAGTATTGCTAAGCTAAGTTAAAAGTGTTCCCGCCAAAATGGATAAAATACAACAGTTGAGTTTATCAAATCAGCCTTTTTCCAATAAAGTGAAGTAATCCTCTAAAGTTCAAATGACTTTGGTTTTCCTTTTTACTTGATTTGTGTCTGATATGTGTCTAAAGACACTGGGTATAGTATTGGATCATAACTCAGATTTCTGTCTCTTTGGTGTGTCATGTCATTGACCCATTAATCTTTATTTTGGGTCACAATGACATACTTTTTCCAAAACATTATTTTGAAAAGAGGGTCTAAACATCTCTTGGACTAGCCCATATGTCCTGATACACAGTGTGAGGCGAGACAGAGACAGCAAGACATCAGTTAAATTCGGTTCAGATTTGATAGGATGCGTTTAGAATGAATGCGGGGGTCCAAAGCTTTGACTTGTTACGACTGTCGGGTCGCCACGTCTGTCACTGCAGCCCCGGGGTGAGTTAATCGCTTTCTCTCTACGCACTGCTGCCAGAGCCGCTCAAGCAGCAAAGTACAGCCAGCATTTTCTCAACAATTTCACACCTGCTCTGCTTTAGAATACTGGACAGCATGAGACAATCCATATTTCCGCTATGACTAATTTCAATTATAGCGATGTATAGAGGTTCTGTGATCTACAGGAAATGTGTTTAATCCAGAATTACAGCATTTAAAGTATCAACAATATTCTTGTAATCTTGGCTGCTTACCAACAGTGTGCTTTGACATGACATGACAAAGAAATCTGTCATTGAGAATAAATACTAAGGGTTTTCTTTGATTGATTCATTGATTGAACGATTGATTGATTTATTAATTGATTGAGTGATTGATTCCTGAACAGCACAAAGTCAGTTGCAAACCAAAATAATTTTTGTATTAATAAGTAGCTCTCATATATACACTCACCAGCCACTTTATTAGGCACACCTTACTAGTAAAAACCCAGGAAATATCTTACTAGAAAAGATTCCTCAGAGACTTTGGTCCATATTGACATGAAAGCATCATGCAGTTCCAGCAGATTTGTCGGCTGCACATTCATGATGCGAATCTCCCATTCCACCACATCCCAAAGGTGCTCTATTGGATTGAGGCTGGTGACTGTGGAGGCCATTTGAGTACAGTGAACTCATTGACATGTTCAAGAAACCAGTCTGAGATGATTCGCGCTTTATGACATGACACGTTATCCTGCTGAAAGTAGCCATCAGAAGATGGGAACACTGTGTTCATAAAGGGATGGATATGGTCAGCAACAATACTCAGGTAGGCTGTGGCGTTGACACGATAGTACTAACAGGCCCAAAACATGCCAATAAAATATCCCCCACACCATAACACCACCACCACCACCAACCTGAACTGTTGATACAAGGCAGGATGGATACATGCTTTCATGTTGTTGATGCCAAATTCTGACCCTACCATCCGAATGTCACAGCAGAAATTGAGACTCATCAGACCAGGCAATATTTTTCCAATCTTCTATTGTCCAATTTTAGCCTGTGCAAATTGTTGCCTCAGTTTCCTGTTCTTAGCTGATATGAGAGGCACTTCTGCTGCTGTAGCCCATCTTCAAGGTTTGAGGTGTTATGCAATCTTAGATGCTCTTCTGCATACCTTGGTTCTAAAGAGTGGTTATTTGAGTTACTGTTGCCTTTCTATCAGCTCAAACCAGTCTGGCCATTTTCCACTGACCTCTGGCACCAACAGACTTTTGCACCCACAGAACTGCCATTCACTGGATATTTTCTCTTTTTCGGACCATTCTCTATAAACCCTAGGAATATCTGTGCTTGAAAAATCCAGTAGATCAGCAAATTCTGAAATACTCAGACCAGCCCGTTTGGCACCAACAATGATGCCACCTACAAAGTCACCTTAAAAATCAGTTTTCTCCAAATTCTGATGCTCTGTTTGAACTGCAGCAGATCGTCTTGACCATGTCTACAGTACATGCCTTAACGCATTGAGTTCCATGTGATTACGTGATTAGAAAATTTGCGTTAACGAGCAGTTGGACAGGTATACCTAATAAAATGGCCAGTAAGTGTTTTTTAAATTTTTTATTGACTCTTATTTTTCTATTTGTTAATTTCTCATTTTAGTTTAAGCTTATTTTTGTTTGAAGTTTTATTGCAGTTAGTTAGTTAGTTAGTTAGTTTATTTTTAAGTTTTGTATTATTTTATTCTTCCAGTTTTGTGGTTTCAGTTTAATTTAACCAAGTTAGGTTTGGTCCTTTTTTTAAACTGTGTAACAGTTGGAGTGACGCTGACAACGGTGTTGAGGATCCAAGTGCAGTTTAATATTAAAATTCAGTATAGCAGCGGTCATCGGGGGCAAACAGATTCATACACGTAATCAAAATCGTAGTCGTAAACAGGCAGAAGGTCAATAAGGCTGGCGGCCTGCAAGGATAAACAGATAGCAGGGCTAGGGTCGAAAACATGGAAAAACAGGAACAAAGGAAACGCGTTGCATGTCACTTACAGGTAAACAATACTCAGCAGTGACTGAGTCTGTAAGTGCTGCTTACAGTATGTAGTGTGTGTAATCAGTCTTTGACAGTCCTCCGGTGGTGTGTATGCAATTATTCGTGATATGGAGCAGGAGTGTGTGTGTATGAGCTGCATGACTGGAGTTGTAGTCCTTTAACAAATCTGTAGTTCACGGAAGTGTGTGTGTCAATCAGCGATCTCTGACTGTGGAGATCGCTGGTGATCATGACACCCTGACCCAAACCAAAACATATTCTAAGCATATTTTAAAGTGTAATTTTACATTTAAAATTCATTCATTCATTTTCTTGTCGGCTTAGTCCCTTTATTAATCCGGGGTCGCCACAGCGGAATCAACCGCCAACTTATCCAGCATATTTTTTACGCAGCGGATGCCCTTCCAGCTGCAACCCATCTCTGGGAAACATCCATACACACACACACACACACACAGACACACACACACACACACACACACATTCACACTCATACACTATGGACAATTTAGCTTACCCAATTCACCTGTGCCACATCTTTGGACTTGTGGGGGAAACCGGAGCACCCGGAGGAAACCCACGCAACCACGAGGAGAACATGCAAACTCCACACAGAAATGCCAACTGACCCAGCCGGGACTCGAACAAGCGACCTTCTTGCTGTGAGGCGAACATGCTACTCACTACGCCACCGTGGCGTCCGTACATTTAAAATTAAATGAGAAAATAAAGTGACCTGCATATTAAAGCAAGTATGCATTACATGTTTGTCATTTTCAACTGCATAATGCAATAAGGCAATTATTTATGCCTTCATAATAAGTCATTAAATGTTTTTCTAATGTTTATTCATGTTTAGGCCCATTTTGCTCAATGAAATGTGTGCAGTTTAAAAAAGGGGCTTATGTGCAGTACTATATCCACAAATTGTATCTAAAATGTACAAATAATTAGTCATTTTAGCATAAAATCATTCAGTATAAGAAATAGCTCATCTTGACAGCTGTCTTTTAAGGCACAATTTAAAAGAGTAAGAAAGATGGATGAGCATAAGAGAGCGCACTGGCTTTGTGTTACAGCCACTATTCAGATTTCGACACATTTATGGCCTCATGTCAGCTGGGAAGGCCTGATGGGCCGAACAATGGAAGTTTCTGGATAAGTCTCTTACCGTCTTATCAGGCTCGAGACTGACAAACAGCTCTTGTCAAAATGTTAGTGGTTAATGTGATTGCAGTTGGCAGATATACTAGCGAGGCAGCCTTGTGCGTGCAGGTTAAGTTGTGTTGTAGTGAGGCTGGTCATCTTGAATGGGACACCAAAGATCAATCTTCTTTATGTGGACGCAGAACAACCGTTTAACAGGGAGAAAACTGACCCCAAGCTCCAATTGAGCTGTGTTTGACTTGTTACGACTGTCGGGTCGCCACGCAAAGACATGACAATCTGTGGAATGAGGTAAAGGCTGTTAAAGGCCTCCATATATACAGTATAACTGTCAAAAACACCAACATGTGGATTTTAGTGCAAACCACTGTTGTTTTTAAGCAGGGTCAGAAAAGGCATTCTTTTTTCATGAATAAGAGGAGTATTAGGTTGTTTTGGAGTTTTAATTTTTTTAACACTTAATTTTTTTAATGCTTATGCTTTTTTACGCTTTATGAATTCCCAATATATTTTTCCAATAAAAATTTAAATCTCTGTTTATTTTTATTTTCTGTCAAATACTTACATTTATTAAAAGATTAAAACCAACAACAACAAATGAAAACTAAATCAGTCGGAAAGTGTATCTAAATTATACAAAAACCTGACAAAAGTCTTGTCGCCTACCCAAGTTTTAGGAACAATAAATAATTACTTGACTTCTAGTTGATCACTTGGTATCAGAAAAGGCTTATATGAAACGCAAAGGCCTCTAGATTACGCTTATTTTACCAAAATAAATTATGGTCATGCCTCAATTTTTAATTATTGAATTAGAAGAGTAAGGTCTGACTTTGCTGAGACAAAAGTCTGTCACTTAACAGAAATAATGTACAGTAAAGAATATAAAGTCATGGTGCAGTGGATAAAGAATTAATATTTTTTATGACTCCCATGAACTTGGAGGACTGCATCCATACATCTCTGCAATGACTCAAATGTCTTATTAATAAAGTCTTCTGAAATGTCAAAGTATGTATTCTTGCAGGAATCCCAGAGTTCGTCAAGATTCCTTGGATTCATCTTCAATGCCTCCATCTTACTCCAGACATGCTCAATAATGTTCATGTCTGGTGACTGGGCTGGCCAATCCTGTAGCACCTTGACCTTTGCTTTCAGGAGCTTTGATGTGGAGACTGAAGGATGAAAAGGAGCGCTATCCTGCTGAAGAATTTGCCTCTTCAGTGGTTTTTAATGTATTGGGCAGCACAAATGTCTTGATACCTCAGGCTGTTGATGTTGCCATTCACTCTGCAGATCTCTCTCCCATCCCCCTACTGAATGTAACCCCAAACCATGATTTTTCCTTCACCAAACTTGACTGATTTCTGTGAGAATCTTGGGTCCATGGGAGTTCCAATAGGTCTTCTGCAATATTTTTGATGATGGGGATGCAGTTCAACAGATAATTCATGGAATAAAAAATAAAATAAAAAAAATAAAAAAACTTCTGACATCAACTAGAAGTCAAGTTATTATTTGTCGCTCTTAAAACTGGGATCGACGACAAGACTTTAATCAGGTAGTGCATGTTAAAAAATACTATTATTGTTAATTACTGCTTTTGATTTCTAAACAATAAATATTGAGGTTGATTAATAAAATGTTTATAGTATGATCATTAACGTGAGAGTGATTTAGGGCTGCACAATATAACATTTCAGTATCGATATAGCAATGTGCGCATCAGCAATACTCATGTCACATGTTATGCAATGTTAAGTCTGAATCAAAATGGATCAGATTTTATTCTGGGATTACTCTAAATTAATATTAGCATAAAATAAATCATAACTTAAAGATTTTACTGGGACACATTTATTTTTTTTGTCTCCCCAGCAAGATGCCGCCCTGGGCGATCACCCATATTACCCATGCCTAAATTAGCCACTGTTGCTAATGTGAACTCAAGCAAATCATATGTGCATTTCTAAATGACAAAACATAATTTACCTAATTAATACTACATTTCTACTAAATCAAGATTGCCATCCATCGTACAGTATTTCTGGTGTTCATTACGCCTACCAACCGTATACTGCACAGTGGAAATGAAGCATTATTCCCCTTAAACCTTAAATCCTCAGGGAAGACATACTGTACATTATTATCTGTAGCTGTACATGTGCAGACTGAGGGTTTAGGAGCAGTAAAGGACTGAGGCGTTCCAGACTATTAGATGCTTTATGGCCACCAGGTGAATTTGCCGATGCTTGTGCAAGAGAATAAATTTGTCCTTTTTGTTTTTCTCTGGCTGCAGGAACAGAGAGTGGGTGGAAAAAGAGAGTAAGGGATAGAGAGAAATGCCTCGAGGGAGAAATGGCATGCAAAACTCTCTTTAGGTGGCTTTAATGGTTTATGTAGCTGCAACTCTTCGTCTTGTATGAATTTGGTGGCTTTAGTCTGAGTCACTTGTAAAAAAAAAAAAAACAGCACAGAACTCTTTGCTCATTTTTTTTGCATCAAATTTATCAAAAAAATCCTAAAAATCCTGAAAAAAATAAGGTAATGGAGTAAATTATGGTACTTTCAAGAGCTGCACCTTGAACACTTGAAGAGCTCAATTATTTTTAGACAGTAATGGAAAAAGTACACGTATCAAGCAATTGAGTAAAAATAAAGAAACTCAATACGAGCATTCCTGTTTTTTGC
This sequence comes from Danio albolineatus, assembly GCA_903798035.1. Taxonomy (NCBI): domain Eukaryota; kingdom Metazoa; phylum Chordata; class Actinopteri; order Cypriniformes; family Danionidae; genus Danio; species Danio albolineatus. Next base: position 579,751 of record CAIGQQ010033974.1, on the reverse strand, counting down.
AAGATTTTTTTTTTTTTTTTACAAATTAGCTTGAGTTAAATTAGAAACGTTCTTGATTTTTAGATAAGACAATTAAATGTTATAATCAAAACTTGTCATAGACTGATAAAGATCAAGTGAAAATAACAAAATATACAAAATATTCGCAGTGCAGGGTTAACACTGCAAATGTGGGAGTAAAAAACCCAGTGTTTGAAAAGTCCAAAATGAAAGAGTCAAGCTTTAAATAGGAAAATTATCTAAACCCTTTTTTTTTTTTTATCAAGATGCTAATGGTCTAATCCGATTCAATGATCTATGCTAAGCTAAGCTACTATTGCTTCCGCTAGACCCAGAAATGTATGATGGCCGAGAGAGCTTAACGTGCTGCAATTTAAGGAAACGCATGCAATTACAAAAAGCACCAGCAAATTGAGAAAAGTTCTTCATCTGTTTGACAGCATAAACTTTTCCAAAACGCATACACACTAAAAAAAATGTGCTGCATTTTTCCACAACACAAACAAATTACTAAAACACACTGTATTTTCTCACAATGCAAACAATAGACCCTTTTCACAATGGCGTCACTTCACTACCCACTACTTAACTACTTATTCTTTAGGACACAAAAAATAATAATAAAAATAAATCTGACATGAAAAAAAAAACGTTCAGCACATGTGTAAACATCTGAAATCTTTATTTGACAAATACTGACAAGTACATACTAACTTCATCTGCAGTAAAGACAGCAGCACAAAGCAAAAGACAGTTTAAAGTCCAATTTTCTTGGTTCAAGTGGAAATCTGGATGATCTATAAGTATTTTTTAAATGTCAGATGTCTCACCTTGAATGCAGACAACAGAAAACAGCTGTAGTCACAGTCTAACCATATCTGTAGTAAATATACAGCTGACTGGGTGAGTTCTCTATGGCGATTTCTGTGTAGGCGGAAGTAATGATACACTGCGTGACGTCACGTGAAAAGGGTCTACTCACGAAAATTGAAACATTACTTTGTATTCCGCGCTATTTGAAAGTGTTATGAGAAAATGCAGTGAGTTCTCGTAAATTGTTTGCATTGACAGAAAACGCAGCGTGTTTTGTTAATTTGTTTGCGTTGTGAGAAAATGCAGCACTTTATTTTTTT
>CAIGQQ010033974.1:559046-578608 GCA_903798035.1 Danio albolineatus | reverse complement strand
AAGAGAGAAGCAGAGGAGAGCAAAGTATCCATCTAAAAGGACAACCGCTGACATAGTTGGCCACTCGCCGACTGAAGCTTTTTTCCCTAACCCGAGTTGACAATACGAAATTTTAATTTGCTATACTTGCATTCTGCATGCTTTACTGGCTCCGAACTCTTATATTTAGGCTGCTCAATAATTAATACTGTGAGAAAACAGAAAGTGTAAATTCAACTCATGAATTTATAAAGCCCGAAATACATATTTATATAATCCCATCCAAATGTATTACATGCTGTTTCGGCACGGGTACACAAATAATGTCTTCGGCAGACTGATTTTGAGATATTTATTATTCTAAGCTTGCCGTCGTTTCCCTGAACACTGCGTGGTTCCAGCGCTTGTTCCTCTGAGCTAGTAAAGCCCCCTACTTCTTCGACAACACTTCACATGGTGAAGTTGAGTCAGAGAGCACTTTTGTTCATCCGTTTCTCAGAAAAGCTCCAAATGAGAGGCTACCCTGTGTCATTCGCCATCCAGAGCAACAGTCCCATTGCTCTGAATAACAGAACGGAGTCAAGAAGTATCCTATCAAAGCTCATACCAATAAGGACCCTCATTTGAAGCTCTAACTTGACATTTAAGAAGTCTACAGCATCTGCTCTTATAAGCTCTATGGCAGAAATAGCTTCTGAGATACTTAAGGAGACAGACAGGCCTATACTTGTGGTCCTGATAATGAAAAATCATGCGATTATAGAAATGGTCTGTGGTGACATGCTGAGCTTTTGTAGCATGGCTTTTACCACTAATCACATCGGGGTGAGCAGTTCTCCTTACTTCCAAATAACCAGGGTCATGGAATAAAATACTTGCTATTTTTGTCTTTCATATATATGAAAAAAAAAGTATTCAAAAATGTATGAGCTGTTCCATTGTTAAAGATGACAGCTTTATGAAGTCATCTGAAGGTATTATTTCTCTTTAACTCGCACTGCCAAGATTAGCTTTTAAATTTTCAACTTTTAGAAGGTCATTTTTAACTCAAAAATTGAACTTAAACTAACTAACTCTCTTGACTATTTGTGAGCTGACACAGAGTATCCAGCTTGCATGTACAGTAGCTTGGGTATACTATGTCTAGCTTGTGTAGCTTGAATGTACATGTAGCTTGTATGTAGCTTCTATATATTGTATGTAGCTTGAGTTTACAACATCTAGCTTGTATGTAGCTTGAATGTACATCTAGCTTGTATGTAGCTTATATACATTGTATGTAGCTTGGGTTTACTACATCTAGCTTGCATGTAGCTTGTATGTACATCTAGCTTGTATGTTCTATATATTGTATGTAGCTTGGGTTTACTACATCTAGCTTGTATGTAGCGTCTATATATTGTATGTAGCTTGGGTTTACTACATCTAGGTCGTATGTAGCTTGTATGTACATCTATAGCTTGTATGTAGCTTCTACAGGGAGTGCAGAATTATTAGGCAAGTTGTATTTTTGAGGATTAATTTCATCATTGAACAACAACCATGTTCTCAATGAACCCAAAAAAACTCATTAATATCAAAGCTGAATATTTTTGGAAGTAATTTTTAGTTTGTTTTTAGTTTTAGCTATGTTAGGAGGATATCTGTGCGTGCAGGTGACTATTACTGTGCATAATTATTAGGCAACTTAACAAAAAAACAAATATATACCCATTTCAATTATTTCTTTTTACCTGTGAAACCAATATAACATCTCAACATTCACAAATATACATTTCTGACATTCAAAAACAAAATATATCAGTGACCAATATACTTGGCAGAGTACTTGGACGCGCGTGATAGAGCATTGTCCTGCATGAAAATCATGTTTTTCTTGAAGGATGCAGACTTCTTCCTGAACCACTGCTTGAAGAAGGTGTCTTCCAGAAACTGGCAGTAGGACTGGGAGTTGAGCTTGACACCATCCTCAACCCAAAAAGGCCCCACAAGCTCATCTTTGATGATACCAGCCCAAACCAGTACTCCACCTCCACCTTGCTGACGTCTGAGTCGGACTGGAGCTCTCTGCCCTTTACTGATCCAGCCACGGGCCCATCCATCTGGCCCATCAAGACTCACTCTCATTTCAACAGTCCATAAATCCTTAGAAAAATCAGTCTTGAGATATTTCTTGGCCCAGTCTTGATGTTTCAGTTTGTGTGTCTTGTTCAGTGGTGGTCGTTTTTCAGCCTTTCTAACCTTGGCCATGTCTCTGAGTATTGCACACCTTGTGCTTTTGGGCACTCCAGTGATGTTGCAGCTCTGAAATATGGCAAAACTGGTAGCAAGTGGCATCTTGGCAGCTGCACGCTTGACTTTTCTCAGTTCATGGGCAGTTATTTTGCGCCTTGGTTTTTCCACACCCTTCTTGCAACCCTGTTGACTATTTTGAATGAAACGCTTGATTGTTCGATGATCACGCTTCAGAAGCTTGGCAATTTTAAGAGTGCTGCATCCCTCTGCAAGATATCTCACTATTTTTGACTTTTCGGAGCCTGTCAAGTCCTTCTTTTGACCTATTTTGCCAAAGGAAAGAAAGTTGCCTAATAATTATGCACACCTGATATAGGGTGTTGATGTCATTACACCACACCCTTCTCATTACAGAGATGCACATCACCTAATATGCTTAATTGGTAGTAGGCTTTCGAGCCTATACAGCTTGGAGTAAGACAACATGCATAAAGAGGATGATGTGGTCAAAATACTAATTTGCCTAATAATTCTGCACTCCCTGTATATATTGTATGTAGCTTGGGTTTACTACATCTAGTTCTTATGTAGCTTGTATTTACATCTAGCTAGTATGTTCTATATATTGTATGTAGCTTGGGTTTACTACATCTAGCTTGTGTTTAGCTTGTATATACATCTAGCTTGTGTGTAGCTTCTATATATTGTATGTAGCTTGGGTTTACTACATCTAGCTTGCATTTAGCTTGTATATACATCTAGCTTGTATGTAGCTTCTATATATTGTATATAGCTTGGGTTTACTTCATTTTAAGGCAGCAGCTACTCTTTTCTTAAGTTTATTCAATTACTATTTTTCAGTATTACTTTTGTTTATATTCAGCCACATGTAAATAATAATATATTGTTTTCCTTCTTTTTACACCAAAAAATAGAACAGAAAATACAGTAAATAATCAGTTCTACATTAAAACCACACACACAAAAAAATAATTTATATAATGGATATAACATACATTTAGCGCTCAAAAGAGTTTCAGTTCATCTCATTGGTCAAGGTAACCCCAAGTTCAGTCCCTTTCGAGTATGGTTCTTACTTCTAACCCAGAATGTTTTTGGTGCTACTTAAAATTCACTCTTATTGGTTCAGAGCTCATGCTTTGGGTGTTGAAGGACAAATAACCGATTTGGAACTAGACTCCAAAACAGCACTGGAACTGCCTTGGTGTAAAAATGATACCTGTGGATCCTAGTGCCTAATAGGTGTGTAACAGTACATGTATTCATCTAAACTGTCACGGTATGAGGGTGATTGTTCGGTTCACACTCTCCCCTGATGAATACAATCAGTCCAGATGTGCAGTCACTGAAGGTAGGCACAGCAGGGCAACAACTCAAGAGGCATTCACAAAGAACGCATTTCTGAAACCACAAGATGCAGCGCTCAGGAATGGATCCGCGATGTTACCATTGTCATGCCAACTTGCTACTATAAACAGAAGCTCCTGCCTCAGAGGATATATCCAAACTGGATAGAGTAAACTGGCTGTAGTGCGTGTATGTGTGGTTGTGTTGAGTGTGTGTGAGAATAGGATATATGTGTGAGGGTTTCCCAGTACAGGGGGTTGCACGAGTGCACAGTGCTGGGTTGTGGAAAAAAGGGCATCTGCTCTTATGTGCCAGAGTAAATAGCAGTTCAATCTGCTGTGGCGACCCCTAATAAAGAAGACAATAAGCTGTAGGAGTGAGTGAGTAAAAACGTCAACATCATAACGGTAGTGTAATCATTCAGGTTCTTAGGTTCTACCAACTCACATGACCTGAAATGAGGGTCTCACGTAGGCTGTATTGTCACAGACGTTGTATTTCCTTTCCTAGCCGAAATAGCCTCCACAATAACCTGCCACAGATGCTGCCTCTGAACTTCTACTCTGCGGTCTGTCCTCTGCACTTTCATAACTGTCTACTTTGGTTCAGCTACCAATTCAGACTTCAGAGGTCTACAGCAGATAGTCCAGACAGCTTTAAAAAAAAATGTCTGTACTCCCTGTCCCATTCTCCAACACCTGTACTCATCCAGAGTGGGGAAATGGTCTGGAAAAAATCCCCCCTTACACCTGGGCCTCTTCCTCTTTGAACTGCTGCTGTCAGAGCATTGAGCACCAGAAAAGCCAGACATAAGAACTGTTTCTTTCCTCAGGCCATCCACCTCATGAACAGTTAAATGGTCCCACTGTGCAATAAAAAAACATGTGCAATGTACTATTCAGCAAAAAGTATACCTAACAATTTTTTGCTCGATGTTTACTCTATTCAAAGTGATCCTTAAATTATTTTTTGTTCTCCCAAATTTGACCTCAAATTATTTTAAAACTATGTTTACAAGTGGCGCCACGGTGGCCTAGTGGTTAGCACGTTCGCCTCACAGCAAGAAGGTCGCTGGTTCGAGCCCCGGCTGGGTCAGTTGGCATTTCTGTGTGGAGTTTGCATGTTCTCCACGTGGTAGCGTGGGTTTCCTCTGGGTGCTCTGGTTTCCCCCACAAGTCCAAAGACATGTGGCATAGGTGAATTGGGTAGGCTAAATTGTCCGTATAGTGTATGAGTGTGAATGTGTGTGTTTGGATGTTTCCCAGGGATGGGTTGTGGCTGGAAGGGCATCCGCTGCGTAAAAATATGCTGGATAAGTTGGCGGTTAATTCCGCTGTGGCGACCCCGGATTAATAAAGGGACTAAGCCGACAAGAAAATGAATGAATGATGTTTACAAGTTCAACTAACATTAAAGGTGCAGTAGGTGAGTTGCTAAAATGCTAACCATTAGCATGATATCTCTGAAAACACAGTTCCTCTTCCTGCCGTGCCTCCTGAAATCACGATCACGCACCATAAAGATGACACTAGACAACCCACTAGATCATGTCATTCGCCAGTTAGAAAACTGTACAGTACTTTATGATACAATTCAGAACCAAAAAATGTATTATATCTAGTACTTTTTTAGTTTTTCCAAGCAAAACTTTGTCCTAAAAATACTACTATATGCTTAGTGGTTGGCCGGCAGAGTGCAGGAATTACACTTATTACTAAGCTGTACTTACAGTCATGCTATTTTAAGCCAAATATTCAGAGTAGCATGGTATACAATAAAGGGAGCGTGTCACAGGTTGTCATTGTTCAAAAATGAACCAATGTGAATATAAAACCAACTTCAGCTCAGTAAAGCAGGCAAGGAGGAAGAATTCAATGGCTGAACAACAGTTCCATGCCTATAACCCATTCGTAAAACAACACAATCTACATAAGCTTTGCGTGACTAAAATAGTTTTAAACTAAACATTACCAGTGTAAAAGAAATACTACAGCCATGGTGCCATCCTTCCTCCAGCGTACAAAAGTAACTCCAAAATTGATTCAGGATTTTATAAAGTTTTGATTCAGCATTTGATTTTACTGCTGTCACTTTCCTGTGTACACGTGAATGCGCATACACACATAAACGGCGGCTCTGTCTGCAACAACTGGGGTTGTACAAATTTGTTGATAGACAGCACAACTATTTTCTTTGTCTTATGCCTGAATATAAAAATACATAAAAACACATTTAGATCATTTACTTTAATCATTACTCTTAGAATGTGAAGAGACTCCACCAGCAAAACAAAAAACGTTTCTAAAGACAATCACTTACTGCACCTTTTAAGTGAAATTAAACCCTAACCAAAACAGAAAAATCTGTCATTATTTACTTACCCTTCACTTGCTCCAAACATGTTCGAATTTCTTTCTTCTGCTGAACACACAATATGATATTCTGGAACCAATGACTGCCTATTTGTTTGTTCAACTATAGTTACAGATATCCACACTGTAATAAAAATCCGTAATTTTACACTTTATTAAAAAAAAAACGTATATTAACGGCCTTTAAATTACAGAATGTTAAGGTAAAATAACGGATATTAAATTACAGAAATTTAAGGAAATTTTTGTAATTTAATATCCATTATTTTACGGTATATTTGTTATTTAATGGCTGTTTTTTTATTTTTTTCCCGGCACCCCAGCTGCTGTAAATAAACCTCAAAATTACAGATTTTTTTTTTTACAGTGCAGTTTTCTTCAGAATATCTTTTTTGGAACCACTTAAGTCAAATGTTGAGTAAACTTTCTTTTTTGAGTGAACTACTGTATGCATATAACCATCTGGAAGGTTAAAATGATGCAGCCATATTTCTAAAGTATCGATTGCACATAGGGTGGGCGATTTGGCCTAAAATCAAAATCTTGATTAATTGAACGTTTTAACTTGATTACGATTAATGAACGACCATTTTATTTAATTTTTTGCACTCATAGTTCAGTGACAGGCTTTGTACAGTAAATATTACGCATATTACAAATGAGATGTTTTCGAATGAAAGGTGCATTACTTGATTCATTAAAACAACTTTAATCAAAAGGTAAACACAAAACAAAAGTTTCCATATGGAGCTCCTCCACGGGACTCGACACTTTAAACATCCGCTCCATCGGGCTCTCCTGCGACTCTCCGCACTGCCCACACTCATCACCGCTACCAAACCAACTGACAGAGCTTGCGCTATGCGTTGTCACTGCGTGTAGTAAATAGAGCAAGGTCACGTGACTCCACACGTGGTAGGGTAAGTAATTGAAATAACCGACTTAGAAAAAAAATAGTTCGATTAAAGGTTCTGAATGTCGATTTCGATTACTTTGAATAGTCGCCCAGCCCTAATCATACATGTACATCCAAGACAGTTCCTATATTAGCTTTCAGCATTATTTACAATCTGACACTGAAGACTGGAGCAATGATGCAACACTTCACAATATTACTGCTTTTACTGTATATTTGATCAAACACACTCACACACACACACACACACACACACACACAGGTTTTAGGTACAGTATGATGCAACTGACTAAGCCGAACATCTGACAGTTAAACATCTGCCAACTCACTCTCCACATTGCTTTTCCTCCAAACCCACATGTACAAAAACAGCCCCATCAATAATATGTCTAAACCTTCCAATCAAAAATGCTGGATCAACTTGGAAAAAAAGAGTATTCATTTCTTTTGGAATCCTTCCACTAAATGCGAAATCCAATATTTGGCCTGCTTTCGAAAATTCATCAATATTTATACGTTTGCGTGTAATAGTGAGTTTGTATGCCGGGCAGGATGTCAGTCTGTCACTTTTGTGTATAAGAGGAAAAGGAAGATCTTGTGGGAAACGAGTGGCTAAGAGAGAGACAGAGACCATGTGTGTGTGTTTGTGAATATGAGTGTGTGTGCATGCTCTGCTAAAGTGGCAGTGGTGGCAGAAGGATGAAAATTGATTTATTGCAGCGGTGATGAGGAGCGGCGTGCGGGCGGCTCTGGGGAAGTGGACTGCGGCAACATAAAACAGCGCTTTTGATAGTAATTGCTGTGGGGGTCCCAGAGGACCTGCTAACATCGGCCGAATTTATGCATCCCTGACATAGAACCCCTCTCTAATTTCGCTTCTCTAAAGTTAGTGCCTCGGTATTAGTCTCCAGATCTTTGCCCGCACTTCCCTTTCCCCAAAATCATATCACGAGTATGGCTGCTGAAGGTTGCTGTGTGTGCTAATGATTCTTTCTGAAGTCCGCCATGCTTGAGCTCCTCAATGCCCAAGGCAGCAATACAATATCCACTGTATTTTACAACCCAGAGATTCAGTTACACTGGAAAATAACTTACGTTCTTAAGAAGCATTAGATATTTACAGTATATACGTGTCTGGTGATGTGTGTGGGTGGAGAGGCTTTGTGAAAGCAAGTACCAGTTTAAAAAAACAGACAAGAATTGATGGTGTTACGGTTCTTTAACGTTTTAGGTCTAGGGTTAAAGAAGCAACATTTACTTTGTGGCTTCTTGTGAGTGATGGTGGCAAGGAAGCAGAAAAACAATCAAATTTATGCCAAAAATAAATGTGAATCAACTCATAAGGTGAATACAGTATAACAAACAACAAGATATATTAAAGATGAAGATTGCAATAAACAGTAACTGTAAGTAGTAATACATATTAGTAACTTTTAGTTATGCACTACTAGCCATGGGCCGGTATAAGATTCTGACGGTACGATAACCTTGGACAAAAACATCACGGTTTCACGGTTTTACGGTATTGTGTTTACTGCTCTAAAATATGTTATTTTGAAATGTCTAGGTAAAACAACAACTTTTTTCCCTTTTTGAACACAATATATTTTATTTTGAGAAACATTTATAATATTTCAGAACAGTAAACATGTTAGGCTAAACAATTTAAATGAATCATTGACTTCTGCTGTCTTTGATAGTTTCAAAAACACAGATTTGTTTATAATTTCAAGCGCCACTTTGGATATCTTTTCTGTTGGAAATACTGTTGTCCTTAAAAAAACATAAATAAAAAAAATCTTACCCATACCTTAGGAACGGTATAGCAGAAAATTTTGACGGTTTTAAAATCTTATTTTCCAAACCGCGGTATACCTTAAAAAAAGGTTATTGTGCCATGCCTATGCACTACCATACAAAATTCTTGTCGCCTATCCAGGTTTTAGAAACAACAAATAATAATTTGACTTTTAGTTGATCATTTGGTATCAGAAGTGGATTATATGAAAGGCAAAGGCCTTTACCAAAATAAAATATAGGCATGCGTTAATTTTTAATTATTTAATCAAGACAGTACAGTCTGTCAATATTCGATCAAAACGATCATGATCAAAACCATAATTTGTCCTTTAGCAAGCTTGACTGATTTCTGTGAGAATCTTGGCTCCATGCTAGTTCTATTAGCCCTTCTGCAGTATTTGTGATGATTGGGATACAGTTCAACAGATGATTCATCAGAAAATCTACCTTCTGTCACTTTTCCAAATGATCAACTTGAAGTCTAGTTATTATTTGTTGCTCTTACAACTGGGATCGACGACAAGACTTTTGTCGAGTAGTGTATAGTATAGTTATATAGTATATAGTTAGTTATATATTTAGCTATATAGTTATATCATATTTTATTAGAGTTATATAGTAACTAAAAGGAGTAACAAATAATTAAATTGTGTTGTGCCAATGCTATGAATGGAAAATTCTAGCCACGATCTTCTTTTAACACAAAATGTACTTGACATGAATATAGCTGACAATTACAGAATCTTTAACCAACCCAGGCTTATTGGAGATACGTTCCCAGGGTTACCTTCTTGGGAACTGCAAAACATGTACTCGGGGCTACTGCTGCTTGCAGTTGTTTTCAATAATCCATTAGAGGGCGCTGTGTACATTTTTGACAATCTGGAATATTTGAACATATAGATTGTAAAATCGATAGTATTTTTAAAAGCACACTACACTCAAAAAATTACTTTTTCTACATGTTCAAACTATTTAAAATGAGATGAAACGAAACTAGGGTGCCACGGTGGCGTAGTGAGTAGCACATTCGCCTCACAGCAAGAAGGTCGCTGGTTCGATCCCCGGCTGGGCCAGTTGGCATTTCTGTGTGGAGTTTGCATGTTCGCCCCGTGGTTGTGTGGGTTTCCTCCGGGTGCTCCGGTTTCCCCCACAGTCCAAAGATATGCGGTACAGGTGAATTGGGTAAGCTAAATTGTCCATAGTGTATGTGTGTGAATGAGAATGTATGGATGTGTTTCCCAGAGATGGGTTGTAGCTGGAAGGGCATCCGTTGCGTAAAACGAATGCTGGATAAGTTGGCGGTTTATTCCGCTGTGGCGACCCCGGATTAATAAAGGGACTAAGCCGAAAAGAAAATGAATGAATGAATGAATGAATGAAACAAAACTAAATCAGAATTTGGGGGAAGGAAAACTTTATTTTTTAGGAGAAAACATGAAGGAACTGTGTGGAACATGGCATTTATAAATTGTAGATGAGAAAAGTCATCAAGCATACTTGCTTTTACCATTTTATCATTAAAATTGTCTCTTTTTTTATTGTTTGTTTTGTTTGATTTGGCTTCTCCGTCAGACTCCAAACACTGATTTCACCGTATCCCAAGTTCAATGGTGTACAAGGTGAGCTACCGATCAAACTGACTGCACTTGAAAAGACGTCCATATGGAGGTAAGCGGTCAGCAGTAGCCCGAAAAGTAACAAATGTTTTTGGCGACATCGTACCGCCCTGTAGCAATTGTTTCACACGCAGAATGCAGCCAAACGTAGCCCTGACCACATATTTCACATTTTCCAAAAATGTAGCCTTGGGCACACATACCCAATGAGTTTGTGTTGTCTTTAATATAAGCAAATGAAAAAGCTAATAATTTGAAAACGTAACAGAAGAACAAAAGCATTTATTGATGGGTGTATTCTAACATTTTTTGTATACAAACTGATAAATTTGGTGTGTGACTCTGTCATTTCTTGCACAGAAAATAAAATGTGTTAAAGAAAATCCAAATAAATAGATTTTTTTTCCTCATCCTTTACCCATATTTTAAATTACATTAAAAGTCGTTCATTAATTTGAATAAATGTTATTGTCAGCAATTAATGATACATTATTAAAATAAAAAAGTTTATTTCTTTGATTATCATGAGCTAGCATGATCTAAACATACGATCTGACATGGCATCGTACCAATATTTATGCAAAACAACTTATTAATTGCTGTAAAACTATTTAATAATTAATAAACTGTAAAAGAGCAAGAGTAAAAATCTAAAACCTGTAAGTTTCTTTAATGTATATGATGATTAGCCATAAATGGACTTTCCCAGACTATTATTATTATTATTATTATTATTATTATTATTATTATTATTATTAATAAATAAAAACAATTTGATATAATTTTACATATACATTTTTGCACTGTACATTGACAAGCAGATGCATATTTAAAATAATAATGTGTTCTTAATCAGTTGCAAGTAAAAAAAAATCTAACAGTAAAGGGAGTTAAAAATTGCTGTCTTTCTATTCAGCACAAGCATGGCGCCTCAACAAAACATTATTTAACTGAAACAATTAATGTCTGAACATTATTGCCTGCTGTTTGCTATTTTATTGAAAATGGAGATGTATTTTTAATAATCAAGGCAGTGATAAATCAAATGATAGAGGAGAGAGCTGTAAAAAAAAAAGGCACATATCCCGACTCGATGGGTAGTCTTTCATCATTTTAAAGAGCTTATTCAGATGTTTGGCCAGAGCCTGAGAAACGCACGCCAGATTGTGCAAGTCAAATTTATGTGGAGCACTAACTTGTTGATTAACTTCCACATTACCGACCTGTCAAGGTTCCAATCTGAACCTAATACAATCTGATTGTAAATACCAACCGAACGCCTTATGGTTTTGGAATAGATATAAACAGCCAAAATTACAACAAACAACCTTAGGAGTGGCAAACTTTTTAATTATTTGTATTGTTTTTACGCAAACCTAACTTTACTTCAAAACAAGATGTTCACTTTTGTTTAAATGCTACGTTCCCTTGTCACCGTTTAATTGAAATACCCCCTAATGTACAATCAACCTATTTGCATGCTTCAACAATTCCGCTGCAATTACAAACGCTCTTTAAACAGTAAACAGTGGGGGGAAAAAAAGCTACTTTCTACTAACAAACCCGCTGAGTTGTAAAAGAACCTGCCAGCTGCCAGAAACACACACAACCATAAAGAATCGTAAAGAGAGAGAGAAGAAGAAGAAGAAGAAGACAACACGCCTCAAGGCTGCAGTTTGGAAAAACAAAAATGAATCTAATCAAAATGAGAATATGACTCGTTAGCAAAATTACCAAGCTGGCGGCTATGGCTGTTTCCCCTCATATCACTGCAGCGTAATCCGTGACTCTATTTAAATAACCAGAAACAGGGGTGAGAATCTTTTTCACGACACAGCAATTAAAAGATAATGACTAATTAACCGCCATTCGTTAGTAATTGGCGGGAGATTATTAAGCGTAGCGAGTGACCACAATGGTCCATGTAGGAACTGTGTAAATGTCAAAGAAATTAAATGGCAGATCCCATATATTCATTTATTTTTCCTATAATAATACCAGCGAATGCGTGTGTGGCGCTTTGACCCTTTGGATAAACTGAAATGAAACCCTCACGTTATAGTTTAATTTGTCCATTTTTCCTGTCAGCAAAGATTAATTTTGACAATATCTCAGATTGGGGGCACTGTGATAAACAACACTGACATTCAAACCATTTTTGAGCGAGTACTTTTTGCTGGTTCATATTTTATTTAGCAAGGTCACATTAAATTAATCAAAAGATACATTAAAGAACTCCTGATATGCTTTTTACTCCTACATCTTTACAATGTTGCTGCTAGAGCATGACAAATGAATGCAAAGTACAGCACTCCAAAGGGAGCTATTCTCTGAATCAGTCAGAACTCAACATCCCTCAAACATCGCCAATATAGTTTTCTTCCAGGAAAGTACACATGACGATATCCTGCATATAAATAATTCCCGCTCTAGGCATGCCCAAGGCACAGAGGTCTGGTCGAGCTGCTAGTATGTTGTCTTCTTGGCTAAAAGACCAAAACAGCCTTTTTGTGAAAATGTACGCCTGTATACGTTTCTGGAGAGTGTGGTATGCACGTATGAACCCAGAGTTACGTATGGCTGCATTTCGTTTCTAAAACGAATGCTATAGTATGACACTGCCAACAACGTTACCAGCTGATTACTTACCTCCGTGTGGATGGCTTTTCTGCTGTTACCGGTTTGCCCAGTAGCTCGCCCTGTCCGTCGGTGGACTGGAGAGACAGAAAGGAATTGAACATGATCATGAGGTTTGAGATTAGCAAAGAACAGTTCCAGAAAGCAGGTAAAACAATAACATAAAATAAAATAAACAAGTAAATAACAGGGTGAGAACGTAGTAAGATCTAAAAACATGGTTTAAAAATAAAATAAAATAAAATAAAAAATTCGAGCAAGGGTGTTTTCTTTTCTAGATTGCTTTTGAAAACACTGTTGGTTAGGTTTAGGGCAGGTGGTGATCCGGTCAATCGGTGCTTTTAAAAACACTATTGGTTGGTTATAGGAAAGCAATATATGTGGGGATCGATCGGTCTGTCATTCAGTCAGACAGTAGATATCGGCCTCTGGGAAAATTCATGTAAGAGCCAAGCTGCAACCTCCCGCTCTCCCACGTGAAGCCAATACGGAAGTAACTGAAACTGCAACTTATCGACTCACCTTTGAGGGCTGGCTCCAGGAAATCCAAATGTTCACTGGCTGCAATGCTAAATTGGCCAATTTTACAGCTGATAAAAACATGTTCACAGTCTGGTACAAAAGATGATTTTTGGTGCATATAACTAGTATTAACCTTCATGACAACTGTGAGGGGGTGATTTTTTTTATAACTCATCCGTTTAATTTTTATTAAGTTATGTTAAGTCTGCATAATTAAGAGCGTGGCCACTTTCACTGACAGCTAGATCTCACTACGTCCCCGTCAAGTCATTCCAGCCGCTGAACTTGGCATACACAGTACATCGTATTTTTGTTTTGTTTTATGTGGCTTTCCAACAATTATCAGATAATATGGCATGCTGTGCACTTAATTGTGCTCACAAACCATTCAATTTGCCTCCATTTCTCAGGTGAGTGAAATTATATACCATATCTATAAATGTATTTGTTTTATTTAAGATAATTTATCATTTATAATGTTCTCCAGAACTGTAAAGCACTTCAGAATCTGTCAGATTGATTAGCTGTAGGCTCTAGAACAGTCATCTGAAACGTTGTCATACAGTGTTATGCCTGGATTTCATAAAAAGCCTTGCATTTACTAACACAGACTATATTTGAAGTATTTGCATGTAATTCGCGTTCTCCTCCTGTAGAAAAACATAAGGACAATGCTTAGTGGCTCAATGTATTACAACAGAGTTTTTAAAAGGCCAAATATTTTATTGATATGCTGTAGTAAATGACCAAGCACATGTGGTCAGAACATAAACGAGTCGCAGGTAATGAAGTATTAATCGGCTCTCCCAAAGAAAAGCCAGTCAAAGCAAAATGCTAGCAGGCATCTGTATCTCTCCTCCTCCTCTTTGCCCTTGTTTGGTAACCCTCAGTCGGTGTGATGACTCGCTAACAAAATGGCGACGGTTGGCCACGCCTACTTGTAGCTTCATTTGTAGAAACCTATGGGAGACGTCCCGGATACTGCGTTCATATCTTTTACAGTCTATGGCAAGAACAGCAGATGCGAATGGCACTCGCAAAAGAAATTTGAGATCTGAAGTGTACACAGCGGCCTCTGGTGTGTTAGTGAAAACAAAAACTCATTCATTCGTTTTCTTTTCGACTTAGTCCCTTTATTAATCAGGGGTCACCACAGCGTAATGAACCGCCAACTTATCTAGCATACGTTTTAAGCAGCGGATGCCCTTCCAGCTGCAACCCAACACTGTGAAACACCCATCCAATCTTGCATTCACACACATACACTACAGCCAATTTAACTTATTCAATTCACCTGTACCGCATGTCTTTGGACTGTGGGGGAAACCGGAGCACCTGGAGGAAAACAAAAACTGCAAAAAATAAATAAATAAATGTACCTCCTAGTATTTGGCGCTCTTCGGAAATGTACATAGCGGTACGTTTTCAGAATGAGCCTGGGTTGAAAAAAAAATTATTTTGCTTCTTTGCTACTTCTTTGCTGCTTTTGCTACTTTAAAATTAGCTGAATGTACAGTTCTGGGGGGACAGCTTGCTTTTTTATGTAAAACAATTAACTTAAATTAATTTGTGTTAGGACAACATGAAGGAATTGTGTGGAACCCAACATTTATTAACAAAGCTGTTGTGTGTAAAATGTGCTACTAATAATAGCAAAACTAACAGTCGTAATAAAATCATAGTATGCAAAAGTGTAAAGAAATTTAAATAGAAGAACTAAAGAAAAAGCCCACCATATAAATCATCCACTGTATATTCCAAGTCTCTAAGAGATATGTAAATCTGGTGATTGTCTACATGCGTCTTGACTAATAACCCTTGCAATACATGTCAAGTTGTCAAGATATGATATTGTACATTTGAATATGTGAGATATGAGAGTTACAGTGAAGGAGAAAAGCATTTTAATGCGTGTTCATTCCTCAGACAAAGCTACTGAAAGACTTCAGAGAAGCTCTCTTTTAGTTTTATGGAGCGTTGGCCTCTTTTTTTGTGCTTCATTTTAAATGCATGGGAAAAAAATTGACAAGCGCAGTGTTGGAGATTTGTCCTTTCATGTTCGAACGGGAGAAATTAAGTCATACAAGTCTGGATGGATGAGTAAATGATGACCGTATTTTCATTTTCTGGTGAACTATTTTTATGGAGCACCGTCTGCAGCAGAGATATGTTGAAACGCAGACAGTCTGAGAGAAAAACAGATAAGATGGCTAATTCAGCAACACCATGATGACTCATAGAAAACCAGGCTTCAATAATTGATGTTCCTCTCCTCTGTAATCAGCAAACTGTAGGGAATCAGATGCCTGAGAGTGGGAAACTAAATAAAAAGTCTGTGTGTGTGTGTCTGTACAGGTTTATGGGATTTACAAGGATACAAATGAGAATTTTTACATTGGTATGACCAAGTTGTACTCTATTAAGCTAGTTGTCCTGAAGGCAAGTCCTCGTAAATCAAAATGCTTCAAAATCATTCTTATTAGGGACTTGAAATTCAATTTTTGCCACAGGTTTCCTATTAGGATTGGGTTTAGGGACAGGATAAGGCCATATAAATGATTTTTGCACCTGTCCAACTGCTCATTAACGCAATTTTTTAATCAGCCAATAACATGCCAGAAACTCAATGCATTTAGGCATGTAGACATGGTCAAGACGATGTGCTGCAGTTCAAGCCGACCATCATAATAGGGAAGAAAGGGCATTTAATTAAGTTTGAATGTCGCATGGTTGTTGGTGCCAGACAGGCTGGTCTGACTATTTCAAAAACTGCTGATCCACTGGGATTTTCACGCACAACCATGTCTAGGGTTTACAGAAAACGCCTTGTTGATGCCAGAGGTCAAAGGAGAATGGCCAGAATGGTTCGAGTTGATAGAAAGGAAACAGTAACTTAAATAACCACTCGTTACAACTGAGATGTGCAGAAGAGCATCTCTGAACGCACAACATGTCAAACCTTGAGGCAGATGGGCTACAGCAGCAGAAGATCACAGCAGGTGTCATTTCTGTCAGCTAAGAACAGGAAACTGAGGCTACAACTCACACAGACTCACCAAAATTAGACAATAGAAGCTTGAAAAAATGTTGCCTGGTCTGATGAGTCTCGATATCTGCTGTGACCTTGTATCAAAGGTTCAGGCTGATGGTGGTGATGTGATAGTGAGGAGATATTTTTTTGGCACACTTTGAGCCCGTTATTACCAACTGAGCACTGCTTCAAGTATTGTTGCTGACCATGTGCATCCCTTTATGACCACAGTGTACCCATCTTCTGATGGCTACTTCCAGCAGGATAAAGCACTATGAACATGTCAATGAGTTCACTGTACTCAAACGGCCTCCACAGTCACCAGACTCAGGAAATTTGAATCATGGATGTAGTGCGTGATGCTATCATGTCAATATGGACCAAAAACGCTGAGGAATATTTCCAATACCTTGATAAATCTATGAATTGAGGCAGTTCTGAAGGCAAAAGGGGTCCAATTGTAATGCATTACACCTATTGAGAATCATCGTAAACCATATAAACGAGTGTGCCTCTATGTGTGTGTTTGTGACATACAAGGACACAGATTTCGATATTTTTCCAGGCATTACAAGAAGATGGTGAATTATGAGAACATCGTTGGTATCTATATTTACTGTATGAAAAGGCTTATAAATCAAGTTTTCAGAAAGTAAAACTGCACACATACTGCAAACAATGCTTTGTCTTGACAAGAAAAAATGGTTTTACCTTAAAACAAGTGAGCTAATCTGCCAATGGGGTGAGCAAATAAATCTTATTTCAGAGCGAAAAGAGGATTATTCCGATTGTTTTATGAAAAATTAATAAATAAATAATTTAATTTTGACTTATTTTTTTGATTAGGATGAACCAATATGGATTTTTTGCCCGATATCGATAACTATTAACTCTTAAGATTTGGAGGCCTAACATATTCTGATGAACATTAATATTTCAAAATGTTATATTTTTATACAGTTAAAAATAATTTTTATTTTAAAAACCTCATAAAAGTGTGAACTGATCTTAAACTGAATAGCCTACGATTTCATATAAATCAGTATGCCAAAAATAAATTATTTCCTTTTCTTCGCATAGCAAATTAACATGCAACTTGACCTTTGCACAAAAATAATAGGTTAAATAACAAAATGGGATTTGATTAACAAAACAAAAAATTATTTTAAATAAAATGAAAATGAAAATGAAAGAACTTACTGAAACCAGATCAAATGTTCTTAAATAACATATGGTTACAGTAATAATATTAGATATAATAATCAGTCTAATTTTAATATTGGACCGATAACAATAACATTAAAAATAGCATTTATCGGCTGATAATGATATGGCCACCGATAACTCGTGCATTCCTATTTTCCAAAAACAAGACAGTATTTTTACTTGTCTACAAAAAGCTCCTTAATTTAAGAACTTTTAGATATTTAGCCAAGAAACAAGACGGGTAATAGTAAATACTGTTTGTACAGTGTAAATGTCCGCACAATTCACAAAAACAAACCTCTGTGTGTGTATGTGTGTTGTGTTAATTCTGTGAAGTAGTGAGAGAGACACTGCTGGTGTAAGTGTACTAGCACGAGCCAAAGGTTTGACAAATGTCTACAACAAAGTGCTTAGAGGAAGATTTATCCCTTCGACATCTCCACATCTAATAAAAGTTGGGCAAACTCCTCCAACTCATACATCACGGGTCCAAATCGAAGGCGTGCAGGGATTTGTTGTGGCTGTGAATCACGATGCATCATGACACCTTTGTAAAAACATCAACCAAACCTAAAGAAAGCAGATCTTTTGGTCTCTGAGATGTAAAACTCTGATTTCCAAGGTTTGGCTTCTGCTCAGAGCCAAACGGGAAGCGAGGCATTAGATCCCTTAGTTAGTTAGAGGTTTAAAATTCAGGTGTGAGGGTAATGCCAACCTAAGCCACTGCGGCTCAGAGCCTGTCCATCAGCTTGCCAGGCAGCTGGCATCAGTATTCCGGGCAGAGGCCTGCCTGTCAGGCTTTATTAGGGAGCTTAACTGGGGCAGCGCCACTCCAGCAAGCTTACGCTTCTGTCACCTAGCAAACACGCGTGAACCATAAGCCAAATTATCTCTGTAACCTAAAGTCTCGGGTCACTATGAGCAAGCAGCTGGAAAACAAAGCAGGAATTGAAGGTTGGTTTAAAGTCAGCATCAAACACAATGATCTATTGTGACGTATATTCTAGAGAAACAGCCTCTCAGAAAATAATTGGAGAGGAACTTGGTTCTGTTCATCTGCAACAGATTGGATGGACAGGTGAATGACAGGTTGTCTAACCAATAAACACAGCATCATTGCAGTTTTGCAGTTACAGTACATTGATTACATTGGTATTTTGAATAAGGCTACAGTATGTTAAAACATTTGCTATTACACTACAGCAAGTATTGGAGAGGGATAAAGAAACATGCAGGATAAAAGATTTATTATATTATATTATATTATATTATATTATATTATATTATATTATATTTTATTGTATTATATTATATTATATTATATTATATTATATTATATTATATTATATTATATTATATTTTATTGTATTATATTATATTATATTATATTATATTATATTATATTATATTATATTATATTATATTATATTAGGCGCCACGGTGGCCTAGTGGGTAGCACGATCGCCTCACAGCAAGAAGGTCGCTGGTTCGAGCCTCGGCTGGGTCAGGTGGCATTTCTGTGTGGAGTTTGCATGTTCTCCCCGTGGTTTCGTGGGTTTCCTCCGGGTGTTCCGGTTTCCCCCACAGTCCAAAGACATGCGGTACAGGTGAATTGGGTAAGCTAAATTGTCCATAGTGTGTGTTTGTGAGTGAGTGTGTATGGATGTTTCCCAGAGATGGGTTGCAGCTGGAAGGGCATCCGCTGCGTAAAACAAATGCTGGATAAGTTGGCGGTTCATTCCGCTGTGGCGACCCCGGATTAATAAAGGGACTAAGCCGAAAAGAAAATGAATGAATTAATTAATTATATTATATTATATTATATTATATTACATTACATTACATTACATTACATTACATTACATTACATTACATTA
>CAIGQQ010033974.1:504424-534993 GCA_903798035.1 Danio albolineatus | reverse complement strand
TAGCCATAAATGCGAGTGAAAAGCAGACGCTGACATCAAAAATCACAAACCTACACGTGTCATTGTTGCTGCTGTAACAGGAAGTGGCAGAGGGTCAACAACCCAATCAATCACACCATGGAGAGAGCCATGCCAACGGTGACACATTTCTCACTAGTCTTTAATGACTCCAATGTACCTTTGTCACTCTGTGGGTTTCTTCTTGTACCAAGCTTAGAAAGAAATGGGGGAAAAAAAAAACAGCAACTCTCGATAGTGGTGGGTGTTCCATCTTTAAGCTGAAAATAATGGATGTGTTATTTTACCTTGGTCTCTGACCTCGCAGATGTAACATTTCGTTAGAGGCAAACACAAAAACAAACGCATACCAAGAAGGTCCTCGGTGCAGACTGTGAACTAGAAAACTTCTCTCATTTAAATTATTGAAACCATTATAGCTTAACATGGTGGAACCCTTAATGTAAAATGTATTATACGCGTTTCTACATGTCCTTTATGAGATGCTGGGAAAAATGCCTGGTACAAAGGCTGAAAGTGGCTGTAATTATTCTTTTGAAATTATTTTCATTTCATATCTCACAGAAAACATTTCACAGATTCTTAAGTGGCATGCGAAGAATTGAAAATGAAGAAATGCAAGTATAAGGCATTCATTCACCATTCAGGAACAGGCATTCTTTGATCATGATTTTTGTGCTGCTTCGTTCATGTTGATGACTTATAGTGCAACCATATTTTATTTGATTTTAATTTATTTGATTTTTTATTTTATTTAATTTTATTTGTAACTACTCTAGTTAACTAGTAAGTTAACTGGTTTGTTTAATGCCGAGTTCAGACTGCAAGGTTTTAGCCCCAATTTTGACTCGCAGACAGGTTTTGAGAAATCGCTGACAAATGCCTGAATTCACAGGCAAATCGGTGCTCATTCACGCGAGTAATAATCACACAATATGAACTATCAAAGACACGATCTGAGAGAATCGCAGATGAGTCGCTGATGCCCGGGAGATATTTGGCATGCTAAACATCTGGAGCTGTCGGCGATTCAAATCTTGCCGTGTGAAATGAGTTCTGACTGAAAATAACATCGGCGATGAGAGAGCAGCCAATGAGAGAGCAGCATTCATTAGCGTGGGTACCTGCAGGTCAGCGGGAGGTTGGGGGAGAAGTTAAAAGAGCTCATTTTCAGTTTATTCGGACTCAAGAAATGGAGGGAAAATTAGTGTAAATTTGACATGAGCCGTCGTGTCTGTTTGACGTGTCATGTGAGCAATATCACAACCTAACCCGGTCAAAAAAATTAAAAAGTTGAGGAGAAATTGCTAATTCCCTTAAAAGCCAGGTGAGCAAATATGTATTTCTACCCCATTTAAGGCTTCTTTCTCGTTATGTAGTTAATAACAAAAGATATACTATGTGTTTTTGGGTGTGAGACATGGTTTGGACAGAGTTGTCTGCGATTCTTCCTAATATGAAGTCATGCAGTGTGAAACTCCCTGTCGCCGATCCATCTTGCAGTGTAAACAAAGCAGCGACAAAACGCTAGCCCAGATAGTCATGCAGTGTGAAAACATCTGTGACACGACTACTTTGAAAATCATGCAGTCTGAACTCAGCATAAGATGAAGTTTACTAAATATACACAAAGCTGAAAATATATTTCTAAATTATTTACAAACATGATTCAATAAACCTATGTCTTTGTCCAACATAGGCTTATTCTGAAAACGTTGCCCTTTATACATTTCTGGAGATTTAATTATTAATTAACTACTATGCCACGTCTTTAAAACAAATGCTACGGGGCAGCATGATGACATTCCTTTTCGCCTTTATCAGCCAAACGCTTCCATCCCTATGGATGGCTTTTCAGCTGTGGCCAGTTTGTTCAGTGGCAAGCCTTGATGGTGTTAGAGTCTGGTGACAAACGATTCCAGAAAAGCAGGTAAAACAAAAACAAAAGGCAAAAAATAAAATAAACAAGTAAATAAAGGGGAGAATGTGGTAAAATTTGAAAATGTGGTAAAAATCAGGCTGCTGTGAGGGCTTTGCTTTTCTGCATTGCTTTTCAAAACAAAGTCGGTTGGGTTTAGGAAAGGGGGTCAGTCAGTGGACAGTGGCCCCTGGTGGATTTAAGCAAAAACAGCAGGCCCGAATGGTACTCGCAAGAGAAATTTGAGATCTCAAAAAGCGTACACAGCGGCCTCTGATGGATTTGCGAAATCAGTATGCGAGCTGAGTAGTACTTCCGAATTCATACAATTTGAAAATCGGTATGAGAGAAATACCCGGATGACCTACTACTTCTGGTGAGATTCTGAAGTGCACATCCCATGCATGCTGAGCTATCCTATGATTCCCTGGGAGAGAATACATGTATGGGAGTGAAGCGACACAACTGATGCTAGTAGGTCACGTGACCATGACAAAATGGTGTGTGTAGTACATCTGAATTCCATTCATACTGCTCACATTCATACTGTATAGAACGTACTTTTCTAACTGCCGAGTAGTACGTTTAAATTCAAATGCAGTACCTACTGAATAGTAGGCAGTTTCGGATGCTGCCATTGTGATATTTTGTTTAGCTGCGATATATATTACGATATAAATACAAGTATACTAGATGATGAGAATAGCTCTATTTGGAAAGATTTCATGAATTTCGATCGATTAAGTCTTTTTCTGTGCAGTGCATCAGCATAAAATGTAATAGATTGCAGGCATATAAAATACAACAGAGCAAAAACAAGAGTGAAATAAACAGTGCTTTATAGTTTTCTGGGGAGCCTGACAGTTTTCAAATACAAACATTGAACAATCAAAGGTAAAACATGATAAATAATTGTATACAATAACATAAAAAAAATACCATTTAATAATATTGTTTAATCTTAGATAAGTAGTCTAATCCTGCAATGTGACTATTGCGGATACACACATTGCGGTATCGATGCTCAAACAATATGTTGTGCATTTACTGCATTTTCATTTTAGCATAACTAGGGCTGTGCAATATGGACAAAATAATTATAATGCGATTTTTTGAATGAATATTGCGATTGCGGTTTTATTTTTTGTTTTTGCTTTTCAAACAAGCTACATACACACATTCTGAATGTATTCAGTGCACAAGAAGTAAATTTCACAATGAAATAACGTAGTATTTAGTTTAATAAATAAAACTGTAGTAAAATTGTCTTCAAAACAGACAACATAAAATAAATTAATATTAATAAACCTCAACTCTAGTTAAAAACATACTGTACACAGTAGTACTGACTGCTTGATGAACAAAACTGTAATAAATTGTCTTAAAAAAAAAGGACAACATGAAAAACTAATTTCAGTCATAATAATAAATAAAAACGAACGTAAATCAAAACCACTTATTCGGTTCTCTGTGTGCTGCATCAGCTCTGATTAGTTTACATATTAAAATCATGCGCACAAGAATGTGAACATAATTCTAAATTAATTAATAGAAAAAATAGCAGCCTTACGAGATTTAGAAATTGCATGTGCTTAAATCGCAATTTTTTTTTGCGATTGCAATTAATTGCACAGCCCTAATAATAACTGCTTTCCTAGATATTCTACACTCACTCACTCACACATATCAAGTATTCACTAAATCCATGCCCCAGTCTGCAGAAAGGACTGCTTCTTCAAACCTCTAGAAATCCACAAAAGCCCTATCACAAAGCCTCAAAGTTATGGATTTGTTTTTGAGTACATTGAGGAAATACTGTCCCCTTCTGCGAAAAGTTCTGGAAATACATATTTACACAAGTTCCTCTTTAATTTGTTTCTACAGCATAAAAAAAACAGCTACTGGCCCAGACTCGCACTCTAAAGGACTTCTGAGGTTGTAAATAAAATTTGTTAACCAAATTGCAAGCAGTGTTTGGTCTAGCAGCTTGCCGCTAGAGAGATATTTTGCACCCTTGGCCTAATTGGGTCAGTAATGGAAATGTGGACCTCAAAAAAGGTGTACTGCTGATTTTCATTGCAAAACTACCTTAAAAGTCCTTGGCCCACATGAAGCTTTCTTGCAAATGTATTTATCCTTTGTTTTTTAAGTGAACATAATACAGCTTAGATGGGGCAATCTATAGCCACAGGGAAAACCAGAGTTATTTTACATTAAATCAGAACGCTTGTATTTGATTCAGATTATATTTAGCTAATTTATGAAAACAGATGCCGTAATGATGCAATCGCAATAAAAATTTAAAAGCACAAAAACAAAAACGATCCCTGGCTGTTTAGAGAAAAATGAAAAACATCTTATTATGTACTTTGCTACTAACTAAAACACACATAAATCCTGCTGCCGGGTCGGTGTCAAGTTGAAATTTTCATGAGCTGCTCTGAAATGAATCAAGTACCGCTGACAGGAACTAAGTAAATGAGGTGTGACTGTTTTTTGCATTATTTATGACAACGCACGCCGCATGATTTTAGGATAAGAGATACAGTAGGAATGCTTTCACTCTCATCTCAGCTGTGCAGACATTCTGGCCGGCACTATTGCAAAATGGCAAAAATATTTTGCCATTTTGAGGCTGAAGTGTATATCTCCTGAGGTTATCTAAGGTTTTTAAATCTCTTTTTGATCACTGCATTAAAAGGCACCATGTCTTTAGTGAGGTAGCGAGTTACAGCGTTAGTTATCTCCGGTTGCCTTTGTGATGTTTTTCATACTGTGTAATAGACACAAACAGCTCTGAAATTGTACTTTGCTGTTGGTTTGCTACTAAATTGAGTGTCACTGGCAATACTTTTAGTTGACTTTTTAGCAAGACGCACCTGCTACAAAGCTGTGGTGCTTTTTTAGGTGCTGGTTGTTGTGCTGTGGCAACAATTCTGTGACAGCTCTTACAAATGACCTGTTTCTGTTCGGTGTCTGTGATATCGAAACCAAGATATTTCTTTATCACAGACATAATGGTTTTCTTTGATATTAATTTGCCTATTAATGCTTCTGAAGCGGCAGACGCAGTCATCCCACTCGTCCGAGCTTCCCTGTTTGTCTGTTTTGTATTGTGGCCGTTCTGCTAGCTTAGATGCGCAATTTTGATTGGGCAGAATGAAAGTTTGCTAACTCAATTGGCTAGTAAGGCTGTCACACACAGATGGCAGTCATGCGTTTGCTCTGGGTGAGGGAAATTAGATAATATACACTAGCATTTTTTTTCTTTTTTCTTTTTCTTTTTGAAGAAAATTATTCTATTCAGCATTTACTAAAATGTAATTTTTTTTTCATTGTTAAATATTTATTACAATTTTAAATATCTGCTTTCGTATTGTATCTAGTTTCAAAATAGGTTATTCCTCCAGTCATTGTCACGATCACCAGCGATCTAATATCCAGAGATCGCTGGTACACACACATATCTCACAAGAACTACAAATCCACCACGTTTATGAACTACATCTCCAGTCATGCAACACACACACTCACCTGCTCCAAGTCACCAATGATCAGAGACTCCTAGCTGAAGCCACTCACCACTGATTCACAGACTATTTAAACTGCACAGACACACACACTGTCGCTGAGTCTTGTTTGCTTCATGTGACATTACAACGCGTTTCCTTGGTCTTGTTTTCCTGCGTTTCTACCTTCGCTTGCTAATCTGCTTATCCCTGCCTGCCGCCAGCCTTTTGACTCCTTGCCTGTTCTCGACCATGTTTCTGGACTGTCTGTATGCATCTGTTTACTCCTGTTGACCATTGCTATTCTAACGTCGCTAATAAACCTCAGATCCACACATCAGTTGTCAGTGTCACATCCCCGTGTTACAGTCATTATTGCTTTTATTACTATTAATAATAATAATAATAATAATAATAATAATAATAGTAATAATAATAATGATAATAAAGTGATTTCTGAAGAAATTCATAATTAAAATCACTGGAATAAGTGATTCAATTAAATTATAAACTACTTTGGAACAGTAATTTTATGGTGCAATAACATTTCACAATTTGTGCTGTATTTTTGATGAAGTAAACACAGCCTTAGTGAGAAGAATAAGCTTATTTTAAAACATTAAAAATCCTAATGACCCTTAAGTGTAATCCTAAGTGTATATTTCATTTATGTATGTTTCAAATCGCAATTGGGATTAGATTTCGATTAAATCGCACCGTCCTATTGCATAGGAACAGCTTTCTCCCCTGAGCAGTCTCCCTATTGAACTCTGCCTCCCACTGACTTTTTTGCCCCCCTAATACACCCCCCACTCTCCTCATAACTTATACTCATCACAATCACTGCACTATTTAGCATTTGCACATTTAAAAACTTAAAAATTGCACATATTCATTGCACGGATTTATTTATTTGAACTGTACATACCCACTGTACATGTACATTTGTAATTATGTACACACCCACTGTACATATAAATTTGTAATTATGTTTAGCTATCGGCACACTTCTGATTATTAATAGCAACCTGTACATATAATCATTTATTGTAAATCTCTGTTCATAGCTAATGCAACCTGTATATACAGTATGTACATAGTACATCCATTTGTAAATATAACTATTAGTTTCTCAATGGTATTTCTCACGACACTTTATAATTTATACCTGTATCCTGCACTTGCTGCTATTGCACTCCTGGTTAGACCTAAACTGCATTTCATTGCCTTGTACTTGTGCATTTGTAATGACAATAAAGTTGAATCTAATCATATACTGTTATTGCAATAATTATAATTTTGCTCTATACTGTGTAGCGCTATTCTGATGATATTAAAAGTCTCAGGGGTTTGGAATAACACAAGGATGAGTAATTAATAACATATTTTCATTACTGGGTAAACTAACACTGAGTGGGTTACATTTTAAACAGAATTTTCTCACAGTTCTTATTTTTTGGGAACATCTAAAAGCAAACACTTGTTTTGTTTACAAATGAATCAGCAGTTTTGAATGAATTGTTTGAATCAAGAATTCACTAAGTAATAAAGGAAGCTGCCATCACCTATCAGTGCCAGACAACAGCAAGCAGTCACAAAATCAAAGGGGGATCTCTTCAACCCAAGTCTAACACTTTAACATGTCCAGTAAACCATGCTAAACGTCTACAATCTGCAGAAAAGCTTCAAAATGAAATGCTGTCAGGAGGCGGCCCGCAATAATAATGGGAATACAAAAAAAAAGACTGAAGATAAATTAACCCAGAATGTCAGTGAGACTTTTCCATTTTACTTTGGCCGGAGTACTGCGCTGCTGATTTATGGGATGTTCTTGGTTCAATACGGCCAGAACCCTATAATAAGAAAAGGTCTTAAAATGCACTTCTCTCTTCCTCCATCTCTGTTTTACATCGCTATGGGCCCTGCATACTTTTAACCTTTTGTTCTTCTCCAGATGGCCACTCAGTGCTGGAGATATCCAGAAGCGCGACCTCTTGCTGAGGGTCAGGCGCCCTCGCATTCGCAACAGAGCTCGAGCTTTAAATAACCTGTAGCCACAAAAGCTCCCGACGGCAACAAATTAGCATCAGGCCGAACGAGCACAGACAAAGGTGTAGCTTTTGCGAATATTCCTAATGGTTGCTTTTATGAAAAAAGATCCATGCCTTTTTCCCCCCTCCGTTTTCCTTTAAGAGCGATAGGCTTTGAGAGATTGAGATGATAATGCCGAGGGATATAAATGGGAGCATTGAGAAATCTCATTTAAAAAGCAAGAGGAAGCGCAGCCTTGTAAACAAAATTCTATTTCACATTGTTAAAAGGTAATTTGTCTCCTTCGTGGCAGGCAGGGCCTTCATAAATAAAACAGTGAGCATTTCAGGTGCTTCCGTTTCTCCCTCGCGCTTTTCTCTCCTCAACTTTTTTTGTTTTCGCTCTTCTTTTATCGTCTCCGTGCGCCGAGTGAAGGTTTTAGGGGATGAGAAAAAGGGACGCGAACATGAGACGGGCTGAATGGGTTTAAAGACTTCCAGGCAGGATTTAAAGGGGAAACTTTGAACCTGATGGCACAACTATCTGTTTGAAAAACCTGTTGGATATTGAAAGTGTTATTCGCTCCTGGAATGTGCTCAGGGTTAATACGTGTATCTGGACAAAAAGAACAAATGCGCTGAATGTTAATTTGGCATGCTGCTCGTGCTCGCTCTACCTCAGGTGTCTTTCCTGTCTTATTTTTATTGGTTTTTATTAAAGATAAGTCTAAATTACAAGCATGTGCACAAAGCCTCTTAATGAAGGGAATAGTTGAGAAGACACATTCCAGCAGTACAGAGATATCCAATGTTCTGTTAGGGTCAATACAAATTAAGAAAGTCCATTTTAAACGTTACATAAAATAAATAAAAAACGGTTCTTCTAAATGAATGTTTATATTTATGGTGGTTTATTTCATGTTCATGTTCAATTAATGGTAAAGAATAAACATGGGACTAGGCCAAAAAGAAAGTAAGTGAGTGAGTGAGTGAGTGAGTGAGTGAGTGAGTGCGTGAGTGAGTGAGTGAGTGAGTGAGTGAGTGAAAGAATGAATGAAGTACATCAGGGCTATTCAATTGGTGGCCCGCAGGCCAAAGCAGGCCCCCGAGGCAATTTGTTCTGGCCCTCCGATTAGTGTAACCAAGACATCAGAAATAAATTTAGATTAGTCGAAAAACGTCCGCTATAGTGTGACGTGCGTCTATTCAATACAGCACGAGCAGCAGTTGAAGGCTGCGCAGAGAGTAGTCACCTGACATTAAGCAAGTGGTGCAAGCAGCCGAAAATATTTGGATATGTTTGTAGAAAATGGCTTTTGTACAATGCAATGATATTGTTATTAGGAATGCAACGTTTTGGCGATTTCACTATTAACTGCGATTAAATTCGTCACGGTTAAGTAATCGTAAAGGATTCTCAATAGCGCGTTACTGTTGCATGGAACGAAACTGCTGCAGTTATACAAAGTTATGCCACCTGTGCGCTAGTTTAAAGTTCGGTGCTTGTACACCGAGGACAATACGCACACTGGATTAACCATAGCGGCGGGCCGTTCCAATATCTCGCCCTTTTCGAGTGCAAGTTTGTTATTTCTAATGTAAGAATATTTGCCAATATGCACACGCAAGCGGAGCAACGCGCGTGCAGTAGAAAACATCTCACGCTGTAGCGGTGAGGTTGTGCATGGCTTTCAGTGCAATGTAAACAAAAGATATGTAAGACGAATTATTATTGAAATGATTATGTGTGTGTATGCGTGTGTAAATTTTCATTAGACGTGATATACGTGAAACCATGATTATTCTTCAGACTGTAATCGTACAACCAAAATCTAGAATTGTTGCATCCATAACTGTTATGCAGTTCAAAACAAATAAATTGTGTAGAAGAAGTCTACTTAATGCACTGCTTTTGTTGTGCTTTGAAACACAACATTTGAATGTTTGTTAAATAAAGCCTATTGTGCAATGCAGTGATGTTATGTAGTTTCAAGATACAACATATTAACATTTTAATGTAGAAAAAGCCAAGGTGGGTGTCTTAAGGAGCAAAAATGCAACGTATGCAGTTGTGTCCCCACTCATATTGCAAGTCATACTGCTCCGGTCCTTCGTTTGGGATGCTTTTCATGAACTGGCCCCCATGACAAACGAATTGAATAGCCCTGCTGTACATACATATGTATGTATGTATGTATGTATGTACGTACGTACGTACGGTATGTATGTATGTATGTATGTACACTGTAAAAAATTCAACTTACAAATTGTTAACTCAGTTTAAAATTGTTAGTTAGGTGGACATATTTTTGAGCTCAGAGTTGAATTTACTCATAAAAATGATTCAACTGCATGTTTGGAACTGTTTGTTCAATGAAAGTAAAAAATTAAGTTGAGGAGACTTTAAATTTTGATTTCTCCATATATTAAAAAAATAAAAAGTTGAGTTAACTTAAAATTTTAAAGCAACCGGCTGCAAAGAAATTGAGTTTATTAAGCTTCAGTGTTGCGGGCGCCACGGTGGGGTAGTGAGTAGCATGTTCGCCTCACAGCAAGAAGGTCGCTGGTTCGATTCCCGGCTGGGCCAGTCGGCATTTCTGTGTGGAGTTTGCATGTTCTCCCCGTGGTTGCGTGGGTTTCCTCCGGGTGCTCCGGTTTCCCCCACAGTCCAAAGACATGCGGTACAGGTGAATTGGGTAAGCTAAATTGTCCGTAGTGTATGTGTGTGAATGAGAATGTATGAATGTGTTTCCCAGAGATGGGTTGTGGCTGGAAGGGCATCCGCTGCGTAAAACAAATGCTGGATAAGTTGGCGGTTCATTCCGCTGTGGCGACCCCGGATTAATAAAGGGACTAAGCCGACAAGAAAATGAATGAATGAATGAAGCTTCAGTGTTTGAAGTTGTGCCAAATTATTCCGTAATGTATAACTGACTACGCCAGTGGTGTAGTGGTTAGTGCGTCGACACATGCACTCTGGTGTTCACGGCGACCAGAGTTCGATTCCCGCCTCGTGGTCCTATGCCGATCCTTCCCCTCTCTCTGCTCCCCATGCTTTCCTTTCAATACTCTATACTGTCCTGTTTATTTAAGGTGAAAACCCCGAGAAAAAAAAAAAAAAAAAAAAAAAAAAAGTATAATTGACTTAAACCAGCCTTTTCGGTCAACTTAAAAAAATTATTTGGCTCAACTTCAACCACTGAAGTTCAATAAACTCAAAATTTCTTTGCAGCCGGTTGCTTTAAAATTTTAAGTTAACACAACTTTTTCTTTTTTACAGTGAATGTATTTATGTATGTATGTATGTATGTATACGCATGTATATATGCATTATCCAGCATTTGTTTTATGCAGCGAATGTCCTTCTAGCTGCAACCCATCACTGGGAAACATCCATACACACACACTACAGACAATTTTAGCTTATCCAATTCACCTAAACCACATGTCTCCAGAGCACTTGGAGGAAACCCACGCGAACACGGTGAGAACATGCAAACTCCACACAGAAATACCAACTGACCCAGCCGAGGCTCAAACCGGCAACCTTCTTGCTGTGAGGTGACAGAGCGCCACCGCATCGCTTTTATATATTACATTTACATATTTATCAGACTAACCTTGATCCCTACGTGTGATGTAATTTCCTCTTCTATATTTTTACCGCATTTTGACTACACCGCATGAATCAGATCACAGAAGCTCTCTTATTTTAATATTTGAACAGATATTTTAAATAAAACCACTATATTATTTATTAAAACAGTCATGTTACTGTCCCTTTTAAACATTATATGAAAAGTATTCCTCTACCGTAATTCAACCAGCACTCTTTAAAGCTTTTTTCACTATGTAGATCTACAAGTTTTATAAAAACACCAGCTTTCATCAGACATATAAAACTACTATATTATTGATTAAAAGAGTCTTGTAACTGACACTTTTAAACCCCCTTTGAAAATGATTCCTCTACCATATTTCAGCCAGCACTCTTTTGAGCTGCTCTGTCCATTCAGATCTACAAGCTTTACAAAAAATTCAGCTTCCATGAGACGTTGCGGTTACAATTTAACTTCAGTTAAATTTTACAATAGCACTTCAAAAAATACGAACAGCAATGTTTCGAACAAATTCTACAAAAGTCAAAGCATATAAACCCGAGCTGATTGAAACCTTCTGGTATCCATCAGAATACAAAAAAAAGTTGACACGGCTCAGTGTTGAACATCTCCAACTCCCAGAGCGGCTGAATCATTAACTACTTTGCACAAGGTTACCCAAAAGGCCCCATGTATTTTACATGCCCTTCTGTACTGACATGGCAAGCGCTGTCTGTCTGCAGTGCTGATTTAAAGCACCGCGAGTTAATGTTGCATCCACAGCTGAATCCATTCCAAATCAGCCACCCTCGAAACGGGCTCTAAATCAAGCTCGGCATCTACATGCAAATTCAATTAGCGAGATTTATGTCACTAACGTGCTCGTTATGGTCATTGTGACAGAAGGGGATGTAAGACATCGTAGTCCAACCTTCAAGTCCAATGGAGACTCTTAAGTTTGACTTTATATGGTTTATTTGCCCTCTGTGGATATTAAGAAGAGACATTTATCAACACAGGCTCATTGTGAATAAGTACGCACATATACATTTCTGGAGAGCACGAATTATGTAGCCAGAGCTACCTATGGTTGCATTTCATCGTTCAAATGAACGACACGGGGTGGTATGAAGCCAGCGATGGCTTTTTAGCTCCTTTTCACGCTACCACCTGACCACTTACCTCCATTTAGACATTTTTCCACTGTTACGTTTGCTCAGTAGCTCGCCACGTATGTAAGCAGACTTGAGACACAGAGCGGATATAATGTATAATGGTGTCGACAAACTTTGTTGGTAAAATAGATGCACAGGAACCAACCAATAGTATCTGAGGTTTTCATAAAAATTATTAAGTACGAGCAAGAAAGCTAAAGATTGAAGCAGTGTACAGACGCTGTGACACGATACCTGATAGATTCAAAAGACTGAAGAGTTGTTAGTTTGTGAAGGAGATATTTATATTTGTTGACTGATTCGTTAAGTATTTATATATTTATAATATATAAATATTTTTTCTTTTCTTTTTTTAGAGTTTGTGCCCCCTTCAGGTCAAAGCGTCTATTAATAGGAAAGTGACTGGTTGGAGGTGTGGCTGACTGGGAGTGTACAGCTTCTTGACCTTGAGTTTGAAGGTTAACCCTCTAAGACCGACGGGAGCGCCTCTGTTTAAAAGCCAATAAAAACCGAAAGCATATGGCTAGAGCAATAACTTTTTTTGCAAATGAAATCAGAGACGTTATACTTTCAGATCAAGCCCAAAACGGTCTCCTGTTGCGATGTTTTCATTCTTTAATGTGTTTACATATATAGCCTAAAACATTTACAACAAAAAAAACACTTTAAAACATTGCACGCCTTTGCAAATGTGTTTTATAAAGGTTGTTATTGGTTGCTATGTTTGTGACGTAATTACCTCGTTTATCTTTTGTCTCGCGTGGTGATGTCACTCAGCGCGCTGTTTGATATACGTAATATGCACGCGCTTTTCTATGTATGTGTGTGCGCTCTGCTCATCGCAGTTTCTCTTTATCCGTGTCGGAACATCATAATTTCTTTCACACACACATGCACACAACACACACACATCCACATTTACACATACAGGCACAATATCAGACACACACACGCACACACACACTGGCATGGAGTCGTGACCGCACAACAAACAAAAAAATAGTCCGATGTTTTGGAGTTATTACTCGCGTCAAACTACAAGGAATTCTCCGACTCATCATCTGCTCCAGATTCTATTGCCAGTAAAGACGAAGCTGGTTTTTGTGTAGGATTAGATCCATTCCAAGACATGCTAGTATATTCTTTATAAATGCTTTGCTTTGGAGTATCATATGCTCATAAACAATGCTTTGCTTTGAGTATGAATATAAATATAACACAGAATAATCCCGATAGTATGACGCGCTGTTTACTCTTATCGTTTCACTTTTATGCCAAAAACATCAAACTTTTGTACCTTTAAACTTACATTTTTTGCTGTATTGCTGAATCGTGCTTATTATTTTACTTACATTGATGTCATTTTGAACACTGAAACCCTCAGAAGCCTCACCCCTCATCTGTGGTAATTTGTAGAGATTTTTTTGTTGATCAATCAAATTGTTCTGTCTACACTGTTTATAAAAATAAGTGTATCTCACAAACGAATGGATGTAATTAGTCAAAAACCCTTTGAAGCTATACAAAACTGATTTGACGCATGTTTTTTACATCGACAAGTTTGAGGTTTACATTTGTGTTATTTCTGTATATAGTAAGAACTAAGATAAAAATTGAGTGATTTTCAGTTTTTTTGTTGTTTATTGCACTTTTAAGCTATTTAACTAGTTAATATGGATTTATGACATACATGAACTTAAAGTTGGGGATGTAAGGATTTTATTGATATATGGCATTTCAAAATACTCAAAAGAATGACATCACAGCATGTAAAAATACTAAGATATACCCTGGCGGAATTGCTCTATGGCAGGTCTTAAAAGGTTAAACGGTTCTGTTTGTTTTCCAGTCCTATTTATAATTGTATTTTTTATCTAAATAATAGCCTGTTTTTTGCTTGTTTGTTTGTTTTTTGACTTGTTTTTTTTGTTGTTGTTGAACAAATAAACCTGTTTTGAATACATTATTTTTATGACTTTTTTTCTACAACAAGCGTCAAAAAATTCCCCAGTTATCACCAGATATGGCATGCAAAGGAAATTAAAATGCAGGATAAATTGCCGCTATAGATAGAGACAGGATTAATTAAATATCACGTTTAACAACTATAGTAAGACACGATCTGTCTGACGTGCATTGCTCTGAGGGGTTTTGTGGTTTTGGCTTTGGGTTTTGTTTTGTTTTTGTTTTTTGTTTCAAAGCACCCGCTGACTGCCTGGAGCTCAAACGTGCGCATAGGCTAGAGCACATGATAGAGTGTGTGTCTGTGTGGAATTGTCTATCGACCCAGCCCTAGTGAGAACGTGACCACGCGGGCTTTTCTTTTTCTGGATTGCTTTTGAAAACACTGTCGGTTGGGTTCAGGGAAGGCAGTGAGCGGGTCGATGTATAGGAAGATGGAAATAATTTTTTTTAAATATAATTGAATTGTGTGTTTTATTTCACATCAGATACACATTATTTAGGTTTCTAGAATGTTTAGTGTACTCTTCTCAAAGTTAAACAGCCTTTTTACTTCATACTTTTGTGTATTTTGGGAAAAGTTGATGAATTGACATGCTGTAAATCCTACAGCTCTAATCTGTCCCCTGCAACGAAGACTACTGCCAATCACCAGTAATAGTTAAAATAATATAATCATTAAGGTTGTTTAAAGAATGTAATACATATTTTTATACTCGAACTATAAGGCATTTCTCAATACATTTAGTAAGTTTGCCAACAATTGTTGAAAAGGGAAAAAAATATTTAAGCAGAATTCAAACTCATGCAGAAGTATTTATAACAAATTCATAATTACATTAGCATGTTTGTTAAATATAAACATTGTAAAAACAAAAACAAAAAGTGTCAATTTAAAGGTACAATAGTTGTGCTATATAAATGTTTCTAAATATCTCACCACTAAGATTTAGATTTATATTATCATTTAGTTTGAAACATATACAAATATTTTGTAAAAATATATTAAAACAGGAAGATTTGTCATTATGTTAGCATAGTAGTATAAATAAATGTGAATATAAGTCATAATTTACTTTCATTATATTATGCTGTAATATTTTAAGCACTGAAAAAAACTCAAAGCATGAATAAATGGATCTACAACAGGACAAACTGCGACATTGATCAGTTTAAACACCGAGACACAACCGAGTGAAAACTGTTACCAGACAAATCGGGCTGCTGTCAACTCAATCTGTTTTTTAAATCCAACATGCAAGACTGAATGCGCGCTGTACTGTAATTTGCAAGTGATCAGGTCTCAGTGTGCAGCTATTTTCTGGCACATTTTCATTACTTGCAATAGTTACAAAACAGACATCGGTATGGTGCCAGCCAGCAGACTTTCTTCCAAAATTGGCAGCGGGAGACTAGCAGTTAAGAAGAGTAATCACAAATCAAAACTAGGGCTGCACAATACATCGTTTCAGCACTGATATCGCAATGTGATCATTTGCGAGTCACATCGCAGGACATGCAATGTTGAGTTTGTATTTTAACTTATCATTTGCATGTGTTTTTGATGCCTGTGATTGTATAATGATTTTAAAAACATTCAGGTATAAGAAACTGTACCATATGTGACTTTAACTACGATTATTTTTATTGAATTATTTTTATTTTTATAATTCAGTTACTGTACTGTTAGACTCAGGAAACGATAAAACACTTCATTTCAATTGTAACTTTTTCTTGATTGTGTTTAATGATTGTTATGCATGAAAATACTCACAACACATGCAAATACAGAAATGCACTGCAAACAGCACAGACCACAATGAAAACGTGTGGGAAGACCCTGAATGGTTTATAGACTGTTTAATAGGTTTTATGGAGATGCAAATAGTAAACATTAGTTTAATCAATCTCTGACTAAAAACGTGCATGAAAATACAACACATTCGAATACAGAAATGCACTGAAATTAGCACAGACAACAATGAAAATGTGTCAGGGGACCCCAAAATGTTTAGAGATTGTTTATGGAGATGAAGAATTATACCAATCATCTAACATTCTTTCCAAGAAGAGATAAAAGTCATCTGGTGAACTTGCATACATAATGCAATATATATTGCAAAATATAACAATATTGTAATGTTAGATTTTTCCAGTATCGTGCATCAAAACACTAATTCAGTGTGCATGACATAAATCTTTCTCAATCTTCGTTTGCTCTATTAACTTCAACAATACAGTACACAGAAATTACAAAATTTTTTAAAATATAGTATTTAATTTAAATTTTGGCTTAAATATGCTTTTAATCATATGGATCATTTATATTTTAAAATGCAATTTGTTTTAAAATGCAATGTCCTTGTTAGCAAAGAAACTTTTCAGTAGCCAAATTCTTCAATCATCAATCTAATATGGTGGTCATAAGAACATGGTCAATATTATCAATGTTAAAAACTGCTTGATTTTTTTTTTTTTGTAGAAACCATGATACTTTTTTTAAAGAGCCTTTAAAAAGCATTATTAAAAAGTCTTATTTTGGTTTTGGGGGTCTCCAACAACAGGCTATTATTCATGCAGTCATAATAATACTTTCGTTGTTCTATAATAAGCATATATTTTTACCTAATTATCAAAGGGCCTTCCATATGATTTGTTCGATGTTTCATTTGTTCCCAAACCCCTCCTTCACATGAGGCTTATCTGCGCTGATTGGTCCAATGACCCAGTCTGTTGTGATTGGTAAACTGCGTTCAGCGCGAGATGGAGAGAAACGTCCAGCAGGCTTATGAAGTACTTAGAACAGGCATGGGCCGGTAAAAGATTCTGACAGAATGATAACCTTTGATAAAAATGTTTCAGTTTCACATTCTTGTGATTACTGCTCTAAAATATATTTTTAAATGTGTAAAAACATTTTCGCCTTTTAAAACAATATATTGTATTTTGAGAAACATTTTAAATATTTTGGAACAGTAAACATGTCAGGCTAAATAATTCAAATGAATCATTGTCTTGTTCCAAAAACAAACATTTCTTTAGAATTTAAAAAGGCAACTTTTTAACAGTATCTCCAGCAGAAAAGATGTCTTAAAATATAACATATAATATATATGTTATAGATAACAGATAATATATACATCTATCTTTCACATACCTTAGGAACGTTATAGCAGAAAAATTTTGTAGTTTTAAAACCTTGACTTTTCCACACCACGGTATACCTTGAAAACAGTTCGTCCCATGCCTAACTCAGAAGACAGCATGTATGTGTGAGCCCCCTGCAGGAATGCATCAAAGCAATGCAGTTAAACGCCAACATATTCCTCTATTCCCAACCACAACCCCAAGTAATCCACACATATGGCAAAAGTAGAACTAATGTTCAAAATAGTTAAAAAATTGACTACACCACGAATCTGAGGAACAGCTGATGGTGGCCATAGCAACAAACAGCAGGAGATTGCATGCACAAAATGCAATTAAATCAGTAAAGGAAGAAGCATGCGTCGCGTGTTCAATGTGGTTTTGGATGCGATATGTGAATAGCCCATACAGATTTAACTTGAAAGATACATTACAAGAACTGATCTATAATAGATACGTTATTACAAGCCACGCAGAGCGATTACAAGTTACAACACACAATAAAATACATATTTTGTAAACTACAGAACAAGGCAACCAGTTTAATTACACTTCACATTGTGTGGGAAGGAGAAACGCTTACAGGATCTGGAGGAAGAAGAAATTGGTCCATACAAACTGTGTAACAGTTACTGCCAAAGTCCCATACATTAGTAGTCTTTGCTCATCCTTCCTTTAATAACAAATGGCCGGCGAATCCCACGCTGCAGGCTAGGTTATTGTATCAATCTTCAAAAAAATGACAGGAACAAACACTGCACACAGTTGGCTACACTGTGGATTTGTTGTGAAAATTAACCTTAACCCTTCAATCCCCACAGCCACAGGTCTGGCCATCTCTCAGTGATCTTGACGTCATGATCAATCCCGTGATCCCTTGCACTCCGCTAGTGTCTGAAAAGAGAGGCACGATCACGTTTTACTGGATCCGGCAGTTTATATTTAGTATTGTTTGTGTTGACGTAGATACAAACAATCAAAAGATCCAAACAAATGACGAATCATTTAAACGACTCTGAGTTGAATCTTTTATTATAATTAAATAAATAAATAAATAAATAAATAATTAAATAAATAAATAAATAGAAAAAATATATATTGAGATTTTTAAACATTTTCAGATTTAACCGTCAGCTGGATGTTTTCATTCACTTAGAGCTGTGTTCCACACTGCACCGAAGGACATTTTCAAAAATCCATAATAGGGGCGCTTTAAAAGATTTTTCAGTTATTAAAGTTCCAAATTTTAGTTTAAACTTTTAGAAAGTTAAAAAAAAAAACAGCATGAATTTAAAAGTTAAATCTTTTGAATATTAAAAATGTCTTTAATTATTTTTTCTGTCCTTGCTTTAAAAAACATTTGTTTATTTTAAACATAATAAAGTTGTACTGTCCTTATGAAGCATATGTGCAAGACATTCACTCAAATAAAAGTACACATATTGTAAGTCTTACATATTACAAAATAGAATGACTGAGAAGTGAATAGGAATAGAAAAAACTCCAAACTGATTAAGCTACAAGCAATTCCCTATACACTTTGTGGCCCACGTCTTTCTGCACTTCTGAAAATGCCTGCTAAAAATGAATTTTCCACCAACCCACCAACCCTTGTTCTGAGTCACAGAATCAGAGCGCCGTACCAGAGTGTCAATCCTGCTAATACATTGCATTCGATTAGATCTTTCCAGACGTCAATCACAGAATGAACCAGAAGCACGCCAGTATTCTCCGCAGGATTAAGCCCGTGTTAAATTGGCTGCTCTACGAAAAAAATGAGCCATGAAGCCAAGGTGAATAAAAGCGGCTTTCTTAGAAAGGCAGGTGTGTTTGAGAAAAGAAAGAATAAAGATGGCGGGGGTGAGAGAAAAGTGAGAAAGCCCTGTGTTTGAATGAGAGAATTACTTCTCTGGCTCTACGAAATGGTGGCAAACTTCAGGGAATTCTTCACTGAAGGATAATTAAATGCTCGGCGAAACTTTAAATAAGCTAAATAAATTGCTTTTTCTCAATTATGCTTCCTTCTACCTTATTTTTTTCTCCACAGTTCTCATATGGCCTAATGTATATGACAACCTTTGGGAATGCAACACAACTACAGAAATATTGAGTGGCAACAAAACAGCAAAATAACATTCAAAATGGTCCACTAGTCTATACCTATACTGGAATATTCAACATGAAGGCTATGAGTCCACCAAAGTATTTATAGCTATAGAAGAAAATTGCTGTTTTTATAATTGAAAAGTCAGTATTCCATAATACAGTAGTTCATCTAAACCAGAGGTTAAACTTCAGATCGCTGACCTGATCTTACTTTCAGTGCATATTTACATTTCGTGGTATTCTATTATTCTATTAAGATTATCAATTTATTGCCGATCTATTATTATTGTCCATCATATCCTTAGAGATCTCCTAAATTACAGAGCTCCTTAAGGAAAATCCTTCTCAGAGATGAGAATGTGCTTTTACATGCATTAACACAATATTAAATTTGAAAATGTCAGACATTTACTATACAGGGACAAAATAAATGTTTTTTTGGAATATATCTGATTGACTTTACACAAAATGAAAAAGACTAAACTGCTGGACTTTAGACTAACTGAAGCGGAAAGTTAACATCAAACTGTATCCATCTTGAAAGAATAACTTTCATACAGTAGTTAAGGACAATCCAAATGACTTTGTTCAGGTCAGAGAACCACATATGAACATTACAAAAACTGAAAAGATTTATATATATATATATATATATATATATATATTTAAATGATCCAAGTTGAGTGTGTATTTTTTGATAACATTTATAACATTGGTGTGAAAAATAAGAATAATGCCCAACCAAAAAAATTATTAAATAAATAAATAAAATCAATAATATTTAAAATACTTGTTACAAATTAAGATTTAAAATACTTCACATATAGTATAAATCAAGATACAGCAACTTCAAAATGTACATTTCAGTAACAAATAATCATTCCTTAACCTTTATTATTTTAACATGAGTGTGCTTTGAGCCTTTGACATATCAATGAATGCTTCAATGCTGAACAGGTTCAAGTTTATGGAAGGCAGCTTACTTTACAACCAAGCCATACAATCTCAACTAATAATTTTAGGTTCAATCCCCATGAATGAGAATGTATGAATGTTTTTCCCAGAGATGGGTTGCAGCTGGAAGGGCATCCGCTGCGTAAAACAAATGCTGGATAAGTTGGCGGTTCAATCTGCTGTGGCGACCCCGGATTAATAAAGGGACTAAGCCGAAAAGAAAATGAATGAATGAATGTATTCACTTTATTTATTAAAAAAAATAATACTGTGATTCAAAATATTTTCATAACGTTTCAACCTCACGTTATATTAATGTTCTCAAAAAATTATTTAGAAGATTAAAACAAATTCACATTATATTAATGATCTAAGTACATTTTTCTATTAAAAATTATGAGCACATTCATCAAGAACAACTAACATCCTGTAGATGTTGTTCTAAAAATCCTTTCTATCAACTTTAATTGTAATAATGTTACAGGCAAACATTTACACAATGTTTAAGAAACATTACGGAATAAGAATGAGTACGTAAAATGGTTTTGCTTAAATGAAGGTTAACATTTGAGAGAATCTTCACCAGATTTGCAAAAGGAAGTATTTCAAAGTTACTTTAATAAGAAAACAAACCTATTTCAGTAAGTGTTGTGGAACAAAATTGTCAAAAGGAAGCATTTGACTTCCAAAAAACTGAATAAAAAACTAATCTAATTCAGTAAGTGATGTCTAGACCTTCTTTTCCCCATACTCCATTTGCTTTGCTAAAGTCAATTCTTTCCCCAGCTTAAAAAATACATGGGCTCAATACCCCGAGCACCGAGGAGCCCTGGTCACGTTTCAGCAATACAGCAGTTCATATTCAGCAGTTCATTTAGACTTGCAAATCGAATCTGCAGAGACACTTCAGTTGGTTACTAACCCTTGGCCCTTCTATGAATTATACAACCTGCAGTTTAATATTAAAAAAAAGAGAGCGGAAAAAAAGATTGAATTATAAAACTCTCCAGCAAACTAAGGGACAGTCAAAAGGATAACTTGTGCATAATTTTACCAGTTCTTCCCCCTTAGTCTGAGATCTAATGGACATTTCCCTGTGCGCTGTTAAATATGGAATATGCATATCTCATAAATGAATTCTCTGCAGCACTTACTAAGCCCGCTTCCACACTCAGGTTAACAAAGTTATGATTGGTGTGCAACTCTTTCCTAAGGCAAATGTCAATGTCAATATGAGCAGCTCAACTCTTATTATATGGAGATTTGTGTGGTATGATGCCAGCGTGTGCAATATTGTGGAGTTTGTAAAGTGTTTTCTTTTCTTGGTTTATTTATTGGGTCGGTGAACTCGCATCAACTGAAATGAGGTGAATTGGAAAATAAATTTACTGCAATTAGTTATTTAAAAACGAGGGTTAAAAAATGCTGCCTTTCGTTTTAGTATCTTCCTGAAGTCACATTTACTATAAACACACTACCTGACAAAAGTCTTGTCATCGATCCCAGTTGTAAGAGCAACAAATAAAAACTTGACTTTTAGTTGATCACTTGGAAAAGTGGCAGAAGGTAGATTTTTCTGATTAATCATCTGTTGAACTGCGTCCCCATCATCGCAAATACTGCAGAAGACCTACTGCAGGGGTGCTCAACCCTGTTCCTGGAGAGCCACCCTCCTGCAGATTTCAGTTGCAACCCATATCAAAACACACCTGCCTGTAATTATCAAGTGCTGTTCAGGTCCTAATTAATTGGTTCAGGTGTGTTTGATCAGGGTTGCAACTGAAATCTGCAGGAGGGTGGCTCTCCAGGAACAGGGTTGAGCACACCTGACCTGTTGGAACCCACATGGTCCTAAGAATCCCACAAAAATCAGTTAAGTTTGGTGAAAGAAAAAAATACAGGATCAGGCTCCAGGATTGGCCAGCCCAGTCACCAAGCATGAACATTATTGAGCATGTATGTGGCAAGACGGAGGAGGCATTGAAAATGAATCCAGGGAATCCTTATGAACTCTGGGAGTCCTGCAAGAACGCTTTCTTAGCCATTCCAGATGACTTTATCAATAAGTTATTTGAGTCATTTCAGAGATGTATGGATGCAGTCGTCCAAGCTCAAGGCAGTCATAAACAATATTAAAGCTGTTTCCACTGCACCATGACTTTATATTTTATACTGTACATTATTGTACATTATTGTGTGACAAGACTT
The DNA here is from genome assembly GCA_903798035.1 of Danio albolineatus. Taxonomy (NCBI): domain Eukaryota; kingdom Metazoa; phylum Chordata; class Actinopteri; order Cypriniformes; family Danionidae; genus Danio; species Danio albolineatus. The sequence continues at coordinate 512,367 of CAIGQQ010033974.1, read as the reverse complement.
TTGTCTTAGCAACATCAGACCTTAGTGTCCTGATTAAATAATTAAAAATCAAGGCATGATCAAAATTTATTTAGGTAAAAGAGTAATCTAGAGGTCTTTGCCTTTCATATAAGCCCCTTCTGATACCAATTTATTAACTTTGTTGTTCCTAAAACTTGGATAGGTGACAAGACTTTTGTCAGGTAGAGTAAACATTCTCCCTTGCATTTTAGTCATTGCACTTTGTGAAAGATTCTATATGTATATGAAGCTATGGGTAATGCAATTTGTTAAAAGTACACTCAAAAAATAAATAAATAAATAACTCATGATAAAGCTCATCATTAATTGTTTGTAATCTTTTGATTCTATGTAATTTGTCATTTTTTCAAACATTTTTTTTAACTCCTTGGAAATTCTAAATTTGATAAAATTGAAAACTATTAGATTTAATCAGTTAAAAGATATGAATATGATATAAATACATCTCAAGCCAAATTCAATCAGTTAAATTCTATGAGATTAGTCTAGCGAGTGGGGTATAGAGCCGAAAACCGTGAGCATGCGAGGCGGGTATCGTGAGTGCTAACTACGAACACCTGGACCTGTCACCTGTCTCACGGAGGAGCTCTGGATGATAAAGGAAAAGAGCTCTTTATATTTTACTTTTGGTTTCAGTATGGTGGGAGTCTCTGAGGAGCAGCTGTCTGTTTTGTTATTCATTAATACATTTTATAAAAGTACTTTGGTTCTCTGCCTCCTGGCCAGTAACTGCATTACAATTAGCTTATTCGGGGACAAGATTGACGCAGCTCCATACTCCACACAATGGATGAATGAATGAGAAGCATTTAAAACACATTGGATTTATTGATATTATTGCATTAATCTTGTTCTTATTGGTTTCATTTATGCTTAACTAACAAATATTAAATCACAAACTTTAATAGCTCAAACATGTTAAAAGCATGTAATGTAAATGAACGGAAATTGTATACGCAATCAGAATACATAAATCCTATTAGTTAGGTCTAAATATTTTTTTGAGTTTACCGTATGCTGCTTTTTATATATTAAACATAAAATGAAAATAAAAAAGTTAAACAAATGTGAAAATAAAAGCTAGAGATTTTCTAAAAAGAGAAAAAGGGGATAATTTTCTTCGATTTTTACTTTTACTTTTTATTTGCATTTTAATTTAACTTATTTTATTTGTTCATTTTTTTATTAGTGAACAATTAAAACAAATAAAACAAATGGGAAAAATGGGAAAATAATATAAATAGCCAATTTTTTTTTTTAAATACAATACTCAAAAGTGAGAATAAATGACAATACAATATAAATACAATTAAAATAAAAAGTATGAAAGTAAAAAGTGAGAACAAATTGAAAAAAGAAAAAAGAAATAATAACAATTAAAATAATGAAAAATAATATACAAAAAAAGTGAGAATAAATAAAATTTTACATAAAAAGTTAATTAAACTGAAAAAAAATCAATTAAAATAAAAAGTATGAGGGCTGTGCAATATGGACAAAATAATCATATCACGATTTCTTTGAAAGAATATTGCGATTGCCATTTTATTTGTGATTTTGGCAACTGTTTTTGCTTTTTCAAACAAGCTTCATACTTGCATACATACATACATACATGTTTTCAGTGGACAAGAAGTGCCTAACAAGACTTTTCAAAATGAAATAATATAGTATTAAAGTTTAATAAATAAAACTAGTAAAATTGTCTTTAAAACAGACAACATAAAATAAATTAAGATTAACTAACCTCAACTCTAGTTAAAAACATACTGTGCACAGTAGTACTAACTGCTTGATAAGACTGTAATGAATTGTCTTAAAAACAGACGAACTAACCTCAATTCCAGGCATGACAATAAATAAAAAATAACGTCAATCAAAACCACCTATTTGCTTCTCCTGCTCAACTCCGTCATGCGCAGAGTGATCTCTGATTGGTTAGCATCTTTCTCCCGCTCAGCTTAGCTGTAATTACCTGGTGTGCTGCGTCAGCTCTGATTAACGAATTAAAATTATGCGCACACGAACATATTCTGAATGAAAATCTAAATAAATTAATAGATAAAATTGCAGCCTTAATTGGTTTAGAAAAATCGCATGTGCTTAAATCCATTTTTTTTATGCGATTGCGATTAATTGCACAGCCCTAGTATGAAAGTAAAAAGTTAAAACAAATTGAAAAAAAAAAGAAAAAATAAAATGCAATAAAATAAATAGAAAATAAAATACAAAAAAGAGAGAATAAATAGAATTTAACAAAAACTTAAACAGATATTGTAAAAAAGGAGCAATACAATTTAAATAAAAAGTATGAAAGATGAAAATAAAAAAGTAAGAGAAAATGAGAACTAAAAAGTTAAAGATAAAAAGTTTGAAAATTAAAGTGTGAAAGTCCAAATTATCTGAAAACAAAGTAAAATGAATGTGAAATAAAAGTGAAATAGTGTAGGAATAAAGATAATTAATAAAGATAACATGAGATAAAGTAAATATAAATTGTATTAAAGTTTACATTGAATTAAAAAAAACAAAGTTACAAAAAAATATTGAAGAGAAAATACATGCATTAAAAAAATATTCTATATCAGTGCTAAAGTGTTTCAAGCCTCTTCTGAACTTTCAGATTGTTTGGCCACCCAAATTAAATACAACACCACTATATCAAAATTAATCCTAATCAAAAGCAGGTCATAGACATCACAGTAACAGAACTGTCATCCCAGGTTCATCCCAACTGAGTGACGCTGTGCAGATTTCAGGAGCTAAAGCAAAAGTCACTGGATTCTCTAAACCTCCACATTTATTTTGCAAGTCAGCCTCAAGAAAAAAAATCAAGAAACATTTCAACCCGTCTTCCCGACCCTTTTTCTCCCTCAGCAAGCAGCACATGGAGATCAGAAGATGCTGGATATCAGTTCGCCTTCTCCCTCATCAGTTCTTCCGCCTTCCTCTGAACACCCACCATACCCCCTTCCTTCATTATTATTTCAAGAAGATGTTTCAGCATCAAAAGCCTCTCCGGCGGAAGAAACTGTCACTTCAAAAGTGCGGTAACCTCCAATCCCTCAACCAAAACATTCCTTCTGAACAAACACCATCAAAATAACTGTTAAGATTACAATTATATGACATTACTAGTTTAAATAAAAGCCTCCAGAGATCGTCAGAATTCTCTTTTCTATCTAACGAAAGTGGAACTGAAGAGAGCAAGGGCTTTCAAGCTCCACAAATGATCAAACACACAGTAAATGTGCCAAATTGTGCGCAACTCTAAATTCCAGTTATTATTTTAAAACAGTCGTCCATACATCTTCAATTTCAATCAGGACATATGAAAAAGCAATTACGTTTGGCATCACTGATCTCAAACCTGCTGTGAAACATCCTGCCATGCGCTATTTAAATATTGTATCAACGCTTTTTTTCTTTAAGAACAGAGAGAGTATGCGAGATATAATAGCCATTAATACTCCTTTGCTCGTTGCATTCATTTCATTCACATATAAATTTGTCAGGCTGTTGAATGCAATTTGCCTGTGGAAATGTAATTTCCCCTGAGAGACGTCAATGCTGTATATTGGAGTGGGCCGTTAGCGTATATGAGCAAACCGGGGTTCGATGAGCGCGACATATGGCTCGTAATGTGATAAACATGTCACTTAACATTCATCCGAAGACTTCAGCGTGCTAACGGATATGAAGCATGTGGATCTTTTTACATTCTGTCCGCAAGTCTCTGCAGAATTTCATCAATACTAATCCGAGCTGAGAGAGATGCAACAGTTTATTTAATAAATCTGAAGTGTTTTGTCGGTTAAACCCTAAATGCCTTGAAATAGTGCTGTCGGAATTTATATAGGGTTTCCCTCTGATTGTTGACGATGTAAATTAGGCAAAGGTGGTCTGGTTAGCTAAATTTTAAATTGCAAAAACAAACAAAGATCATCAGTAACACTGTAAAGTCAAACAGTAAAGTTAAATTAGATTGAATAAGTTCCTTTGATTCAAATATTGATTTGAACTTAATGGAAGCAAGTTGTGTGAACTCAAAATTGACTTAAGTTAATTAAGTCAATTGACTTAATTGAGTTAAGCTGATCTAAAACTGACCGAGTTCACTTACACTAGCAGATTTCTAGTATCCGGCATGCTTTGCGTCAGACTGTATAAGGAAAATAAATGTTGAAATGGGCGACACGGTGGTGCAGTAGGTTGTGCTGTCGCCTCACAGCAAGTAGGTCGCTGGTTCGAGCCTCGGCTGGGTCAGTTGGCATTTCTGTGTGGAGTTTGCATGTTCTCCCCGTGTTCGCGTGGGTTTCCTCCGGGTGCTCTGGTTTCCCCCACAGTTCAAAGATATGCGGTACAGGTGAATTGGGTACGCTAAACTGTCTGTAGTGTATGTGTGTGTGAATGAGAATGTATGGATGTTTCCCAGTAAAGGGTTGCGACTAGAAGGGCATCCGCTGTGTGAAACAAATGCTGGATAAGTTGTCGGTTCATTCCGCTGTGGCGACCCCAGATTAATAAAGGGACTAAGCCAAAAAGAAAGTGAATGAAATGTTAAAATGAAATGTTGTGTGTTTCTTTTTTTTTTTTTGGAGACATACATTGGTCTTTAGTGTTGTGATATTATGGAATTTACAGAAGATTCTGTCATGTTGCAACTTGTAAGGTTTGAGGGAGTAAAGCCTGTGATTAGGTTGAAGATTGGCTGAAACATTTTTTTAAACTGTATTAGGCATGGGACGATAACCGTTTTTAAAGTATACCGTGGTTTAGAAAAGACAAGGTTTTCATACTGCCAAAATTTCCTGCTATACCGTTCCTAAGGTATGTGTAAGATTTTTTATTTACATTTTTGTTTTTTAGGTGTAAATTGGAAAGACATCTGTGTTTTTGAAACAAAATGAAGACAATGATTCACTTGAATTATTCAGCCTGACACGTTTACTGCTCCAAAATATTTAAAATGTTTCTCAAAATAATATGTTGTGTTCAAAGGAGAAAAGGGTTTTGTTTTTTAGCCAGACATTTAAAAAGAATATATTTTATAGCAGTAATCACAATACCGTCATACCGTGAAATTTTTATCCAAGGTTATCATACCGTCAGAATCTTATATCGGCCCATGCCTAAATACAATGCATGTATCTACCCTCAAATGATTTTTGCTGCTTGTTGAAGCTACTTATTTAAAATCTGATGGGCTGAACCCACAAAATTCTTGAGCTGTACTGTGAACTTACTCCATTTAAGTTGAAGTGATAAGGTATTTAAATAATTCTTTACACTGTAAAACCTAACAGTCAACTTTATTTAATGAAATGTGTAGTTACCGTATTTTCCGCACTATAAGGCGCACCTAAGAGTCTTAAATTTTGTCAAAAAATGGCCGTGCGCCTTTTAATCCGGTGCGCCTAATGTGTGCACTGAGTTCCAAAATGCAGCGCCGGGCGAGTTACGCCACCATATGTGAATGGATTGTGGATGCCTGGGCTAAGGTATCTGCTTTAACTGTTGTTCGAGCTTTCGCGAAAGCCGGCATCATTGCTGAACAGGCACCTGGCGACGAGACTGACTCTGAGAATGATGAAACAGAACCCGGCATATTTAATGGCGAAACTGCCCAGCTGTTCAATACAGACACAGAAGATGAGGACTTTGATGGATTTGTGGGAGAAGACTGATTAAGATAAAGACATAAAAGACAACGTGAGTGTATTTCCATTATTTTCTTGTAGATTGTATGTTTTAGCGTGCGCCTTATAATATGGTGCGCCTTATGTATGGGTTAAGTACAGAAATAGACCCCGTAATTGAGACTGCGTCTTATAATCCGGTGCGCCTTATGGTGCGGAAAATACGGTAACATAAAATTGACTGAAAGTTTATTCTACTCATTTGAAAAGAGTTTTGAGCTCAGTGTTGAAGGTAACGAGTTAAATAAATACCTCATTATTTCAACAAAAGGAGTAAGTTCACAGTACTCGTATACATTAGTTTGACTCAAATGGTTTGTAGCAATCCTTTTCCTCAAACGTTTTTTCCTCAAAAGTTGCCTTAACTTATAAGGTTTTACAGTACTCAGTTGGTTTGAGTTCTCTTCATCTATTACGTTTTACTGTGCTCAAATTGCTTTGTTTACTTAAATGGATTAGGTTCACAGTACTCAGTAGGTTTGTGAAGTAGTTTTTGAACTTAAATGGTTTGTTGCAATCAGTTTCCTCAAACGCTTTTTAACCTTAACTTATTGGGTTTTACAGTGCACCTTCAACACGGAGTTCAAAACTCTTTTCAAGTTAGTAGAATTGACTTTCAGTAAATTTTGAGTTAACTGCACTCATTTCATTTGATAAAGTTGACTGTTGGGTTTTACAGTTTATACTTAAAAGGCAGCTGTCATTTTACAAAACACTCATAAACATTTGCTGGTGCCAATGCACCTCATGTTATGCGTGCACACATTATATTCAACCCAGGCTCATTGTGAAAACGTAGTCCTACGAACGTTTCTGGAGAAAACACATTACATGGTCAGAGGTACGTATGGCTGCGATTTATTTTTTTTTAACGAACGATACGGGGCAGTGTGACGCTGTTTCTTTTCGCGCTTACCAGCCGACCGCTCACCTCATGTGGACGACTTTCCCGCTGCAACCAGTCTGTCCCGTTAGCTCGCCGGAAGTGGCGGAAGTAGCGGAAGTGTGTGGGTGGGTCAATCAATAAAATTTTGGTTGGGTTTAGGGAAGGGGGAGGGTGGGTCAGTCGATTGGACGGTCAGTCAGTCATTCAGTCAGCCAGCCAAACAGTCAGCCGACAGCGGCCTCTGATGGGTTTACTTGAGAACGGCAGGCGTAAATGGCACTCGCGAGAGACATTTGAGATCTCAAAAAGCATCCGCAGTGGCCTCTCGTGGATTTGCGAAAACAAAAAGTGCAAAAAGACAGACCTGACGGGACGTATTCCGCGGCCTCCAGAAACGTACTTAGGACCACGTTCTCAGAATGAGCCTGGGTTGTTTATATTTGAACCATCTACTGCATCATTATGGTTTGGGTTTTCTCTGTAATGTGCAACAATGTTACAAATAGCTTCATTTGTCAATCCTGAAATTCTTCTCACAGTCTACAAATACAGTTTTTACAAGAAAAGATCCCTAAAATATGCATAACAAATACAGTATATATATTTTTACCAAGTTATGTTATACAGTTTGAAATAAATGGTGAACATGAATATGAACAAACTACGGTGGTCGAGAGAGCTTAACACGCTGTAATTTAAGAAAGCACATGCAATAACAAAAAACACCAGCAAATTATGAAACGATCTTCATCAATTTGACAGCACATCTGTTGCAAATTCTCACAACACAGACAGCGGAAAAAACGCACAGCAAATTGGTCAAAACAAAGACAACGGAAGAAACGTGCAGCACATCGGTCAAAACACAAACAACGGAAGAAACGCGCAGCAAATTGGCCAACACAAACAAACTAAATGCCCAGCAAATTGGTCAAAACACAAACAACGGAAGAAATGCGCAGCAATTTGGTCAACACAAACAAAAGAAACGCCCAGCAAATTGGTCAAAACACAAACAACGGAAGAAACGCGCAGTCTGTGTTTTGACCAATTTGCTGCGCGTTTCTTCCGTTGTCTGTGTTGTGAGAATTTGCAACAGGTGTGCTGTCAAATTGATGAAGATAGTTTCTTAATTTGCTGGTGTGTTTTTTGTTATTGCATGTGCTTTCTTAAACTGCAGCGTGTTAAGCTCTCTCGGCCACCGTAACAAACACTAGGTTCTTTATTCAATGTAATATTTGTTTAACATAAGCTGTACTATAATAAATACGTGTGTTTGAAAATGATAATAATACAACAAAAACCCAACAAGAATGATTTATCAGTAAACCCACCAA
>CAIGQQ010033974.1:469097-499424 GCA_903798035.1 Danio albolineatus | reverse complement strand
TTGCACACTCTCTAATAAACACTGCTCAAGTGCACATTTTCTTGTGCGCTCTCAAATAAATGCTGCTGAAGTGCAAATTAGTGCGTTTATGTAACGAGTATGTCTCCAACATTTATTAGACTTGTTAGGAGTGTCTCCAATAGACCTACAGAACGGCATTGATGCACCCTGAAGTAAAGTGAAACGGCCATAAACTCCAGCAAGAAAAAGTCATTGTATGCAGAACAGTAGACCTTTATCTATAAATAAAGTAGAATTATGGAAACTGTGTTAATCATAGCTGTGTTTAAAACTATTGATTCATCAATAAAACAGTCGACTCATAGTGGTTCGAATCAATCGCTATGATAACGAGTCTTTAGCCGTACTGGCGTGACGTTGATATAGAACTCAAGCCCTGCCCGTGTGTTGTGCGTGCAGATTCGTGCCAATTTTTTACGGATTTAAATGTGTTTGTGAGCTCATGATCCACTGCTGTTTGTCGTTGCTATGGCCACCATCAGCTCTTCCTACACATGTGTGGTGGTCAAGTTTCAAAATAGTTCAGCTTTTGCCACAGTGTGGATTAATACTGAATGTGCGTCATGGTTAATAATAGAACAACATGCTGGAGTTAAACTGCATTACTTTAATGCACTTCTGCATAGGCTCACACATACACTCTGACTCATTCAAAATTGTTGATAAGCCGTGGTGGGCATTTCTCTCTGTCTTACGCTGGACGCAGTCAACCAATCGCAATAGACTGAGTCATTGGACCAATCAGCACAGAGTAGCATCACGCTAAGGAGGGGTTTGGGAACAAATGAATCGCTGAACGATTCATATGGGAGTCGCTGAGATAACTAGGTTAAAAATAAATGCGCATTTTAAGACAGTGAAAGTGTTTTTTGACCTTGCATGTATATCAGACTGTTGTTGAAGACCCCCAAAACCAAAATATGACCTTTTTAATGCATAATAGGGGGTCTTTAAAGGGTTAAACAAATAACGCACAGCACTACTATGATTACAGAAAAGCTCTCTTCGTTATAATTCACTTTCCTTTTAATATGTTTTGGTGTGGTTATAACCCGCTATTAAAAAAAAAACAACAACAACAACAACTGACGGTTCTGAATGAGAAGCTGTAATGTAGCCATGGAGTAAATGAATTTTGGAGTAGTGCCCTGCCATGGAAGAATAAATGTAACGGAAATCATGAATGGTATCCCACCACAGTTTTTACACATATCATTATAACATAAGTCATCATGCCATTACATTAATGTATTTAAGGGTGTATTCACAACACGAAAGTCTGTTAGCTCACTTTAGTTTGGACAAAATATTGTATTGGTGTGGTTTACTTGAACACTGGCCTTTTCGCAAGCGAACCAAAAATTGTAAACAAAACCTCGTGTGCCAAACCAATCATTTATTGGACAGTAATGCTTGTGATCATGTGGTGTAGTGTGCAACTATCAGGTGTGTGGCTGAAGAACCACCACTGACATACTGCACAAATAAAGAGCAACGAAGTCGTGAAACATGTATTATACACAGTATAATACAGGTAACAATGGTAGATTAGTTACCTCAGACAAACATATAGCAGACAAACACTGCAAAGGTTTTTCCTTTATACAAATACAAAACTTGTATCACAGCTGGGCATTGACTGTTTTTTTATGTGATAGTTCTTTTTTTTTTTTTTGTTTAGATTAGATTTAACTTTGTCATTACACATGTACAAGTACAAAGCAACGAAATGCAGTACTTGGGTACAGTCCAGGCAATTGAACCAAGTGTGAAAACACCCTTAGTTCCCTTGTCATATTGCAAATTGATTTGATTAATTAAATCACCATACACTCTGTTGTGTGTCACATTTAAAATTAATACATACATTTTTTGCTCATTTTGTTCAGCGGTTCAGTTTATAAGTAACCACTGCAAACTCAACTGGCGTATTTACGTACGCACTATTGTCATCATTTTCAAAATAACTGTGAACAGAACATCACAGAACTTCGCAAGATTCGTAATCAGGCATGTTTGTAAGCCTGTCTTCACAGGAACTGGACATTTTCATCAAAACAAAAACTCGACTACATTTTATCTGCCAAAACAAAAGTTTTTTTTTTTTCTCTTGCAATTCAAGAAATTATGACAAACACTTTTGCACAAGACACATTTTCTAAAATATACTCCCGTCTAGGGTTTGAGGTCCACTCCCAGCAGTTAAAAAAAAATCCTATAGAAAACATTGCATATTTTAATAAAATTGTTTAAAAAAAGCAAGTAAAGTTTGCATGTAAATAAGTTTTGGGCCATACAACGAAAGCCAATGAAGTTGTTTGGAAACTTTTCTACATTAATTTTTCATTCTGCCAACTAAATGACTCCAGGGTAAATAAATGCTCTAATCTAAGGGTGAACTGTAGTTTTTAAAAAGTTAAATCATCAATATTGTGAAATCAAAAAGTTGTTTGAACTTTATAAAAACACTGAGGGTAGTCAGAGAGACCTTTCTATCTGGATATGCAGCTTGCAAAAGGAAAGGAAGCAACAAGCCATTTCGCTTCCAGCCACACAATTGCGGTCTTAGATGCATTAATTATGAGCCGTTCTGTCAAGTGAGACGATGTGATGGATTTTATTTAAAAACTTTTTTGGGGTGGTGGGTGGGGTACATTGTGTTGTTGGTCGCTTTCTGAATCCCTGTCCTCCAGCATGAATTTCATGCATATAAATCTGCTATAAAGTTTTATTTAATGCAAGAGGTTATCTGAAAAACACGCAAGTCATAGGGATCAACCTTCAGAAAAACATAAGCTAGACTTTTCACACTCTTAAAGAAGTAATCAAAAATTTCTGCAAAAAGAGAGGTCTCTATTTTAACATTTACTTGTAAAAAAAAGTAGTGGTCACAACAACCTTTAGCTGAACACGTTCAAAACGGTGGAGATGAAAATGGACTTTAGGGAAAAAAAACCTGCACTCCCCCCACTCACCATCATGAACAGCACTGTGGCTGCAGTAGAGTCATTCAGGTTCCTGGGCACCACTATCTCTCAGGATCTGAAGTGGGACACTCACATAGACTCTATTGTGAAGAAAGCCCAGCAGAGACTATACTTCCTTCGTCAGCTGAGGAAGTTCAACCTGCCACAGGAGCTGCTCGTGCAGTTCTACTCAGCTGTCATCCAGTCCATCCTCTGCACTTCAATCACCGCTCAGCTGCCAAAACCGACCTCCATAGACTACGGCAAATAGTCCGGACTGCTGAACGAATCATTGACACTACCCTTCCTACACTTCAAGAACTGTACTCTTCCAAAGTGAGTAAAAGGGCTCGCAAAATCACCCTGGACGCCTCGCACCCAGCACACTGTTTGAACTGTTACCGTCTGGTCAGCGCTACAGAGCACAGAGCACAAAAACAGCCAGACACAGGAAAAGTTTCTTTCCTCAGGCCATCTACCTCATGAACAGTTAAATATTTTCCTAATGTGCAATAAACGTGCAATACTTTCTCATACGCACTTGTACACAGCACCTTAAAACAATATACGATTCAATACTTCTCCTTACACATTTGTACACAGCACCTTATAACAATATACATTTCAATACTTCTTACGCATTTGTACACAGCACCATATAACCTGTATATTTATAACAAATTTGTACATACATTTCAACATCCAGATCGTTGGACTGACTGCATCTCTGTTTAATGTCTATCGTCTTTTTTCATATTTATTTTGTGTTGTCACTTGTCACTTTATGTACACTGGTAGCTTCTGTAGCCAAAGCAAATTCCTTGTGTGTGAAGCACACTTGGCAATAAAACTGATTCTGATACTGATTAAAAAAAAAAACATTTAATTACAATATATCAAGTGGAGGACTTCAAGAACCTCTACTCACTCAAACACATTTTTGTTGCTTGTTCTAACTATTTTTTTTAAATGAGCTGGAACACATATTTTGAGATTTTGTTGGGACAACTTACTTGTTTTATGTTCAATCCATATAAGTTTGTAAAAACGAATAGGCTAAACCTAAATGCTTCATGTTGTCCCAACACAAATCCATTATGTAGAACCGAACATTTTTTAAAGTGTTGTTTCAAATGCAGTTTGATTGTACATAACTATCTATCTATAGCATAGGTCTCAAACTCAATTCCTGGAGGGCCGCAGCTCTGCAGTTTTACTCTAACCCTGATAAAACACAGCTGATCCATGACTACTGTGTTCATGACTACTGGATCAGCTGTGTTTGATAGGGTTAGAGCAAAATTGTGCAGAGCTGCGGCCCTCCTGGAATTAAGTCTGAGTCCTACTGTATGATCTAAAGCATTGTGATCTCGGTTTGATTACGCATATAATGATAATAATTATATATTATATTATGACATATATTAAAAAATGTGAAAAAGGCTATTTTTTCAGTCCTAGACTTTGTAATAGTGTATGTTTGTGATGGTTTTGTAATGTATATATTTTAACATCCATTGAACATTTTCATTGCACAACAAATAAACAAAAAGATTCTTTAGATTATTAAAATGTTCTTCACACTATAAGAACAAAATTCTAAGAACGGTTATCTGAAAGGTTATAATGAAAAGTTGTCATAAATTGGTGGATCTATCATCTAAAATATCATCATCATCTTTGTTTGTTTGAAATATTTCATGTTCTTTTTTATTTCCTCTAATCAAAAGCTTTCTAGAAAATATTGTTTTAATATCCTAAATTCGCTCTCCATCTTGGTAGCTCAATACATTAATGAATATGAAAAATGAGTATTTCAATATGGGCGACACTGTGGCTCAGTGGTTAGCACTGTTGTCGCACAACAAGAAGGTAGCAGATATGAGTCCAGGGTGGGTCAGTTGGCATTTCTGTGTGGAGTTTGCATGTTCTCCCAGTGTTGGCCTAGGTTTTCTCCGGGTGCTCCCCCAGAGTCCAAAGACATGTGCTGTAGGTGAATTGAATAAACTAAATTGGCCGTAGTGTATGTTTGTTAATGAATGTATATGGATGTTTCCCAGAACTGGGTTGCAGCTGAAAGGGCATCCGCTGTGTAATACATATGCTGGATAAGTTGGTGGTTCATTCTGCTGTGAAGACCCCTGATGAATAATAGAACTAAGCTGAAGAAAAACGAATGAATTAATATTTCAATATCCAACCACACACTGCTCTTGAACCCTGAATCCTGTCATTTTCTTGCCATTGTGTAACAAAAAAACAATAATAATAATTTTAAAAAAATTTACATTCATAAAGTTTAAGCACTTGCGCGGAGCATATCTGATTCACCCTTTTATAAAAACTAAATGACAAGCAAATTCATTTTTGTAAAAGGAGTTCAAAAGGTTCTGCATAACAATTCTGAATCATAATTAATTCCCTTCAACTTTTAAATGGAACAGAAGACCTGACTGTTATGTAAAAAAAAATGTCAATTTTTTTATGAAAAGGAAGCTTGGTATCTCATTTCCCAATCTTTAGGAGTTCTGGAACTGATTTTGGTAACCTTGAAAATATTTGGATCTTTAATAGCATTATACGGAGGATGTGTTTTGCGAGAAATGAGTTCTGAGTCGCACATTTTTATCAGAGACCCTGACGGTGAGCCAAGCAAATATTAACAGAATGATACCAACAGTGTGACAGAGACCCATCACAACCATTACCCAGTCAATTATACAGCATGTAAATCACGCCGCGACAAGCCAGACAGACTGATAACCATAAAACTGACAGACAGCAAATGAAAAGCACACCGCCAAACCCGACTTATTTCTCCCAGGTGAAGCTAGCAGATTCATGCCCAATGTAGTTTTCCAGCCTTTGATTAAAGAAGTCTTTTTAATTTTGGTCTTAAAGCTGTGCCAGGGTCTTTAGTGCAGATGCTGTAACCGTATTTTGTGACAGCGAGCCGTCATTAAAATCAAGAAAACTATAAACTCTGAGAATAATGAGCGCTATCTCTAACCTAATAATAAAGTGAGGCTGTATATCTTAATGGAGCGCCAATGAATCAAGGTCTGAATGACAACAAAAGCAGAAAGTGATCAGGGCAGAGGAATGACCTAGATGGACATTATGTGCCATCTGATGCAGTAAACGAATAACTGTTACATATAGGGCTGGGCGATTTGGCCTAATATCAAAGACTCGATTAATTGACCATTATCACTTGATTGCGATTCATGAACGACTATTTTAATTTCATTTTTGTGTCCTTATAGTTCAGTGACAGGCTTTGTACAGTAAATATGCTCACTAGGTTTGGGCAGTAATACAGTAATATGGTATACCGTTGTCTCTAAAAATAGCAACGGTATGATACAGTTATAGCGTCATAAAAAAAAACGATGCACTCATATAGGAGACAAGGATTGAATATTGCATGAAATCTATTTAATGCTCTTCGTGTTTGTCATCACAGGACAGCGTGGAGGAGAAGAGAGAGGAGGGGAAAGATGGCGAGTTGCGCACCAAGTGACCTGGTCTTGAAATAGGACACAACTTCTGAACTTTGCCAGTATTTCAAGTTGTTTCGACCGAGCGAGAAGGGAGAGGCGGTACATACAGATGAGGCAATTTGTAAATTGTGCAACAAAAAGGTATAAAAGGGACAGTGTCTGTTGGAGTTCCTGACTCTGTGGTCATTAAAAATCCCATGGCACTTCTCGTACAAGAGTAGGGGTGTTACCCGGGTGTCCTGGCCAAAGTCCCACAGTCGGCCCTTACGATCATGGTCTTCCAATCATCCCCATCCTCCGAATTGGCTCTATCACTGTCTCTCCACTACACCAATAGCCGGTGTGCAGTGAGCGCACTGGCGCCGTTGTCCTGTGGCTGCCGTCGCATCATCCAAGTGGATGCTGCACACTGGAGGTGGTGTGGAGAGAACCCCCTCATGATTGTAAAAGCACTTTGGGTGTATGGCCATACACAATAAATGCGCTATATAAATACACATTACATTACATTTATTATAACTTTTCTAGATGGATCAAAATGCATGTTTTCATCCAGTTGTTATACTATATTAACAACCCACCAGTCACTCTTTCCTTTAAAATCAAGCTTTCCTTTACTTTCATTAAATGAAAATGCTATACCAAACAGAACGAACACAAATAGTGAACAATTCTTTAAGTAATATCAATGGAACATTCATCAACAAGTTAATTACTTAATATTTAGGTCTAATGTAACGTTCTTAGACCTGGGACACACCAAGCTGATGTCAAAGAACTAGCCATCTTAGTAGTCTACGCTCAGCTGTTTTACTAAATCCTATGGGAAAACATCGGATAGATTAATAAAAAATAAACAGCAAATAAAGTTTGTAAATAAGTTTTGGCCCATACAGTGAAAGTCACTGGAGTGGTTTGGAGACTTTTCTACATTTATTCTGCATTCTGTCAACTAGGGTTGGGTATCTCTTGGGGTTATTTCGATACCGGTGCCAAATTGATACTTTTAAAACAGCACAGGTGCCAAAACAGTGCCTGAACAGATACTTTTGAGCCACAATATTATGGTGGATGACTCAAGAAAATCTTTTTTGAAAAAAAAAAAGAAAAAAAAAACTTCAATCAATATAATTAAAGTTTAAAATATATACATGTATGCATATTTTATTTAAATTGCATTGCATTAATATATTTCTTTTGATCATTTGTTTGTTAGCATTAATTTAATATTTGCTTTATGACATTAACATTACATGTGCTTATGACTTACCTGTGGAAAGGCTGTCATCAAAATCAGGGAAGACATTTTTCTAGAGTTGGGGCTTGTGACTACGTTTACATGGACGTCAGTATCTATATTTCCATCCAGCTATTGTTAGTTGCATTTTGAATATGCGCATTTAAAAAAATGATGTTGATGGAAACTCTATGATGCTCATAAATTTTGAAAATGTGCATAAAAAAAATGTATGCACATAACTGAGTAGAATAAACGTTTTACTCAATAAGAAAAGATGTGCATAAACAGCGATGGAAACACTTTTACCGCATAAATTTCAGTATGCGCAGCTATTGGATCAATAATTTCAGCTATTAATCCAATTAGCGTATTTGCCATAATCTAAATTAGACTATAATGTGATTAAGGTGTTTACATGAGTTGCTTTTTGAATGTTCCTTTAATGATCCCGTTTTACATGTTATAGCACAATTCGATTAACATCATTGTGTCACCATGCTTTTTTATGAGTTTCATGTAATTCTAGGTGTTCCATTTTTGAATTTTTTGACTTTAACAGCAGTTTGGCAGTTTCACTTTCAATCACTAACTTGAGATGAGAATATGAAGCAAGAACTGGTGGAAGAGTGTTGTTTTAAAAGAAATTTGATAGAGCAAATTGAATGGAATTATATATATTAAAAAAAAACTTCCACTTTTTATGAGGCTGGTCGTGTGTCTGCGGTTTTATAAGGCAATCATAAATCGCTGTTTACATTGTAGACTCTTAATCAGATTGTTCTCCTAATCATATTAAAATCAGAGTATTGGTGTCCATCTAAACATACTCTGACAGCTTGCAACATCATCTGACACTTACACAAAGCTACTATTATACTTCCTCTGCCTTTAAGTTGAATCCATGAGCAATGGTGGTACTGCCATGTGCCCCTTAAATGTTTGACATGTTCCCCTTTACACACAACTTTAGAAAAGCATCTGCTGAATGTTGCGGTGTCAGAATTCTTGCTAGTAAAA
Organism: Danio albolineatus; assembly: GCA_903798035.1. NCBI lineage: Eukaryota > Metazoa > Chordata > Actinopteri > Cypriniformes > Danionidae > Danio > Danio albolineatus. Next base: position 490,677 of record CAIGQQ010033974.1, on the reverse strand, counting down.
TATAGCCATACTTTAGATTTGATGAACGTGATCATGCGTATTGATAAATCTGAAGGGAGTCATTCTACGGATGCGCTGTACTGCACATTGCCTAAGTGTGTGCATTCCCTAAGCAATAAGAACAAACGCCTAACATCTCTGACGGTGTCTGCAGGGGCACCGCTAAGGGGGGGAAGTTAGGATGATTCTAAGGGCCCATGCACTCTAGGGGCCCACAGAGATCTGCTTTATAATTAATAACAGTACTATAATGTAATATAAATTATGAATGTATCTCTAAATTACAAGTAAACCAATTTATTAGAAATAAAAAATAAAATACGGCTTATGTCTGCCCCTCATGTCTGTCACAACTGTCACTCACTGTCAAATTGCACCCCCTTCCTATGGTTCAGTCCGTCAGTAGCGGGAAGAGAGTTGATGCTCTCAGTGCGATCGTCAGGTAAACTGTCAGCAGCGATGACCTCGAGGTTTCCATCAGCTGCGTCCCAAATCACATACTTATGCACTATTTGACCATTTCGCCATTTTTTAGTATAAATAGTGTAAGTAGTGCGTTCACACTGAAAACTCTAACAATAATGCACTTTATTTACCCGGATGATGCACTCATTCAGCCGGTAAACAGAACTGTGTTTATGATGGACACTTCACACACTCAACGACCGCAGCTTTGAGCACGTAACAGAAGGGGCGGAGCTATCACGCGCACATGTTGGATAACTTTATTTATTTTGGATTGTGAGAGCAGTATTCTCCTGTGAGAGTGATTATAGCGCCTCCTGATGGTGAATGCGGTTACACTCATGCCAGGTAGGCTATTATTTGGTATTTTGGTCATTTATTTCATTAGCTGCGTCCCAAATGACACACTATACACTAAATCAATAAGACACAAAATGATACTACAATGAGACCCATAAATAAGAAATGTTCTTTTGTTTAAACTGACCATTACTTAAATGGCAAAACCCTGGCCTTCTTGCCGGCAAAATCCTCAATAAAAAAAAATTAAACAAATTTAAATTAACAGAGAGCAAAATCCAGCACACTGCAAACTAAATAAACACAACATAAATACATTTGAAACGGTCTGTTGATTAACCTGACAGTAACTTAAATTCCAAGTGCCAAATGGCCTACTTGCTTGCAAAATCTTCAATCAAAGTGTATTGCACATTGTGAGACGCTATTGCAGTACAGTTATTTAAATAGTTACACACTGGTGTTTTGTGTGTTTAGAAATGTAAAATTTGCAGTGAATATTTGATTACTGTTCCTGTTTTTGTACTACATTTATATTTGAACAATAAATCATCTGCTAGCTACAGTCATGGCTGTTGTCTTATTAAATACTGATAAGTAGTGGACAAAATTAATAATAAAATGCATAGGTCAGTATAACTACATTGCAGACAAAGAGTTTGGATAGCTAGGTTGGTAGTAGGGGGCCTGTGCTCATATTTTTTTCATGGGGCCCAAAATTGCTAGCGGCGCCCCTGGGTGTCTGTATCCAAAAAACGACTGTGTGGTCGCATCATCATCTGCGTCTGGTCCTGTCTGGACCCAAAATCTGTGTGCCAACTGAAAATGGGCGTACCTCATGATCCTGCATAAGAGGATGAATATTTCCATACCTGCAGGTGGCAGTATTCTGTATTCCATATCATAAATGGAAACTAGAACTGGTGCTGCACATATGCAAACTGTAAACAAAGCAGCATAGACAAAGGGAACACAGAGGAACTTGCTCATGCAAATAGATCTATATCTATATTATTTGTAAATATTTTACAAATGCAATGAAATGATGGTTTCTTTGTGCTCCCTATTGACAGATGGAGAATTAGAGCTGAACAGCTATTCAACAGTCAACACCGTTTCTGCATGCAGAATTTGGTAAACTCCTTCTAACATTAGCCTGGAGGCAACAAGTGGAACCAAATCAAGATTGAAACGTCTCAAAATCTAAACTAATGTCAACTTGGAACATTATTAACAACATTACACTATTTTGGCCAAACTACCCCTTTCATATTCCAGAACTTTTCTATAGTTTTCTCTTCAAAATACTAAATATATTTACATTTACATTTATTTGTTTGGGCAAAGATACATTTAACTGATCTAATGTAACAATGAAATGTTTACATAATTATTTAATGATATTAAAAAATAACTGATGTTAAAGACTGTCAATTCATCAAATATTGTTATGCAGCAAACTTTGGAATAGCAGTGTACATGTGCTTAAGATATCCGAGGCATAGCTTTTAATCCAGCCAGACCTGAGGTTCAGGTCTAAAAACTCGTGAACTGCATTGATTTGCGTGGAGAACGAAAAAAAAAAAGTCAGCACAGACACTTCAGGGATTTCATAAACTGTCACTAAGGCAAGCCCTCTAAATATTTATGTACCAAAAAGCTACAAATCCATAGCAGAATTCTGGACCTGCAGTGCACAACCTTGCAGAGATAAATTAGATACTGTCTGCTTCAATATTGTTACTAAATGCTTGCTCTGCGAGAATTAATCTTAATTTGCAGAAAGGAAAGCTTTTCTGCCTTCGGTATTGCTCACTCCCTCTGACATGCATGTTGCTTTTAATTTATCTTTACACTAGCAAATACAAGTTTCTTCATTGGCTATGCAACTGTTTTGTTTTTGTTCAGTTTTTTTGCACCAGATTTATCATTCACATTTTGTCCTGGCTTCCTTTTCATCTTCAAAACTTTAAATACTTGTGTATATTTACATTCACCAGCCACTTTATTAGGAACGCCTGTCTAACTGCTCGTTAACGCAAATTTCTAATCAGCCAACCACATGGCAGCAACTCAATATTTTTATTCATGTAGGCATGGTCAAGACGGCTTACTGCAGTTCAAATCGAGCATCAGAATGGGGAAGAAAGGTGATTTGAGTGACCTTGAACGTGGCATGGTTGTCATAAAGCCCAAATCATCTCAGACTGGTTTCTTAAACATGACACTGTACTCAAACGGCCTCCACAGTCACCAGACATCAATCCAATAGAGCACCTTTGGGATGTGGTGGAAGGGGATATTCGCATCATGGATGTGCAGCCGACAAATCTGCAGCAACTGCGTGATGCTATCATGTCAACATAGACCAACATTTCTGAGGAATTTTCCAGTACCTTGTTTAATCTCTGTTACGAAGGATTAAGGCAGTTCTGAAGGTAAAAGGGTGTCTAACCCATTATTTATAATGTGTACCTAATAAAGTGGCCGGTGAGTGTATATTGTGATAATGAAGCACTGAAGTATTCGGGTTGAATAGTACATTAAAAATTGCTAGGACTTATAAACATTCAATATAACTACCAAACTTTGTGGCAGAATATTCAACTGAATATTATTTTAATTGTTTCCATTGCTCATAACTGAAGTACTTTGGATGCACATTATCCACAACAAGATAATAATAATAATAGTAATAGTAATAATAATAATAATAATAATAATAATAATAATAATAATAATAATAATATCTAAATTAAATCTTATAATTCTGATCAGAGAAGAAAAAAACTGAGATGAAAAACTCAGAATAGCAAGAAAAAGGTCCGAATTCTGTGCTTTTATCTTGCAATTACTGCCTTTTTTTCTCAGAACTCCCACATAATTTTAGGTTTATGCTCCTTATTGCGATTCTGACTATATTTCTAGCAATTATGACTTCTGAATCATCTTACAAAAGAATTAAAAAGAAAAAAACTGGACAGCAGTGAATAATTCATCAAAAGTCTTAACATGATTCAACATGAAATTCTAACAGCTATCTTACCCGTGAAGTCATGTGCCTGCAGTTTTACCCATCTCCATGAAATCGAATGAGACATCAAGAGCAGATACATTAATGTTACAAATTACTGTGCATTAAAAAAAATAGATGCATCAGCAAGGTCTCGGAAGCTTCCTCATTAAAACACAATCTTTAAATGACTGAAATAAAAACAAAATGATTCATTCAAAATTCTCGTTAATAATTAAATGCATTTAGATAAGGTAACCGATTTAAATGTGTAGATTTTGGTATGTAAAAATAAAACATTAAACAAGCTTTTTATTTGCTTTTTACATCCCGTAAGAGTGAGTTCGTTCCTAGAAACAATAAACATCTTAATTATTCACTTTATAAAATATACTAAATTGTAAGCCTGTCACAATAATCAACATATCTCCCTTATCGCACAACATATGGACATGACCTTGATCACTTTTGGTGATGCAAAATATATCGCCCATACAGTACATAAAAAACAATTCTAGCAACACTTGAATTGCTGATTGAAGCTGATTGCGCAACATGTTGGACGTGTCAAAGGTCAGTATGGTTTAAAAAAAGCTATAGTATTTACTATAAATTACGATTGTATTGTAATGTGAAGTGGACGCTGAAAAAGGAGGTGCGGATCCAAACGCAGATTTATTAAACAGAATGGTCAGGCAAGCAACAGTCAGCACAGGATCAAACAGATGTATATGGGCAATTCCAGAGTCGTGGTCATATAACAGGCGAATGATCGAAAGGCAGGCAGCATACAATGTAAACAAACAACATAACAAGGCGAGGGTCAGAACCGGTAAGGCAAGGAAAACGCGTCATAATGTTCACAATTCAGTATAACAAAACTCAGCACTGATGTGTGAGTGTTGTATAAATAGTACATGTAGTCAGTCTTTACAATCCTTCTGCTCTGTGTATGCACTCAGTCAGGATAAGGAACCGGTGTGTGTGGTGCATGACTGGAACTTGTAGTCCTTATATCGGCAGATTTGTAGTCTTTATAGTGATCTGCATGTGTACCAGTGATCTGCAGCCGCTCGATCACTGGTGATCATAACAAGTATACTTTCATGTGGGTGTATGACAACTGAAAATAGATATTTTTTACCTTGTATTTCTTTGCTTTATTATTATTATTATTATTATTATTATTATTATTATTATTAAATTATTATTTATTTAGGATATGCGTTTTCACATTCTGATTCCAAAGTCTCATTATTAAACTGTTAAAATTACTATAATTAAATTCAATATTCTTAAGAATAAAATATTATGTGTTCTTTAGAAGAGCGTACTTGCATTGTGACGATATTATATTGTCATTCTGGAATAAATGGTCTTAAAATGACGATATTATAATTTAAATCGCAATATATTCTGGTGCAATATATTGTACAACAAAAAAATTGATATTTTGACAGGACTACTAAACTGTGATCACTATAGAAATATTAGAAATGGAGCCGTTTATACCACATCAATGACTCTCTGAATATATTCATTGGTAATAAAATCTTGATTGTGTGGATTCAGGTTTTTAAATCAACATTAAAATCCCACAAAACGCTGCAAATAACATAAAAAAAGAAGCAAGGGCAGATATGATAACTTGAATTGAATCAATTTGTCATCGCAAAGGTTATCAATCCCCTCAAAACCCACACTCACTCTTCTCAGGTTGTTATTTGCTGAGGTGGAAAACGTGCCATAGCGATTTTTTATTTTATTCTTTTTTTGGCTTGTCTCTTTTAGTCCAAAGCCAACTATTTGTGCATGTCAGCTCAGTGAGCTGAGAATCCAACTTGGCAGCCCTAAAATTTTACTTTATTTACAAGCAGCCTTTCCCCGGCAGTCAAATAAAGGTTCAATTTCACAGAAAAGACAAAGTGCCAAATACGGCAAGACTGTCATACATCAGCACGGATCTCCGTCAGACATCATGAAGCCACAGACAGACAAGATCAAAAAGATCAAGAGATGGAAGCATTAACCATCTCTCTGATCAAATATACTGTCCAAAAGCCAAAATGAAAGTGAAAATTCTGAAATTGTTTTAGTCTCTGTCACTGCAGTGACGATCAATCAGAAGCACGGCCAAACTGATTTTTTTGTAAAACACTGAAAATCCATCTGACATGTACAAACTTCAGCTACAAACTTCCTGAGAGGCTAAAATCAAATTTGGTCCTCTGACCAGAACAAAAATGGACTGAATTGAAGCCCCAGATGAAAATCGAAGAAATAATAGGAGGCAATCAGCCACATTACAAGTCACTTCCTTTGCATGAAGAAAATGAATTTCCTCTTGAAGTCCAGAAATACTCTTGAAAATGACATTAATTTAATCAGACGTCATTTAATCTGACGTCAAATTCTCAGAAACTAAAATGATTTCAGCACACTTCCCCTTCATCTTAACAGCACATCAGCAAAATAATAGTGCAGATATAGAAAAGCACTTAATTTGACACACAATAAAATTGTAGTTCTCATTTACTCACCCCTGTGATGTTCTAAACTCATACTGCTAGCCTTCTTCTCTGAAAAACAAATAAATAAACAGAGTTTACTGGGCTCAGGTTCCATATTTTAATAGATGTTCACTAAATATCCCTGGTCTACTCCTCACGCAAAGCTAAGGAAGGCTTCAGAAGGTATTTTAACTGCTTTTATGGAGCTTTTCAGCAATATTTTTAGCCTAAAAAATGCAGAACGTGCTCAATGGAGTGCCTGTTTATGTCTTTTATAAATAGTTGTTAGATTGAAAACTTTAAGAATACCTACTCACTTTCAAGAGGGATTCACCCCCCAAAAAATGAGTGCCTGCTCTATAGATTACATTTCATTCCTCCATTATATGCCATTTTCATCCACTCTTCAGCTATATTGTTTTATTTATTTTTTGTTCTAAAGAGTACTCGCAACTGTGTGTCTGCTTGTAATAAAAGTGTGACAATATTGTTTCATGACTGTGACAGTTTCTCTCAAATAAAAGGCACCCATTTCTCTCTATTAAAGAAATTGTACTTAGTTTCACCTCCTTATCTCTCGAGATATTTTCCCCTCCTCGCTTAAAAGTTTTCTTTTTCAACATTTTACAGGCTAAACTCTGGGTTGTCTGACAACTTAACAAGCAAAAGAAACGTGGCAGCACATGCCAGAGTTTGCCTTGCAGATTAAGACTAAACGCATTTAGATACGATTTAAAAAAGCTCGTAGTTCATGACCTTTATAGTCTTGTTTAGAATGATAAATATTTGGATTACTCTTTCTGTTGTAGCCATTTCTGTATGAGGGCAGTAGTAGAGTAGAGGCCAATTCAAAGGTCCAAATATGAATTTTCATCAAGGTCAAAGCTCAAGAAAGAAATGGTTAACAAAACTTGATTTTAATAAACATGCACGCACATGAATCAAGCACATTACGTCGCAGAAATAGAAAATTCTAAAATGCACATTTTGGGCGTCACTGTAGCTGATGGTTTGACTCATTTGTCAATCAAAAAGGAGAAACGGCACACTGCCACTTTTGCTCTCAAAAAATTTTTTAATAATATGCAACGTTTCGACCTACATGGTCTTCATCAGGTTAAGAAACATACAACTGAATGCGCAAGAAATACAGATCAAGCTCTACACATCACACCTGCAATCAATCACCGTGATCAGCCAACAGACAAGCAATCAGACACATATCAATCACAATATATATCCAATAATATGGAACACATCCATTTACAAAAAATTCAATACCATTACACACATCTTTTCAAAACATGTTAAAAAAAAAAACACATCCCAATTCTTACTTCATAGAGGACCGAGCTTTCAGTATAGAAATATAATACAAAACACCTGCAAGTAATAATCACATAAGTCAATGACTCCTTTAACATACCTTTATCGCGTCGCCGCGCCGCATGTTGTTATTACATCAGCATCTTTAACTAAAGGTCATTAGCTAAGCAGTTGGTGAATTTGATTTTCTTCGTCGGTGGCAATGATTTATCCAGTCGCATGTAGCTCTCTTAGACAGACTCTTACATTTGTGTTTTGTCAAACCGCTCGTGGATAATTGATCTGCTCGATTGGTTAAGACTGAATCGCGATTCGATTCAGGCGGACCAATACGTTGAAGAAAATCGGCTCAGGTAACGTTTAGCATATACAAAATTGCTTCAATAGACTTAAAAGGGTCATTTAATAGGCTGATTTCACTATATTTCACTGCTGTTGTTACAGTAGACCCACTACACTTAATCTACACTTTTTTATTATAACTTAAATATAAACCATTATTATTAGAATTCAATATATATTTAAAAAATAATAGACCTACATTAAAATAAATACTGTTTCATTCATTCATTTATGTTTGGCTTAGTCCCTTTATTAATTTGGGGTCGCCACAGCGGAATGAACCACCAACTTATCCAGCATCTATGTTGTACGCAGTGAATAGTTCTACTTCCAGCTGCAACCCAACACTGGGAAACACTATACAGTACACACACATACACTACAGTCAATTTAGCTTACCCAATTCACCTATACTGCAATTGGACTGGTGGAGAAAACCCACGCGAACACGGTGAGAACATGCAAAAACTCCTCATAGAAATGCCAAATGACCCAGCCAGGACTCAAACCAGTGACCTTCTTGCTGTGAGGTGATTGTGCTAACCACTGCACCACCGTGATGCCCTATAAATAGTGTTTCATCACAAATAAATTGAATGATTTCTTTGAACATTTGAACTGCAAAAATCACATCACTTGAATAGCATTCTTATTTTGAACAAGCCTATATAATACAACAGCATACATTGAATATACTGTAGAACCCCTGCTGAAAAAAACAAGACAGATTAAACAAGATGTTTGGCTGGTTTTAGCTGGTCGACCAGCCTGGTTTCAGAAGGTTTTTAGCCACTTCCAGGCTGGTTTCAGCCATTTTCAGCTTGTTCTTAGATCGTCAGGCTGTGAAATGACCTTGAAATGGTCAAAAAAAAACTTCTAAAACAGACTGAATGAGCAACTAAACCAGCCAACAAGCTTAGGCTGTTTTTTGGGGGCTGTTTTTTCAAACAATGAAAAGAAATAGACAAAAACTAAGGTCTTAGTTATATGTGAAATTAACTTGAATATAAAAACATCAATGATCAACATTACAGAACACTTTCAGATATCTCCCAGTTCTTTGTTTTATTCTGGCACCTAGTGGTAAATATCTTAATAGTCCAAATCAATTTAACTGGCACTCAAATCTTCAGATTTCATCATTGACTGTGGTGAGTCGTTCTAAACCCCAGGTATCAAACTCAGTTCCTGGAGTGCTGCAGCTCTGCACAGTTCAGTTCCAACCCTAATTAAACACACCTGATCAAACTAATTGAGTCCTTTAGGCTTGTTTGAAACCTACAGGTATGTGTGTTGGAACAGGGTTGGAACTAAACTGTGCAGGGCTGCGGCCCTCCCAGGAGTTTGACACCCTGTTCTAAAGGGACTGAAACTCTCTGACAGCAGGTTGCCCAGATGAAGGCCAAAGGAATGAAGTCTTTCAGTCATAACAAGAGAAGTTCCAAATCTGTGATTTCCAAAATATTGTATCTTTCCTAACTAAACGAGTTACTTCACCCCAACAATTTTAATTCTGCTAATAATTTCTCACCCTCATCACTACTCATTACCTGAGACCTTTGTTTATCTTCGGAGCACAAATTAAGATATTTGATATGAAATCCGAGAGATCATCCATCCTCCATAGAGAGCAAGAGAAGTTCAAAGTTCAGAAAGGGAACCAAAGCATTGTCAAAATAGTCCAAGTGACTTCAGTGGTTCAACTGTAATCTTACAAAGAACTTTTGAGCACCAAACAAATGTTTTTTACTTCCTTTTCAGATCATTAAAGTGCATGTTTACTATGGCAGTAGAAAGTATTACTATTCAGGTCATCAGGGCAACATGCAAGAGTCATATTGCCCAGTAAATACAAACCCTGATCTGGGTGAGTTTCATTGACATTGGTGAACAGTTGGTGAACAAAGTCATTCTTAGATTTTTTTAAAAGAGTTCTTGAAGCTTAGCATGATAACAGTTGAAGTCACATGGAATGTTTTGGCTCCTTTTAACATCTACGGATCCTTGCTGTTGATGGAGCATGAGAGAGCTCTCAAATTTTATCTAAAATATCTTAATTTGTGTTCAGAAGATGATCAAAGGCCTCAATGGTTTGGGACAACATGAGGGTGATTAATTAATAACAGATTTGTTTTTGGGATAAACTAACAATTTAAGTCCCCTCGTTTAATCCCCAAAAGACAGGATAATACAGACAATCTCAATGGGAAATCAGTTCAACACTGCCACTGTAATTGCACACCAGTTCTGCACTGAAAAGGGTAAGGATCCGTCTCTGCATACAGAGTACTAAATATGTCATGCTGTCATTATCGAATGACCTACTGTTGCAGTGTCAGTTGCTCTACTTCACTGCCTTTTCACAAACTCTCTCCACAGGCCTCACGGGGTATAGTGTACGTCATATGCAGCATTCAGAATCTGGTCAAAAACAGTTGGCCATCCATAGGTACTTCTGGCTACTCTTTTAAAGAGTACTGTGGCATTCAGTTCTCACTTGCTGTAGAGGGAAATAAAGGAAGCATATGCATTTAACACAAACGTTCATCGACACAAGCTAAAGGAATAATTACATCTCTGAATAATAATATGCCTCAGATACATTGAAGTGGAAAAATAACACAATGGTCAGAAAAAAGTATCTTCAAAAGAAACTCTTGAGACACTTTGACCCAGTTATTTTTCTCTCCAGAGTAAAACACACACACACACACACGCAAAGAGAGAAATAATACATGCATAAAGAAGGAACCCCTGTGGAGTAAAACTTCATTCAAAATCAACACAGTCTGCGCAGCATAATAAGAAGTCCAAAAACAAATCTATTGTGGCTGGGCTTGTTTCAAACGACGCAAAGAAAAACACAACAAATCCCAAGTCAACGACACGTCGTATGCTGAAGGAACCAAATATGAAACGCCAAATAGTGTTAACGTTGTCCTCCATGACACTAATGAAAACATCATTTGACGGAAACCGCATAAGCAAATGACAAAACTTACAAATCTCTTCATTTCAAGCACTTTAATAGCTCTCCTAGAGCACTCGTTCGACTTTCTCGATCAAAAAGATGAATAGACGTGTTTATTTTGACGCCGCAGTTGTATTCTCTTTTTTTTCTCCAGTGGGTTGGGAAGTTGGCAAGGAAATGGCGCGGCTCCTAATTTCATGATGTGATGGGATCTGCCTCCCTGCCACATGACTGACGAGCTCATCATGCGGACGGATAAGTGATGGTAAGTAAACTGTTTATAATGAAAAACTGTCGTGGAGTGATGCAATGCTATCGCTTTCTTTTCACAGGCGCACAACAAAAGCCTCGGGAAGCCTCCGTGATGAATGGAGATGCCTTAATCAGTGACTAGACTGCAAAATCCACCATCTAATTAGCTCAGGATATCACTGGGAGAGAGATAGAGAGAGAGAGACGAGGCGAAAAGTGAGAGGGTGAGACAAAGATGAATGATATCCTTGAGGCGAGATGATAGAAACCCTCTCAGTATTTCATGTTTTCAGAAGTGTCGCCTTTGAGAGAGCGACTCGGCTTCCTTTTGCATCGTTATTAAGTTGCAGCCGGGGTGTTTTGCTGCCTGATGAAATCAGCATGGATGTGTGTAGAGGTTAAATTGCATTAGCATGCGGCTGCGCGGGGAACGGGGCGCTTTGAAACAGGATGTGATCAGGCTTTGAAACGTTCAGACGTTCGCTGTGAATGTAAGCGCGGCGGCGGTGTAATCACAGAGGCAACTCGGAAAGTAACCAGGGAGCTGGAGTAGCCTACAGCTTTTTTTTTTTTTTGAAGTGTTGAAACAGAAAGTATTTAATCTTATTCCAGCGCTAAGTGGGCAGCCTGGCTTTATAGCTGTCTTTACCTTCTTCGATTTCACGAATCCCGAAAGCTATGAAATAAAAATGGCTGGGGACTGGTATGAGTTCTGAAGCCGGTTCCAGGAGCTGAGCGCAGCTTAATGCGAGCAGTTGAAGCCGTTTGGCTTTAAGTAAGATGTCAGGCTGACTGCTTGACCAGGCCGCAGAGGGGGAGACTGTATTTCTCCAGCCTCTGAAAGTCACTGAGGTGAACACAGCTGAGAACAGGCTAGATGAAGTGCTGGATCACAGGCTACAGTTGAGGAGGAATTACAGGGATACTTCATACAACATTTTGTCTTGGGCTGAACAATATTGTTTGAGCATACAGATATGTGTTTATATGCAATAGTTACATCCAGAAACAGATTACCCAATGGGTATTTTGGGCACAGGCCTAGGGGGCCATGCGAGGGGATAAAAATTCCTTCATTCATTCATTCATTCATTCATTTTCCTTAGGCTTAGTCCCTTTATTCATCAGGGAGCAACTATGTCTAACGTGCTAGAGAGGACAGAATCAATAGTTTCAGGCCCCGTTTACACTAGTGCGTTTTAGTTTTAAAACGGCGTTTTAGCATGAAAACGATCCGCGTCCATACTAGCGTTTCACCCAGCGTCTCTCAACAGATCTCCGTCCACACTACTCCACCAGAAACGTATATCACGTGACCACTCGCGCACTCTGGGCATGCGCGTTCAAGTATAAACAGGAAGCACGTGTCTCGCTCGGTATTTGGTTATTGTTAGTCAACAAACGCTGGTTGAACGATGAACGCGATGTCAAAGAAAGCAAGAGAGGTCTTTTTGAGGACAGACGACGAGGTCGAGTTGTTACTTAAAGTAACAAATGAATATAAAACATCCATGTCTATCGAAAATACAGTGTTTACAGTGAAGGCTGGTCTGCTGTCTGCTGGTGGCGTTGTAGTCATGTGTGCTTGACGAATAAGGGAAGGTTACGCAATGACCAAAAAGCCCCAATCATGTAGCGGATCTCAGCAGCCACGCCTCCGTTTTCAAAGGTCTTCGTTTTCCCCCATCCACACTGAGACGGAGCAGCAGAGTTTTAGAATGAAAACGGCCTCTCCAGCTTTTCCAAAACGCTTCGTTTCCGCAGCTCGAAAACTCCGGCGTAGTGTGGACGGATGGTGTAACCGTAGCAAAACTTAAGCGTTTTAAAATGAAAACGCACTAGTGTATACGGGGCCTCAGTTGCAGTGTCAAGCTCTTCTAGGCTGCCTGGAATGTTATGGAAATTAGAAAGATCATGTAGGTTACTGACAAAATCATCTCTAGTGCTAGCGGTGATCGTTCTACCATATTTGTGAATAGAAGATGATTTTGTAGAGCTATCAGTGCACAATAAACAGGAGATTAAATAGTGATCTGAAATGTCATCACTCTGCTGCACAACTTCAACATTATCAATATCGATACCATGTGATAATATTAGGTCTAAAGTATGATTATGTCGATAGATAGGCCCTGAGACATGCTGTTTCAGTCCAACAGAGGCTAGTATGTCTAAGAAGGCTAGAGTAAAGCATCTTTTTCATTTTTCATTATCTATATGAATATTAAAATCACCAACAATTATGGCCAGAACTATTTCAGATAAGAAATCAGCAAATTCTGTCGGTATGGTGCCCTGGAGGCCAAATTTAGATTGAAATGTATTGTTTAAATGTATTGCACACTAAAATATACAACACTTTTACTTCAAATTAATTATATTTGAAGTCAGATCGCTGAGTAACACTAAAAATATTACTGTATATTATGCCCACCTTTGCCTTTAGGACGTGGCTCGTGTCTATAATGATATCCTTCAGGTGAAGACTCATTTAGGGGCATGTAATCATCTGGCTTTATCCAGGTTTCTGTTAGACAGAGTGCATCTAGCTTTAGATCAGTTATCAAATCATTAATACAAAGAGTTTTAGATGACAGCGATCTAATGTTCAATAATGCGAGTTTTATCTTTTGATTAGCTTTATTTTTTATTTGTTGAACATCAATTAGATTGTTACCTTTGAATGGATTTGGGAGTTTTTTATATTTAGAGGCTCGGAGAACAGACACAGTCTCTATGTTCTTATATCTAGGTGGCTGCAGATTATTTGAGTTGGGTAAACTTTGGAGTATTTGGACTTGTGGGGGAAACCGGGGCACCCGGAGGAAACATACGCCAACATGAGAAGAACATGCAAAGTCCACACAGAAATATCAACTGACTGGGGCATGAACCAGGGACTTTCTTGCTGTGAGGCAATTATGCTATCCACTGCGCCACTGTGACACCCTGCAGTCGATACAAAAAGTACAAAAGTAGTTCATTACCTTCAATTTGAAGCCATTTAACCGTCTGAATTTGATTGCCCTCTCTCTGCCCCCCAAAAAACCCCAAACAAAAAAACTCAGACGTGAGCAATGAAGCCCAACACTTAAATAACTGACAGCCAGAGAGGGCCTCAATGTCTTCTGATTGGCCTAACAACAGTGCCCTGCGGCCAGATTCGTTTTTATTATTTATAAAGCCTTCAGCTGTCAGAGACCTGAGATATTTCAGGACGCCCATTTCAGTGATATCTGTCAAGTATGAAACGCTTTCTGAGAGCTTCTCGGTCAAAATAAAAGCAGTTTCTGTAGTTTAAAGTTAAAAGTAGAACATAGCGCTAGCAATGGGTTTGATTCCCCTGGAATGTGTAAACTGGTAAACGTTTAGCCATGTAAGTTTGCATAAAAGTGTCTGCGAAATGCATAAAAGTAACATAAGAGTTATTTAAGCAACATCGTCAGCTGTCAGCCCTCCAATGTTCTTCAGTAGACTGAGCTGACAATTACTTTGAAAACATCTTGTACACCGAATTCATTCTTAATTATAGTTGAGTGCTAGAAATGTCAATATTTATACAGATCTGACATAAGAATAGCAACTCGTTTTTGACAGCTTTGGCACATAATGAATTAAAGACAACAATGATCTTTTTGTGATGTTTAAAAAAAAACATGAAGCAGAGGGTTAAATGAAAGGTAATTGATGCTGAAAATAATTACAAATAAACTTTGCCAGCTCATTGTGCTTTGACTTAATTATTGAAACTGTAAATATGAGTTATTTCCATTTTATTTTTGGTGTTACAATCCAGATATTGTGTTAGCCTACTGTAAAATGCTGAATGAAATGTCTTTAATATAAAAATTACTTGAACCCTAACTGATTTTGTAAGTTTGCCCACTAACAAAGAAATGATCAGTCTATAATTTCAATGGTAGGTTTATTTGAACGGTGAGAGACACAACAATAACAAAAAAAATCCAGAAAAATGTGTTTCAAAAAAAGTTAGAAATTAATTTGCATTTCTATGAATGAAATAAGTATTTGATCCCCTATCCATCAGCAAGATCTCTGGCTCCCAGGTGGATCTTATACAGGTAACGAGCTGACTTTGGCAGCCCTCTCAGCTCGTTACCTGTATAAAAGAGACCTGTCCACAGAAGCAATCAATCAATCCAGATTCCAAACGCCTCACCATGGCCAAGACCAAAGAGCTTTCCAAGGATCTCAGGGACAAGATTGTGGACCTACACAAGGTTGGAATGGGCTACTAGACCATCACCAAGCAGCTGGGTGAGAAGGTGACAGCAGTTGGTGCAATTATTCGCAAATGGAAGAAACATAAATTAACTGCCAATCTTCCTTGGTCCGGAGCTCCATGCAAGATCTCACCTCGTGGAGTTTCAGTGATAATGAGAACGGTGAGGAATCAACCTAGAACTACTTGGAAGGAACTTGTCAATGATCTCAAGGCAGCTGGGACCACCAAAAAAACTGTTGGTAACACGCTACGCCATGAAGGACTGAAATCCTGCTGTGCCCACAAGTTCCCCCTGCTCAAGAAAGCCCATCTAAAAGCCAGTTTGAAGTTTGCCACTGAACATCTGACTGATTCAGAGGAGGACTGGGTGAAAGTGTTGTGGTCAGATGAGACCAAAATTGAGCTCTTTGGCATCAACTCAACTCGCCGTGTTTGGAGGAGGAGGAACGCTGCCTATGAATCCAAAAACACCATCCCCACCGTCAAATATGGAGGTGGAAACATTATATGCTTTGGGGTGTTTTTCTGCCAAAGGGACAGGACAATTGCACCGCATCAAAACATTTATTTATATAAAAAACAGTAGCTGTTTTGGGCGTTCAGAATCATTTCTTGAACACCACATCAGCATATTAGAACGAATTGGAATGCGTTTATTTTGAGTTACCGTGATTCACTACAGTAAAACTTTCAAATGCCTAATTGTACTGTCAATGTCAGCAATACTACAAATTATAACAAAACAGAGGCTCACAGGAGCAGTACTTTCCCTGTTTGCTCACTTATATAATAATGATGCTATAATAGTTTCAAAAGCCCCCGTTAAAACTGTTGGCAACAATAGGCGATGAAGTCATTTGCTGGTAGATTTGAAGTCAATTCTGCTGAAATGAATAAAGAAGTTCAGCGGAGCTATCGCAGCCTCTTCAGAAACGCATTAGGAGGGAGTTCTTTCCATTTAAGCCGTGATCACATTTCTCAAGCGGAGTGTCACAGCGGAAAAAAAACAATGGCTTATTCCTACAGAAGCATCTCGCTTTGTACTCATCAGCTTCGCAAGCGTGAAAAATGAAACCTTATTTTGAGCGCAGAGCAAAAATCATCTCCAACCGGCTTCAATAGGAGCAAGTGTTTATCTATTATTCCCGCCCCTGCTTGCCCTCCCTCTTTCTCTGTCTTTTATTATTATTTTTTTTGAAGACATGCAGTAAGTTTGAGTCACTGCTATTTATACAAACCAATACCTCATGCAAATAGCTTTTTCCTGTTTTTTTATCTCTTCTCTCTCTGTCACAGGTGCGTTCATTTAAGAAGGCTTTGACAAACAACAGGCCTGTAAATCGCTTCATGTTTAACTCCAGAATGTGCCATAAATACACAGATAAACAGCATTTCTGACTACACTAACTTGTTCTCCATTTTACAGTGTGTGTGTGTATGTATGTGTGCATATATATATATATATATATATATACACACACATACATACATACATATATATATATAAGGCACGTGCAGAGACTTTTTAAGCGGCAGGGGCTCAAGTATTGTTTTATTAAACAATAATAATAATTGTACTTTAATAAATAAAATATATTAAAAGAATAGTTCACCCGTAAATTCACCATATAATCACCCTGGACAGTTCATTCAAAACTGAAAATTCTGTCATCATTTACTAATCTTGTACTTGTTCCAAGCCTATTTGACTTTTTCCTTCTGTTGAACACACAGAATAATATTTTGACTTTCCATTTCCATTGAATACCATTGACTTTCATGGTATTTGATTTTCCTACTCTGGAAGTCAGTGATTTCAGATTTCAAAATAAAGAAATCAAAGATTTGGAACCACTTGAGGGTGAGTAAAGTACAGTGCGGATCCAAGCGTTGGCATAAGTGCTGATAGCCGTTGCTCCACTGTTGACACCTTACTTTTGAGGACAGAGCAACAATGTAAATAGCGTTCTCATTAGGGAGTATGCCTTTCATGTGGTTTTTCTTTCCAATTTGCCGGTTCGAGGCTCGCTTGGAGCGGGTAGAGGAAGACCAAAATATATTTTAAAATTTTGTTTTTTTTTATTGTTTGACAGGGAAAATTGTCCTTAAATAGAATATACATTAACCAATACATATATTAACCTATACATATATTATATTATATTATTAGTAGTATTTAAAAACTAATTATTATCCCCAGGAAAAAGGGCACTTTCTCTCCAGGAGAAAAAAGGGCAGGGGCTCAAGCACCCAAAGCCCACCCCTCTGCACGTGCCTGATAAATATATAAATATACCATTGATATACAGCCTTGATCTACTTTTTATATAAGTTAATATCTTTATTTAAATAGAATTAATTAAACTGATCAGTAGTGACAGCGAAAAACCTTGTGTTCTTTTGAAAGAAATTAAAAATCTGTCAAACAAAGTACTGTGATTCATGTTTTTTATCCATTTATTCATGCTTTTAAAATGCCTTGTGGGACCTTGGTCTATCCAACAACTTTTGATGCTTGAAAATGTCTTTTTATTAACAGTTATAAAAATAAAGGAGATATACAGTATTTCCTTGTTTGTTGTTGGAAAATTGCTGTACAAAACCTGGTAATTAACTATCAGTACATTTTCTGTTATTTTTCTGACTTAATTATCTGTCTTAGCTTATTTCTAATACAATGCATTGTTTTAAACTAAACTAATTAGATTAACCAAGTTCAGTTAATTAGGAAAGTCATTGGACAACAGTATTTAGTTCTGTAGCCAATTTAAAAAAATTATATACAAATTTTATACACAAGTATTTATAGACAAGTTTTTCACACCTGGATTTGGGGATCCTCTGCCATTCCTCCTTGCAGATCCTCTCCAGTTCTGTCAGGTTGGTGGACAGCCATTTTTAGGTCTCTCCAGAGATGCTAAATTGGGTTTAAGCCAGGGCTCTGGCTGGGCCATTCAAGAACAGTCACACAGTTGTTGTGAAGCCTCTTGGAAGTTAAACCTTTGGCCCAGTCTGAAGTCCTGAGTACTCTGGATAAGGTTTTCAACCAGGATATCCAGTCGTCCTGTTCCTGTAGCTCAAAAACATCCCCACAGCTTCACTGTTGGGACAGTGGTGCAGCAGAATTTTAATTTTTCTTTTACCATGACTAGATCTGTGCATTGCCACAATTCTGTCTCTGAGCTCTTCAGGCAGTTCCTTTGACCTCATCATTCTCATTTGCTCTGACGGGCATTGTGAGCCTTAAGGTCTTATAGGTGTGTGGCTTTCCTAATCAAGTCCAATCAGTATAATCAAACACAGCTGGACTCAAATAAAGGTGGAAAACCATCTCAAGGATGATCAGAAGAAATGGACAGCACCTGAGTGAAATATATAAGTGTCACAGCAAAGGGTCTGAATACTTATGAGCATGTGATATTTCAGCTCTTTTTTTTTTTCAATAAACCTGCAAAAAAATATCAACAATTCTGTGTTTTCCTGTCAATGTGGGATGATGTGTGTACGTTAATCAGGAAAAAAAATGATGAACTTAAATGATTTTAGCAAATGGCTGCAATATAACAAAGAGTGAACATTTTAAGGGGGTCTGAATGTTTTCCACTGTATATTTCTTAAGGGAGCTAATAAAATTGACCATAGACTATAGAATACAGCAGGGGTCTCATGCTTAATTTACCTTGGGGCCGCTCGAGGCAGAGTCTGGGTGAGGCTCAGCATCAGGTTTTCCACAAGATATTAATTATATTATTAATTATTAATTTGTTTATTTTTTTCTTATTTTCTGTATAAGATGGGAAAAAATAAGATTAATACTGCATCAATTAAAATAAATACCGGAAAGCAAAACACAAATATTTCCTGAAACAGGATCCGGCAAGATCTGGCTCAGTTTAAGCACTGATTTATATACTTTTGCTGGGCAGCAACTTAAAAAACTTTTTCGAAGTGTTGTGAATGAAGCACGCTGGGACGAATGTCTGTGTGTGCCCAAAAGAAACGAGGCAGCGAGGAGGCACAGAAGAAAACACTCGCTGAAGAAACTTTCACTCATTGAGAAATGTTTTTTGCCTGCATCGGGCTGATGTCCTGCCTCCGAGAGCCACATACCCCACCGTGATTGGCAGGTTCATTCAGCTCCACACACAACACTTTAAAGTGCCATACATATCAAACTTGCGGACCGCACTGACATTAAACTTTCAAATTAAGGTGGGGGCCAAAAACTATTGTCCCACGGACCGCATTTGGCCCCCAGGCCACGAGTTTGAGACTCCTGGAATACAGGGACTTTGAATTAACCTTCATTTTTTGTTTTAGATTATAAAAGCTGCTTTCATTCCAGCTAAAAGAAAAAAAGGCCACACCTTACAAAAAGGTTTTAATAACATGAACAAATACTAAATATACTAAATACACTAAATAATAAAAATATAATTGTAACAATACAAATGCTGACGACGGAGGTAAGGATCCAATTGCAGAGTCTTCAATAATAAGAGCAGTCAGGCAAGCAAGGGTCAGACACAAGAGCAAACAGTATTATTGGGCAACCCAAAAGAGAAGTCAAAAACAGGCAAAGAGGTCAGTTCAGGTGGCTAAAATCAAAATCAATAATCAAAGCAAAGAATCAAACACGGCAAAGCAAAGAGAAATGGTTCGTAGTGGTTACAGGCAGAGCTTTACATTAACACCCGCCAAATGCGGGTAGATTTCAGCTGTGGCAGGTTAGACAGTCACTCCCACTAGCCATATTGGCTCATTGGAAATAATTTTTAAATGGTAGTTTTCTTAAAAGCATGGTTAGACAATAGAGACGGGCCAATATTTGTGCAACTGTGATCTTGGAATAGAGAAGCGTCTGACAAAAATAACTGTGTTCGCGCGAGCAAAAGAAAGCAGGTGAATACCGAATGACAGGATAATCACTCGCGTACAAAGGTGTTGTGACCGTTAAAAAACGCACGCACTCCCTAAACCGTGCCTAGAGGAAATGCAACTGGTGCGATCGGTTCTCTTTGAAATAGACAAGACAGAAAGCGATGATCGTGAAGCCACAGTCCTGCTGCCTTCAAGACGTCAAGATTTTTTTTTAATATAGCCTATCCTTCTGTAAGCACTGCTTTAGTTTGAATTATTCTTTGAACAGATTATTAACAGGCCTAACATTAACCGTGTGCGCGCAATCATCCTTTCATTATCACACACAGTTGGCTATGTTTTGTTTTACCTGCTTTCTTTTGCTTACAGTTATTTTTGTTAATATGGTTTAATTATCGGGCGCCACGGTGGCCGAGTGGTTAGCACGTTCGCCTCACAGCAAGAAGGTCGCTGGTTCGATCCCCGGCTGGGCCAGTTGGCATTTCTGTGTGGAGTTTGCATGTTCTCCCCGTGGTTGCGTGGGTTTCCTCCGGGTGCTCCGGTTTCCCCCACAGTCCAAAGACATGCGGTACAGGTGAACTGGATAAGCTAAATTGTCCGTAGTGTATGAGTGTGAATGTATGGATGTGTTTCCCAGAGATGGGTTGTGGCTGGAAGGGCATCCGCTGCGTAAAACAAATGCTGGATAAGTTGGCGGTTCATTCCGCTGTGGCGACCCCGGATTAATAAAGGGACTAAGCCGAAAAGAAAATGAATGAATGAATGAAAAGTAATAGAACTTACTCTTTTTATATAATTTTTAAAAAATCATAGAAAAAAAATGCTCTATTTTTAAGCTACATTTATTCAAGCATCTCATTTTAACATATATTCAAATAGAAACACTGAAACAAGAACCCATCTCTGAATAAACACTTTATAAACAGCTTGAAGCTTTATGGGACTGAAGAGGTAGTGGGAAAACTGAGCTTTTGTTGAGTCTAATGCATGGCCTTCAGCAATCTGCAAACATGTACAGTACCAAAAAAAATCCTTCTGAATATATTAGCGAACTCATCCAGTGGACCTGCATGTGCGCACAAGTTCAGCTTGCTGGAGTGTCTCCGGGGTCTGCCTTTTGTTAAAGAACAGTTTTGGTTGATTGATTGCGAACAACTTGTAAGCGCGTTGGTGGCTCCGAGTTAGAACTATTAGTTCTCTGTTTCTAAACGCAGCTTTGTGATACAGTGCTGCTGATTTCCCTGTAGAGCTGAGAGGTGGTCTTGTTTAAGGAA
>CAIGQQ010033974.1:424134-466036 GCA_903798035.1 Danio albolineatus | reverse complement strand
ATAATAATAACAATAATAATAATAATAATAATAATAATAATAATAATGGTTAAATCATATTCAAAATAAATCAATTAAATATTTACTTAGAATATAATAATATTAATATTAGTAATTATTATTATGGTTAAATCATATTCAAAATAAATCAATTTAATACTTAGAATATAATATTATTAATAATAATAAGTATTATTATTGTAGTTAAATCATTTAAAATTAATCAATTCAATATTTGTTTAGAATGCAATAATAACAATTTTCTAAATTGAATTATTTTAAGAA
This sequence comes from Danio albolineatus, assembly GCA_903798035.1. Taxonomy (NCBI): domain Eukaryota; kingdom Metazoa; phylum Chordata; class Actinopteri; order Cypriniformes; family Danionidae; genus Danio; species Danio albolineatus. The sequence goes on along the minus strand of CAIGQQ010033974.1, from coordinate 465,751 downwards.
AAAAATTAATTTAATATCTATTTAGAATTTAATAATATTAACAACAATCATCATGGCGATCATCATCGTCGTCATCATCATCTTTAGCCAGACATAGACTATAGCATAAATGATTTTGTTACATTCTAATAAGTATTTTTTTAATAAAATAAAAATTAAAACATTTTATTTAATGAATTTATTTAACAGTACAAATTTATTTAACAATTGAATTTTATTTAGCTTAATTGATAAAATTCCAGCTAAATAACATTCCGATAAAGAAGTATACCATTCTATGTGCATAGTTTAAATAAGTATTGGTTTATCTTCAGACACGCATGCCACCCTGTACATGAAAGCAATATTTTAATACGAACCTGAAAGTGAAAACCCGCATGCCTTAAATAAGCGTCAGTGACTGATGCTCAGGCTGCGTCGTGACAGTTCGTGTGTTTGAAAGAGTTCACTGGCTAAAGCGACAACCCAAACCTCAGCTAAAACTAGACGTGCGAGGAAAAAGCGAGTTATTTTCGGTCGTATTATCACTTGTCACAGTTCCAGTGCGCAGCTCTTCATAGCTAAATCGAAGGCACTGAGGTATGAATGAAAAAGCGCAGCGCTGCTTCATTAGCAATGCGCAAAGATAACGAGCGCCACGGCGGTGCTTGGCCACTGTAACGCTCCGGCAGAGGAGATACCCTAAGCCCCCAAACAAATAAAGCCTTAAATTCGACCTCCAATCTTTATTATGCTAATTTCTCTAATGCAGATTGGAACGTAATTGCTAACAATATGTACACAGCATAATCTTTCTCCAAGCCCAACAGTGACGAAATGGAGATAAGCGTACAAAGATGTCTGGTGAAAGAAGACATTTATAGGCTTCATTGGCATCTGCTTTTTGACTAAATGTTGCCATTTACAGCATCGTAACGAAATAGTTTTCCAAAATATGACTCTTCTGTTATTTACTCACCAATATGTCGTTTTCAATAGCCAACTGTGGAACACAAAAATACTCACGTGCAGTTTCATGAAATTATCATTAGCCTGATGGAGTCCGAGCACCATAAAAGCACATAATAGTTTTCTAGGATAAGCAGACATACATTTGAATTATTATTTTGTGGTTTAATACATTTTCTCCTCGTCTATTCACTACTGAATTCAGAACTAAGTGCGTCTGGTTTGTAAACAAACCATTCAGACTGGTGTGAACTGCCCTAGCTTTAAGTCACGAATCGGGCATCGCTATATTATGAAAGTTTAATTAAAAAATGACGATGGATAATAATAACAAAAATTACAAACCCGTTCATACAACATCCAGGACTATCAATGTAGAGTAATGGCCACATATAAGCTAATTTTGGGCTAATCTGCTGCAGCTATGTTGGGCTAATCTGCAGCTAAGTTTCTCTGGATTGGTTTTAGGTTTGAGTAATGTTTGTTTTATTCTATAAATGTCTATAAAACATTGACAAATCACGTTATTCCAGCAAATATTGATTTCTTATCTCAGCTGGAGTCAAAAACAAGTGGTGTCTAAAAGTGAACAGGTCTGAAAACATACCACTTTTTAATGCTAATCAAATGCTCTTTTTATTTTACGTTTGGGAAAAAAAAATCCTGAGTAGTTAAACATTCGTTCAAAGAGATATTGATTTACACTCATCAGGTAATCGTTTCGTGTTGTTTTTATTTTTACATTCTTTGGGTGACTCAATGACACAAATGTTTCGGCACAATGCCTTCCTCAGTGTGTCACACACAGGAAGGCATTGTGCCGAAACGTTTGTAAAAAATGTTGTATGTAAAAATAAAAACAACAATTATCTGATGAGTGCGAATCATTATCTCTTTAAACGAAAGTATTGACTAGATTAATGCACAAAAAAATTATTTAAAAACTGCAAGTGCGCAGGGCAAATTTCATTACTTTAGTGAGTAGTAAAACAAAAATGACATTTTACTCAAATTATATATATCTATAGGCTAGCTATAACTCATATATCCATAGAAACTGACAACTGTCAAGTGGTCTTACAAGGATGGGTAATGAAACCTGACTAGACCCTTTCAGTGTCTCTCTTATTCTTAAAGCCTTTCATGCATTTCCATAAAGCACTTTATATCAAGCTCCCACGAGGGCCAGTCTCTCCTTGTTTGAGAAGATATTGAGAGGAACGGTTATGGAAATGGTGATGATGATGCATGACAACGGAGATAATGGATCTTTATGATAATACGACGGACCTGTGTCTGTGTTAAGCAACAATTAACTTCCATTTTTCTTCCTTTGTTGTGTTTTGTTTTCTGTTTCAGACCAACAGCCACTGATAAAACTCACTGAAAATAATCTGGGTTCCACACAATTCCTTCATGTTGTCCCAACACAAATTGATAAAGTTAACCTTATAATTTTTACAAATTAAAGTGGATTGAACATAAAACAATTAAGTTGTCTCCCCCAAAAACTTAAGAATTTTGTTGGTTCATGTCCTATTAAATAAGTTTGAACAAGTAGCGGAAGTCATTTTTTGAGAGCTCCTGATAAAAATGTATCAAGGAATGTGGTGGTGTTGGTTTTATTTTTATTATTTTGAGGAAGTGTAAAGGTTAAAATGATGCCATCATTAATATCTGCATTGCTCTAATGAGTTTCATCAATAAAAATTGCACACCTATACCGATGAAGCTGTCAAAAATATAGTGTGTTTTGACTCCTGTTTCACTTTGCATGAAAGAAAACGAGAGACAGAAGTACAGCTTGTTTGGTGAGTTGTACTTGTGTTCACCTTGTTGTCGATCAGTCATCTGATGCAATGTTTAAAATGTATTTGTAAGGTATTTTCAGTTAACCAAATCTCCAGAAAAGATGCTGTGAAAAATATATGTGATACTTATTTTCATTCTGATCAACGTAAATGTGTTTAAGAAATATGATTTTCTTTTCTCATGTTTTTCGGTTCTTTTGGCGGCTTCAGCTGTTTTATTAAGCCTATATCTTTGGTGTACATGGTTGCTGCTAAGTTACAATTTATGTGCTGAGATACTCTCAAAATATGACTTTTGCTGCTTGTTTAAACTACTTATTTAAAATGAGTTGAAATAACACAATTCTAATGATTTGTTCACACCAGACGTGACAAACGAATAAATCGAGCTATTTGTGCATAAATAGACCCGTGAATATTTTGAGTTTACTCGATTAGTTCACTCGTCAAATTCGCTTCACAATAGATGCAGATTCGCATCATGGGCAGGGATTTTGTGTTTTAGGAAGGGTGGAAAACAGCATATATTCGTTCGGCGTTGTGTCTGAGTCCACTAGATCCTTTGAGAGGTGCACCCAGCTCCGTGAGGTCATCAACTCCTCTAGAAACTATACCTGGATGATGAAGGCTCTCAGCAGTGCTTCAGACTGAGCCTTGTACCAGTTTGATTAGTATGATTTGCTCATCACCCAATGACGGTTGGGTTTAGGGGTGGGATTGGGTGCCACGCCTCCTTTTTTTAAATCGTACATTTTTGTACGACAGAACTCGTACAAATTAGCCACTATACTGGCAAAACGTTTCTCGTGAGATCAGGCTGTCATCCACGTCCAGCGTGAACGCAGCATTAAGATTTTTGTTCAAACCGCTTAAATATGTAAAAACTATTAGGTTAACTTAATTGATTTGTGTTGCGACAACATGAAGTTGAAATTGTGTGGAACCCAAAATTTCTTAATGTACACTCAAAAAAGGCCTTTCGCTGCTTGTTAAATCACTTACTTAAAATGAACTGAAACCCAATACGAAAGGATTTTTTTGGGAAAACTTAACTGTTTTATGTTCAATTCACTTAAATTACAACATGAAGGAATTGAGTGGATCGTAGAATTTCTTACAGTGTATTTAAGAGTTGCACTATTACACTTGGAATAAAATATCAGACTAATTAAATTACAAATGTTTTCCCTCAGTGACACATACGAGAGAAGGAAAGCATGCGGTTTAAAGATGTTGTCGTTAATGAATCTGTGATGACATACTAGTCAATTTATCAATAGAAAGCGCCAATGATTTAAGCTAGACATTTGGTAAATGCGCATTGGGCCACAATTTATGCAGTATTAAATATTTGACTGCTGCAGCAATAAAGCTGAAATATAGCACTAAATATCAAAACAAATAGCAGACTGTAAATATCAGGGATAGCAAAAGTATCAGGCTGATTAAATGGCATGAATGTTTTACCTCACAAATATATAATGTTGACGTAAGGGTGTCAAGCATCAACGGTGTAAAAGGCTTTAAATTTATTTCGTGTGTAAATTAGAATCTATCCTGTTTTGTTTTATTTTGCAGTAATACAAATGATGAATGCAGTACATTTTGTAAGCATAGTTTTATCCTCCGTGTACAGAGGACACACAATAAATGCCATTCAGTCTAACAATGGGTTATTAATAAAAATATTGTCTGGTATATTTAGATCAATTGCACAAAACGATATTAATAGTAATTTTATTATAATTATTTTTTTCAAAATAGCTAACGACTATTCTTCAAAGTTTTATACCCTTTTCAGCATGAAGCTTTTAAATATTTAAAATATAATGCATTTGGTAGAATAACCTATTCTAATAAACATTTACAGATAAGAATAGGTTTTATTTTTATATAAATATCATTTACAGTGAATGACGATGTTTGTTTAGGCATGTTAAAAAAAAAATCACTTTAAATTACATTTGACAGACATAATATAATTGGATAAAATAACATAATTGGATGTCCAATCTTTGACCCATATAAACTGTACATTTTAAGAGAAAAATTATTATTAAGAATATATAAGAATATAATTTTCATAGAGTCTTCCTCAGAAGTATAATGTAGATTTGTTAATTGTCTGAACAAATGATCAGAAAGATAAACACTGAAGGTTTGCTTTGACAGACTTCTTTGTTTATCTTTACCAAGGATGCCAATTATTCCAATCTAGGCTCATTCTGAAAACGTAGTCCCATGTACGTTTCTGGAGGCCGCGAAATAAATCCCAGGAGGTACGTATTTTTGCACTTTTGTTTTCGCGAATCCTTGAGAGGGTGCTGTGTATGCATTTTGAGATCTCAAATTTTTCTCATGAGTGCCATTCGCACACGCTATTCTCACGTAAACCCGCCAGAGGCCGCTGTCGACTGAATGACTGACTGACTGACCAATCGATTGACCCACCCTCCTCCTTCCCTAAACCCAACCAATTTTATCGATTGACCCAACCACACACTTCCCTAAACCCAACCAGCAATTTTCAAAAGCAATCCAGAAAAATAAAAGCCATTTTTACCATGTTTTCAGATTTTACCACATTCTCACCCTGTTATTTACTGGTTTATTTTATTTTTTGGATTCTGTTTGTGTCTTACCTGCTTTCTGGAACCGCTCTTTACTGGACTCGAACCCCATCGTCGTGGTCAACTCCTCTCTGCGTCTCAAGTCTGCTGACAAACATGGCGAGCTAATGACAAACTGATTGCAGCGGGAAAGTCGTCCACACGGTCAGCGGTCAGCTGATAAGCGCAAAAAGGAACATCATTAGATCACCCCGTAGCGTTCTTTTTAAAAAAATGAAACACAGCCATACATACCTCTGACTACATAATGTGCGGTCTCCAAAAACATACATAGGACTACGTTTTCAGAATGAGCCTGTTGAATAATTCTGGCCATATTCCACATCAAAGATCCTGAAAGCAAAGAAGATAAAGGTGCTCCAGGATCGGCCAGCTCAGTCACCAGCCATGATCATTTTTGCTTTCTTTGGCATTCCAGATGACAGATGAAGCTATTGCAGAGATGTACTGTATGAATGCACTCTTAATTATTTTTCCACTGCACCATGGCAAGTCTTTTGCCTAAGCAAAATCAGCCTAATTAAATAATCAAAAATAAAGGCATGATCATATTTTATTTTAGTAAAATAGGTGTAATCTAGAGGCCTTCGCCTTTCATATAATCCACTTCTGATAGCAAATGATCAACTAGAAGTTGAGTTATTATTTGTTGTTCCAAAACCTTGGATAGGCGACAAGACTTTTGTCAGGCAGTGGTCTAAACTTTACTCTCCACAAAAAAGTAAAAAAAAAAAACACAACCCGACTACCCTGTTGAGCACTAATAAGCTCAAGTCTTATATCCAAGAATAAAAGTTGGTAGGCATGCACTAATGTTGCACCACTGTAGCTTCACATATCACACAGTCAGCGAATCTGTGATCACTCCCTCAAAGTACGTGTCCCAATTTCTGTTTGCCACGAAGACGTGATGCGTGACGGTTCAAGAGCTCATCTCTGTATTTTCTCCCTCCTATTCTTTCCATTACAGATCAGCTGGAGGGCTGTAACGATACAGTCGGTGCATGATACATTTGGTGACATTTCCACGCTGACCTCCTCCCACTCGTTCCAAACAAATTGATGTTATTGAAATCGGAGCAAACTCGCGCATTTTTTCCCGATACAGACAACCTGTGCGACCTCACATAACTGAGGCTGATAAATATGTGATTGGAACTCCGAATATTCATCAACCCTGAGCACTTCTGAAATGCACCTGGCAAAAGAACAAATTTGCATTTCCATTCTTTATCGGAGTAAAATGTGAATGCATGTCATTAAGCAGGAGAGATGCAATTACAGGGCGAAAGGAGAAAGTCCGCCCACACACATTTTACCTTCCAGTGAGGCATGTCAGAATTAATAAACCTGTGTCTGCGAATGGAAATCCTTGCTAAAAGCCTGGGACGGGTGACATGCAGTTTTGCTCTTTTTCAATGGCAACAAGATTTCAGGTATTTGGTTCGTTTAGCTCTCCAAATTCGTCACGCCAAAGCTAAAGTTGTGGAACGAAAAAGACTAAATAATCCATCTCCCAAACTACATACTGCGACAACTGACGACCAACATTACATATTTTCTGTAGTTTTCTAAACCTATCCTTGTCATCTTTGCATCTATGATCCATCACAAAATTATTGCAAATACACTTGAACCTACATTTTTGAGAAAGGTATACTGTGAAAAAAGAAATTTAAAAAAATCCGTAATTTTACAGTTTATTTCCGGCAGCTGGGGTGTCGAAAAAAAAAAACTAAAATAACGGTCGTTAAAGTACAGAAATATATGGGAAAATAACGGATATTAAATTACAAAATTTTCTTAAATTTAAATTTCTTTCATTTAATATTCATTATTTTATGGTACATTTCTGTAATTTAACAGCCGTTAATTTTTTTTTCTCGTTTTTTTTACAGTGTAAAATACGTTCGGCCATGTGCGTTTTGTAACACGTTTCAGATGACAAATCCACTAGAGGGCACTGTCTACATTTTAGACTCCGATATGATCTGAAATGCGTTAATTGAGGTACGTTTTTTTTGTATGTTTCAGATGCGAACTGTAAACGCTGGGCTCCACACAAATCGCTTAAGTTAACTTCATTGTTTTTACAAATTTAAGTGGATTGAACTCACTTACTCACTCAAAAAAAAAAAAAGAAAACTTAAGAATGGTGTTGTTTCAATTCATTTGTACAAGTAGAAAAAGCTATTATTTGAGAACACATCATTCTTGTATACATTTATGAGAAAGAACAGCCCAGCAACGAACCACTAACTAGGTTTCCATTCATAGATGCAAAATAAACGTATTAAAACTGGAATATCGCATAAAACGACGGCGAACAATGAAACACTTCCATCAAATGAGTCGATTAGAACAAAATCGTCACTTCATGATACATTGGCACCAATTATCAAAAATATAGGCCCCTGTAAAAATATAATAATAATAATAATCACATGACTTTGATGTGCATGCTGAAATATATTTGCTAAATGCATTTCTATCAGTTAGTTTTTTTCTTATCGCATTAAAATTTATCCTACTCAATTGTACGTTTTATTGTGTTAAAATTTGACTTCTTTTCGATTTATGCACCTCTTCGCATTTTCCATTGTGTTTTTTTTAAACAGGTAAAACGATAAAACAGGTTTTGCTTTTTAAAAATGCTATAGGCAGTAGCTGGTAATTCCCAGCTACTGCCTATAGCATTTTTAAAAAGCAAACTTAAGAGAAACGAGCACTGCGACCACATAGTTTTACCTTTATTTTACGTTACTTTTATATGAGCACTCTGTGTCTTATGTGCAACTCTGTACAAATTCGTACAAACTGAGCTATCTGGCAAGTATCCATATAGACATCGAAAGGTCAGGCGAAGGTATTTTATCCCAAGTCATAGACAACTTTCAATTCTGTTGTATTTGTAAATATCATTAGTGGGAGTAGGAACAAAAGTTATCGGCGTCGTACTGCCCCATAGCATTCATATCACCTATAACCGGCAATCTAACGTACGTTTAAGTGCATTTTTACGATTTCCAATGAGCCTCTGTTGCTATAATCACGCCTGCCATGTGAAGTAGAATGCTGAAAAAACAGAGGGAAATGTCTTTGCTTTCAATGCCAAAAGGAAAATGACATTTAATGCACTCAAAAGACTCGGGGAGCCAGAAGGTCACGCTGAGCCTGCGTGAATTGCAATAGGAAGAATGTCAAAGGCTTTCAACTGCGGAAACGAGTAAGGGTAGAACGACACTGTGCCATACAGTGATTCCGTTCAAAAATCACAGATTACCACTCACCGAGGGGGTGATGCATTCATCAAGAAGGTCAAAGGGATAACGTGCATCTTTCAAGCTGCTGTTGGTAAATGGAGCACGGGCAACGTTGCAGATGCGAATAAACAAATTAAACGACTACAAGGTAGAGCAGAAGAGAGATATATATTTTCTGTTTCAGAAGGAGAGAAAACATTATGACATAAAGCAACACATGGCTGACATTGCTTCAAGTGTGGCTGGATTACAAGGTGAATTTGTTACTGTGTTGTGCGCACTTCTAAGACGAAACCTGTGATAGACTTTGAAATGTTTTTTTTTATTTCCTCTCGTGCAAACACAGAACATATACTCAAAGAATGAGCTGAAAACACAAAAGTGTGCGCACTGTTGAGCCTGGAGGACGGTGGTGGGCTCCGGCAGGGATGAAGTCCTAAGGCAGGGAGGGCAGTCGGTTTCTCACACTCCCTCTAACGTGTTACAACATCTTCCTCTTCTCAAACTCCTACAGAGAACAGGGAAGAGGAACAGGGGTCAAACAAACATGATCTGTTGCAGTAGCGGTTTCTAGATCAAGTATTTTGCGCTGTAGGAATGTACAGGTCCAAGTTTACTGTGCTGTTGGTTACACAAAATAATTAGGGTCTATTAAAAAAAAGGACATGAACGAAAAAAGAAGAAAAAAATTTAATCGAGCAATGTGATAAAGTATAACTTAAATATTACCTAAATACTTTATAAAAAGATATGTCACAATTAGATGAAAATTGGCAATTGGAGGGAGCGGGGAAAGAGACAATCCAGAAAGAAACATGGAATTCTGAGCTTATATCTAGCAGTTTAGTCTTCATAAACTATGAGTTTATCTGCTTTTCTGGGGGTTGGAGGACAATCCAGAAAGAAAGATGGAATTCTGAGCTTATATCCAGCAGTTCAGTCTTCATAAACTTTGGTTTTAACGGCTTTCCTGCAATTCAGATTATGATTTTTTTTTTAAATCCTAATTTAAATCTTGCAATTGTGACTTTCTCAGATTTGTGTGACTTTATAACTTGCAAATTCCACGTTTATAATTTTCCCCAATTATGAACGTTTTGAAACCCTTGGGAATATTAATTATATTGACTGCCACAATTCTCCATTTTTATCTTGCAATTCTGACTTTTTGCTCAAAATGACAAGACAAACTTGTATTTATTCTGAAAAGTTGGAGACCAAAAATGTTTGAAACAAAAAGAATAGTATAATCAATTTAAAAGGTAGTTCAATTTTAAAAAAAAACAAAACAAAAAAAAACTCTAAAAAGTAGTCAATTTTTTGCCTTTATGCTGGCTCAAACTTGTTTAAATTGATTTCTTCAACTAAAAACATTGAGTTTCCTCCCAAAATAAGTGACCAGCCCGATCTCATGAGGAAACTATTTTTTCGTTTTGTCAGTTTAGTGGCCAATTTGAGAGTTCAGTCGTAAGAAAATGTATGATTTTAAAAAGGAGGAGTGGCATCCAACCCAACCCCACCCCTAAACCCAATCATCATTGGGGATGAACAAATTGTACAAAATGGTATGAATGAGATCATACGAATTCATATGAATTAGCCACTAAATTGAAAAGTTACGAACTGGCATGAGATCACGTTGGTGTTGGTGACTGAAGAGCAAGCAAATACAAGCACAAAAAAATACACTTTTTTTTTTAGTGTTCCACACTATAAAGGAAGTAATACAGGTTCACAAAAACTCATTAATGACAGTATTTTTAATCTTGGGGTGAACTACCCATCTAAATACAGCACATAATCCGCTTTTTAAGTGTGACGTCATGCGAAGCAGCTTCCGAGTGCAAGCGCTCTATCAAGTTGTATAGGGAGGCTCAACAAATAGTAATAATGAATGTTTACAAATCGATATGATACTTTTGAAAATCACGATCGCAATAAATAGATCTATGCCTAATATCCGAAGGCCAGAAAGTGATACATATTTTATAAACTGTTAAAATATTGATGTCTGTAATGCAGCAAGTCCTGCGACTGTTGTGTGCAACGTGATTTTATGTCAAATTCACTTAAATGTGTAATATGACTAAACAGTGGTCATAACTGAATGTTTTCTCAATTCAAATTAGGGCTGTGCAATATGGACAAAATAATCAGATTGCAATTTTTTTGAAAGAATATTGCGATTGCGATTTTGGCAACTGTTTTTGCTTTTTCAAACAAGCTACAGACACACATTCTAAATGTGTTCAGTGCACAAGAAGTGCATAACAAAACATTTCGCAATGAAATAACATAGTATTAAGTTTAATAAATAAAACTGTAGTAAAACTGTCTTTTAAACAGACAACATAAAATAAATGAAGATGAACTAACCTCAACTCTAGTTTAAAAACATACTGTACAAAGTAGTATAACTGCTTGATAAACAAAACTGTAATAAATTGTAAAAAAAAATTAAAAATAGATTAACTAACTTCAATTCCAGTCATAACAATAAATAAAAACTAACGTAAATCAAAACCCCCTATTTGGTTCTCCCGCTCAACTTCGTCGTGCGAGGAGTGAGCTCTGATTGGTTAACATCTTTCTCCTGCTCAGCTTAGCTGCAATTGCCCGGTGTGCTGTGTCAGCTCTGATTGGTTAACATAATAAAATCATGTGCACAAGAACGTGAACAAAAATCTAAATAAAATAATAGATAAAATTGCAGCCTTTGTGATTTAAAAATTTCATGTGCTTAAATAGCGTTTTTTTTGAGATTGCGATTAATTGCACAGCCCTTATTCAAATGGATAGCAGCATGGACCCGGAAACTGTATTTCGTACATCACGGCTTAACAAGCAGATATGATAATTACTGAGAGTAAAACATGTTATTTATGGATATGCTGTACATCCCAATGTCCCTTAGGCGAAACAGTTGTTAAATGAGAGGTTTTTCTCCCATTTTTATATTTGATCATGTATGGAAAAGCATCACTCTGTTTCGACTGCTGCATTACAAGGCCCTAAATCCATAAACCAGGATTTCTGCAGGTTTCAAGTCAAATTTAAGACATTAAGACTACTATGAATAAAAGTTTAGACTCATACAAGGCTAAACAGTAAGGATTTTTTTCTAATAATTTTTGCATTAATGGAAGATTATGCAAAGAGATGTGTTGCTTTAGTTTACTTTATCTGATTAGGGAATTTAATTTAAAGAATTTCCTGTAAACTTTTCTTAACAGCTCTTTTGAGTTGCATTTCTTTGTAATAAAAAACTTAAATATAAAAAAAATTAAAATAAATAGTTGTGTTGTGTGTCGGCCCGATTGGGCAGCTTTACCTGGATGTAAGGTGAGTCCCAAATCACTTACTTAATGTATGCACCATTCTATGCCATTTTGTAGTCTAAATAGTGTATGTAGTGCATTCACACTGGAATTCTAAAAATAATAAGTGCACTTTAAATTCCTGAATGATGCATTTATTCAATCGTTAAAATGAAGTGTGGATTGTAGGACACTTCGAGCATTTAACAGCTGCTCCTTTGCTCGTGTAGTGAAAGGGGTCGAGCTTTCGGGCACTAATGCTGGAATACTTTATTTATTCCTCCCAAGAGAGGAATTATACTGCCTCCTGGGGGTGAATGCGGCTATACTGATGGCAGGTATTATTTGGTAGTTTGGTCATTTATTTAGCTAATTTGGCAATAATCAAACGTCATCTGGGAAACTGTTTGAATCTCCACTTAGTAAAAAACATTTCCATTTTTTTCAATAGTGTTCCATTTGGGACGACACTACATTTATATACTTTGCTGTTGATTGTGTAAGTGCAGAAGTACATTGTGCATAAGTGCATAGTGTGCCATTTGGGACGCATCTATAGGTAAATTAAGACCTGTTTAAAATGATTTAAGACCTACTGTACAACACAATATTTCAGTGAATTTAAGACTTTTTAAGGTCTAAAATTTTGCTTTTGAAAGACTTTTTAAGACTCCGCGGACACCCTGATGAACGTTTGGCGGTGGCTACTTGTTCAGTGACTAGATTGTGTTGAATAAGCTTTGTATTAGGGGTTTGTTTAGCCTGGTATCTCTAACTCTCTCCTCAAGAATCCACATACAGTACATTTAGCATTAAAACACAAACATATTTAATTTTTCTAAAGTCCAGGAAGCTCTATGCACTGAACAGGAGAAGACTGTGTGATTCTCTGGATTTGAGTAGGTTATATAAAAGGTTAAAGACATTTACAGAAGCCGAGGGTAAACACTGTTGCTGTGCGAAAAGCACTGTACGATACAAAGACAAATGTAGATTGTTCCAGTCAGGAGCAGCTATTTACATAGTTAATTTACAAAGGCTTACAGCTGCAGGGTGATGCATTGTGCTTTTGAAAACGCATTTTCCTCAGCTAAGGGTGACGGAATGCTGCATTTCGGAGAGAATTCCCTTATGCAAATGGCATGTTTCAGAAATGAAGATGCTCGGGTTCTTCTGTGAAAATCCTTGAATCTCTACTGCCATCTGCTGTTCAAGTAACACCCTTCCTGGAACATACTACAGACTGCAGGAAATGGCCTTGAGTAGCAGAAGATATTATGTATTTGCTGTGATTACATTATTAGTAGAAACAAATAAAAAAATGTTAATTAATTAATTAATTGAGATTCCTGCTTAAACTTTGAAATGTTAAGAGACATATTTAGTTTCAAAAAGTTACATTAAGTTTGTAGTATCTGAAAAATTTCTAAAGAAAGGCCCAAATGTGGAATTTTACATTGATTTTATTTGTAAATATGATTGTAAATTACAATTTTAAACATTTGACAGTTCAAAACCTGAAATGATCTATATATTAGTTTATGAAAAACTCTTTAGCTAATCAAGATTGTTTTTGATCATTAAAAATGAAGTACAAGCAGTGTAATCATTGTAAAAAGATTGGATATATTTTGACATAACCATGCAATTTTTTTGCACAATTTCTTCATTCCAATATGATGATCTGAAACGTGTCTGAATTAGGCATAGGATGATAACCAGTTTCTAGGTTTACCACAGTTTGGAAAAGTTAAGGTTTTAAAACCGCTAAAATTATCTGCATGCCGCAAGGGTTTGTAATGTGATTTTGTGTGTGTGTGTGTGTGTGTGTGTGTTGTAAAATCAGTGGTTTTGAAACTAAGGCCGCAGAAGTCAATGATTTATTTGAATTATTTAGCCTGACATGTTTACTGCAAAATAAAATAAAATATATCGTGTTCGAGTTGTTGTTTTTTATTACTCAGACATTTAAAAAGAGCTTACTTTAGAGCTGTAATCACAATACCGTGGGTAACACTTTATATTAAGGTTCATTAGTTAATGCATTTACTAACATGAACTAATCATGAACGGCACTTGTACAGCATTAATTAATCATAATTGAACGTTTACTAATGCATTATTAGCATCCAAGTCCATGCTTGTTAACATTAGTTAATGCACCGTGAGTTAACATGAACTAACAATGAACAACTGTATTTTCATTAACTAACGTTAGTGTACATTAACAAATACTGCAGTAAATGTATTGTTCATTGTTTGTTCATTAATTAACATTAACTAAGAAACCTTATTGTAAAGTCTGTCCATACCGTGATACCATGCTATTTTTATTCAAGTGTAATCAAACCACCAGAAACTTATACCTGCCCATGCCTAGTTTGAATATCAATATTTGTTCTGCTAAAACATTTTTAAAACCATTATAATTTAAGAATATATTTTAATGAAAAGAAAGTGCCTATCATTTCAAACGGTCTTTTGTAACACTGAAAACGTCTCCAGTGCCAGCTTAATGGAGACTTGATACTTAAATATTCATAATTCCTATTATTATTGCAACATTTGCAAGTATTGCAACATCTTACAGTTGCCAAATGCAACAGTAGTGCATATATATATTATTTGTTTACTTTAAATGTGGAGTAAAAACTGTTTGAATAAGATTATCATCATTATCATCAAAATATTTGTCAATATTATCCAGATCTGAGTACAAGGAACAATGGAAGATACAGAGGAATAAAGGGTTAAAAAGGATGATCGTTCACTCATAAAATGAAAATTCTGTCATCATTTACTCCCCCTTGATTATTTTTTGGTTTGCTTTGTTGAACACAAAAGAAGATATTTTGAAGAATGCTGCAGCCATTGCCTTCAATAAACGTAGTTTTACTTACTATGGAAGTCAATAGTTACAGGTTTACAACATTCTTCAAAATATCTTCTTTGTGTTCGGAAAAAATAGCCGGCTTGGAATGACAAAATGTTCATTTTCGGATGAATTATTCCTTGATTCTTCATGTTGAGAACGGGGCGGGGCAGGTACACCGTGAGTGAGTTGCAAGCATAATGTGTGTTTTGTTTGTGTGTGTGTGTGTGTGTGTGTGTGTGTTAAGATGGAGGAAAAGCGAGGAAACACACAATCAACTTCGAGGCATGGCATCATTATTAAATCGGCCAATGAGATAAACACAGATGTATGAACACAATGGGCTGCAAAATTAACAACCAGCCAGAGTGTTTTTCATCATTACTTCCAATGATTACAAATTAGAAATCAGGGGGTGTGGTAGAGTGTGGGAAGAGGAAAGAAAAACGGTATTGATGCCGAGGAAAGAGCGTTTGCTAGCGCTGATAATGAAAGGCTAAAATGATGAATGAGTGTAATACGCGCTTTCACTTTTTATACATCTTGTTAAAAGTGCTGGCTGTGATAAATTGAGATAAAGAGGCAGAGCTGCTAACTCTCAGCAATACAAATGGAGCTTTGTTCGTTTCCCCTTATGTACTGTAGCTTTCTATTGAAAATCTTACGGTAAAAAAAAATGCTGTGATTGTCTAAGGGGGCCCTTTTTATTAGTCACCGCTTTGGCCCAGAGAATGGCGAATTTCCAGTTTGGCTAGAGCTGCACAAACAGATAAATCTGCTTTAAAAAGAGCAAGCTGACATGACTGTGAGACTTCAAAGCACCAGTTAAAAATAATCATAATAATAAAAATCGCTGTTTTACAAAAAAGATTGTCTGTAATGTCTGGCTCTCGGTGTGTTTAAGTTTGCTAAAGTTGAAAACGGCATTGAGCATTTAGACAGTGAGGTAAAACCTGGTGTAGGCTGGCTCTTTGGTGATTCTGACTGCTCAAGCTGAGAGAAAATGGCCTCACCTTGAATATGGTGCTGCCCAGCTGAGCCGGAGACATGCTGACGACAACGCCAGCTGACTGCAGAGCTGCAATCTTCTCTTTGGCTCCCCCTTTCCCTCCGGCAATGATGGCTCCTGCGTGGCCCATTCTCCTTCCAGGAGGAGCCGTCAAGCCAGCAATGAACGACACCACTGGCTTAGCATTGGCACCCTAAAGAGTCCAAACAAAACGACACACGTTGATGGACTGCACAATACAAAAACACATGAGGTTTTCAAAGAAATTGATACTTGCGTTCAGAGACAATTGAAATGATAGTAAAGGCGATTAAATAGTTACAAAACAGTTCTCTCAAATTTTTGCTTTTGAATTTTCGGTTAAAAATCTTGTAAAACAACAACAAAAAAAAGGAAAGTTCACTCAAAATAAAATTTTCACCATGTTCCCACTACTTTAAAGTTACAGTATAAACATATATAATTATATGAATCCCCTGAGATCACTGACAGGTGTCTATATTATCTGAAACTTCTAAAAACAAATGCATCCATGCCTGCCACACTGAGCCACAAGTTGCATTGGAGTAACGTCAACTCCCCTTCATCTGATTGGTTAGAGGATCAACTGTCAATCTCAACTACCGGACCAATGATGATGCTGAAGATCATCCATGATTTAAATAAGACTCGAATTGCATCTTTTGGAAACGCAAGCGCAAAACGCGTGAACAAGAGCGAATAGTAAAAGACGGTAACTAGTAGAGCTGTGCTTTTAATCAAAATTGAGTCGCAATCACGATTTGAAATGCATATTATTTAACTTCCCCCACCCAGAGCAAATGCGAGACTGCCGTCTGTGTGTGCCTTACTAGCTAATTGAGTGAGCACACTTTTGTTTGTCTCAATCTAGTACAATTTCAGAGTTATTTGCTAATACAAGTTGATATCTTTCAGTTCCTTCTTTTCACTAACACTCACTGCATTTTAGCAGTAAGAAGCTACAATACAGATTACTGAAGCTTGACTACAAAAGTAAACCGCAATATCTGTCAAAAAATAAATAAATAAAAAATTCACAATTAGATATTTCCCCAAATCACACAGCCCTAGTAACTAGCACACAAGACATTTGAATACGAGCAGAAAAATGAATTTTGTTAGCAGGCTGAATAACTTTGAATTCAGGTTTCAGTTGTGTGCAATTTGAATCTAAACACGTTTTAATTTTTGACTCACGGTCATTCTCGGTACGCACCCTCGTTGTTTTTTTTATTATTATTATTCAGCATTTAGCTATCATTTTTATATATTTTAATTTTAATTTATTTTTTTTTTACATTTTACACTTATAAATTTTTGGATCCACGACCATGATACATTTGGCAGAATGTTGATTCATACTATTGAGAAAAGTAACAAAAGAAATGCAAAAAAAATTGGAACCACTCGAAGCTGAGTAAATAGTAAATGCAGTTTTTATTTTGGGTGAACTTCGCATTAATATAAAAATATTAACCAGATTTTGATAACTTTGCATTCGCTTTAAAAGGTTTTGCGAAACTTCGCATGAGACAATACCGTAGCTAAGTGGTTAGCAAGTAGTTCACTGGTTCGAGTGCCGACTGGACCAGGACCCATTTCTGTGTGGAATTTGCATGTTCTCATTTTGTTTCATTGGTCCCCCCCCCACAGTCCAAATATATGTGATATAGGTGAACTGGAGAAAACTAATTTGGCTGTAGTGTGTGAATGAGAGAGTGTGTGGGTATTTCCCAGCATTGGGAGTTACGTGCTCAGTGTTGGTTTGTGGCTGGAAGGGCATCCAGAGTAAAAAATTTGCAATATTGATTCTGCTCTGACGACCCCCGATAAACCAGGGAATGAGTCGAAGGAAAGTGAATGACACTGCGTTGGTTCACAAAAATAATGTATTCCTCAACAAAATGAACATTCCGCTTTTAAAACTTGTGCTTTCCCAGAGAAACGTTGAGTTCCTTTGCTAATCTTTTTCCTCTCTATAAACTTCATGTCTCGCAACACTTGTGTATTGAAACTGTCACTCATAAAACTGTCTGCCCTTGCAAATCTTTTCTTATGGAAAAAGTATGAGGTGGATGAAGATTATATATTTTAGAATATTTTGAGAATATTTTAGTGCTTACGCAAATTAAGTCAAAGTTTCGCATATATACAGTCAAAGTCAGAATTATTTTCAAGATACAAGTATTCAGCTTAGAGTTCAATTTGAAGGCTTAATTAGGCAAGTTAGGGTAATTAGGCAAATCAATGTATAACAGTGGCTTGTTCTGTAGACAATCGAAAAATATTGCTTAAGAGGGCTAATAATAGTAATAATAAAATGGTTTTAAAAAATGTTTAACTGCTTTTATTCTAGACTAAATAAAACAAAGACTTTCTCCAGAAGAAAAAATATTATCGGAAATACTGTGAAAAATTCCTTACTCCGTTAAACTTTCATTCTTTTATTCATTCATTTTCTTGTCGGCTTAGTCCCTTTATTAATCCGGGGTCGCCACAGCGGAATGAACCACCAACTTATTCAACATTTGTTTTACGCAGCGGATGCCCTTCCAGCTGCAACCCATCTCTGGGCAACACCCATACACATTAATTCACACACATACACTATGGACAATTTAGCTTACCCAATTCACCTATATCACATGTCTTTGGACTGTGGGGGAAACCGGAGCACCCAAAGAAACCCACACAACCACGGGGAGAACATGCAAACTCCACACAGAAATGCCAACTGACCCAGCCGAGGCTCAAACCAGCGACCTTCTTGCTGTGAGGCGATCGTGCTACCCACTGGGCCACCGTGGAGCCATTCAGTTGAACATCATTTGGAAAATATTTGAAAAAGAAAAAGAAAATTTGTGTCTGAATTGAAATAATTTACTTGCTTTTTGATAGAATGCCTGGATTAATTTTTGGACCAATTGAATATAAAGCAAACAATTTAGGCTGTTTGTTTTTTTTATTTTAAGCGCTGTATTGTGGGTGTCCATAAAAATAACTATGGTCATAGCAGCGCAAAGAAAGGCGTGCAAGAATAATGTTTTTGAGACAATTACGGGAGGCGAGTCCCTATTTTTATTTCTTCAAACTGCAGTTCACAGACTTGTAAATAAGAGGTAAAGATAAGTGCAGAGGCTTTTAGACGGCGCATACTGTGCTGAAAAATTGGCATTAAAAGGGAGGCGGATAAAGGCATGTAATAGCTTGTGTGGGTGTAAGCAGATGGGCAGACAGTGGCAGAGTCTGTCATTTTATGCAATCTCACTTTCATGGGAGGTAATTTGTCATGTCCACGCCAATTAACTGCCATTGCTGATGGACCATCATGCTCAGGTCTGTTTTTTCCTCATTCCCACCATATTGTGCCCTCATGAATGACATTCTAATTCCGGAGTGGAATTTGGGAAGTAGCGATTGCAAATGCAGCAGGCAAAAAATGGGTGAGTGTATATAGAATAAAAATTGGAGATTTATAATTTACTGTAGGTTTTAGTGGGCTTTTCCACAGGTGTTCTGTTATACTGTTCCTGCAATACATGTGCTTTTTTTGTACATGTTGTCATAGACTTTTTTTAACGCAACAGTATCTCCAGCAGAAAAAAAAGATCACTGATTCAACAAACATTTGAAAAATATCTTGTTAAACATTCAAGCATGTTATAAACCTGAACAGTGCAGTGGCTTATTTAGTTATTATTTATTTAAAGAAAAGAAAGATATCCAAAAAAGACTTTAAGTTGTAAAGATATCTCTGCTTTTGAGACTATAAGTTAATGATTTATTTGAATTATTAAGCCTGACATGTTTACTGTGCCAAATGACTTTAAATGTTTCTTAAAATAAAATATATTGGGTTGAATGGAAAAAAAAAAGTTGTTTTTTTGTTTTGTTTTTACTCAGACATTTAGCACACATTTTAGAGCAGTAATCACAATACCATGATACTATGAAACCAAGGTTATCATAACGTCAGAATCCCATGCTGGCCCATGCCTATAGTGCCGACCCCATCATTCTGGGGGTGAACTGCATATCATTTTCTAGTGACAGACACTTTGTATTTGTATCTTTTAAATATCCTATTATAAAATATATTTTTCAGTTGAACACTTCTGGGGTTTCCAGCTACAGTATGTTAGACCTACTGCCATTGAGATCAATAGGAATGCTAATGGATAGATTTCACTGGTATTATAGAGCTCCTCTGGCTCTGGCACTCATTTCGACAAGTTCATTAGCATCTCACAGGAAAGAAGGTTTCTAAACTTTCCTGACAATTTTTGATTTCACTAAATGGGAGAGCTTTAAAGGGAATGCAGACTTCAGGTAGAGGAGAGAAAATGAATGTGACCGTCAGTCAAAGACCGTCTAACTTAATACTTGATAATCTTCAACTACCGGCTAACATTATAACGCTCCACAGGAGCCGTCTCCGGTTCAAAGCTCAAGCTCTGCTCAAGCTGTTCATGCTCGCGCAGCCGACCGCAGACTAAAGCCTAATCTGGGAAGATTACAATAATGAACCGAGGTAATTATATTTTGCTCATGCACAAAACCTTGAGAGAACGCTAGAGCGAAATGCCACCATTTCAGTCTGTGCTCCTTTTATGTTGAATGATGACTTCTTCAGACACTCTTCAGTTGACCTCAATCTGAGGTTGTTTAGTAATTACACGAATGTTAAATGTGCGGTCCACCCTATAAAAATACAAATGCAGTCATTATTTACTCAATTTGTGGGAAAATTATCCACAGAAGCAAATAACAGCCTACAAGTCTAGAACCACTTTAGGCTGAGAAAAAAAATTGTGAACTATTTAGTAAAAATTAATTGATTAAATGTATTTTGACAAAGTAAAAACAGGTATGTGAGGAACATCTGCAAAAAAACACAATTTGCCAGCTTCCATGCTAACAGTCTCAAAGCCGGGTCTCAATCATTCAGCATCTCCCAATAGTGTTGCGGTGAACGTGGACTGTGAGTGGATCTTAACCGGCAATGTTCCCTAGGTGATAAATGTAAGCAATAAGCAAAAACAAGAGTGTAGCTGACAAGCACTTGAGCGGAATATTAATATCAATATGCTAATTTGGTTGAAAAGCAATTTTGCCGTTTGCCTTGGCAATTCTGACACGAGGTTTGGTGTATGCTTGTTGGGAGTTGATAAATTAAAAGAAAAGGGGGGAAAAACAAGGTGCTCACGCCATTATTTGCACAGTGCCACCGAAGCTAATGAAAAGCAAGTATCAGATATAAGAGTGGGGGCGTTTAAATGTGCTGTAAAGTTATGGGATTATACCATGAGACCTTTGTCATGACTATTATTCCGAAAGAAAAACAGAGGCATTTCCTAGACCAGCCTAAAATGGTTCATACAGCAGCATAAATCTGACATGACTTTTTCTCAAGCTAATAGTTTACAAGCTCTCCGTATGGATCGCCGCTTCCATTACCGCCTAGAACCTGATGTATCATCCCTGTCCACACTTCTTAATGAGAGCGGCATGCGTTTAACAGTCTGATCAATTTAGGTCTTGTTAACAGCCGCGCAGACAAAAAAAAAAAATTCATAACTGCCGAATACTTCTCCCAAGGCTAAATCCACCACATGAAATGTAGCATGACCACATATTGATCTCCATTATTCATGGTCAAGGCCATCTTTGGAGCTTTCGCTTAAAAACTACCTTGCTGAGGTAATGAGAAAAGTTTACCCAGAAAGGAGCAATTTCATACAATTTGCAACTAGTCGGCAAGGAATAATTTCTGCTGAATCAATTCTGCCTATAATTTAATTGACAGGAAAGAAGAATGTTTCACAGTGCTAATGTGTACTCAAAGGAGCTACATGCTTGCTTTTCTCCAAGTACACAAAAATGCTTGATGGTTTTCACAACTGTGAAACTTTTCAACAATGCTGAAAATTGCAGGTTCGTCGTTGTTTCGCTTCAATTCATATGTGTCCATGATGAAAACAATGATGGATGAAAAAGAGTTTCTTTGAGCATCCCTCTAAAATGAGGCACTTGCCCATGCAGTGAACATATTTAGAGCGATTTTCTTGATTTCCTGGGGTTATCGTGCCCCTCCGCTGTTACGCTCTTAGACTTGAGTAATGTATGATTTGTATCGTCGCCTGGGTGAGAAAATGGACTTTGGCACGTCGGTACACAATTTGCCACAATCAGCACAGTTGAAACTATTCTAGGAGAATTTCTTTGTGCCCAAGCCTCATTTCTTTTAATCAAAAAGTGAAAAATTCTCCAAATGCAAGAGACTTGTTATCACATCAGTTCTCTCCAGGATTCTGAGTCTGGAGGAATAAATATGACATGGTTAATGATGACGCGAAGAGAGTTAGGGAGGTCTTTGACTGGGAGCGAAATTCTGGCTGGCTGGTCCAAAGATCACCACGAAAACCCTGTAGATTTTCCTTCACAGCCAAAACAGATCAAAGAGCAGCTGGAGGCTGTTTTCTCATTCACAGAAACAATGTGTGCTCAGGGGGTGGGCTGAGCAGCTTCTGCCAGCAGGGAAAGAGGAGCTCTCTGTGCGGTGAGGGTTTTTGTTTGTTGGAGAAAGCCGCCGATATCCAAAAGATGAAAAATATTGTGTACTTCCCAAGGGCTAAGAAAAAAACAACAACTAAGAATTGAGTCATCATGTGCCTAAAAGCGATACATAAATGAATAAAAGTGATCTTCTGAGTGGGGTCGTGTGCGCAAGATCTTAAAGGCACTATTCCTCAAAAATAACATTTTAAGTCGGCACCAGTGGTGTAGTCATTAGTGCAGGGATGTCCAAACTCGGTCCTGGAGGGTCGGTGTCCTGCAAAGTTTAGTTCCAACCCCAATCAGACACACCAGGGCTAGCTAATCAAGCTCTTACTAGGCTTCCTAGAAACATCCTTGCTGGTGTGTTGAGGCAAGTCGGAGCTAAAATCTGCTGGACACCTGCCCTCCAGGACCGAGTTTGGACATGCCTGGGTTAGTGCATCACCACATGCACTCCGGTGCTAACGGCGACCCGAGTTCGCTTCCGCCTCGTGGTCCTATGCCGATCCTTCCCCTCTCTCTGTTCCCCATGCTTTCCTGCCAGTTCTCTCTAATGTCCTATCGAATAAAGGTGAAAACCCCGAAAAAAATAAATAAATATATAAATAATAAATAAAATAAAAAACATTTTAAAACCAGTATAAAATATGCATTTTATTTACAAAAAAAAAATAATAATTTAAATACTACATAAATGTTACACATTTGAGGACTGTGATGTCAAATGTCATCAGCTGTCATGCATCCCAAAAAACACTCCAGAAGAAAATCATAAACTGAAGTTCAATATGTTCATTTGAACTCCCCTCTCAAATCTTGCTCTATTTCTGAAACTAAATTGTTGTATGACTTGGAATTGGAATAATTGAAAGACTTGGAATAATTACTGTAACCAAATGTATTACTTCCATGATACTTTCACAGTTGTTTTATATTCTTTTTGGCATTTTAGAGCTCGATCCCTCATTATTCAATATTCAGAAAAATATATGAAATGGAAATCATAGGTTTGGATTAAACAACATGAGGTCAGGTCTGCGTGAACTAATCGGTTCAAATTTGCATAATATAGTATGTATGCTCATTAAGTATATAGGTTCGCATTTTCTAATTTTATGAAAAAATATGGCCAGATAACTTTGTGTGTGTATTGGTTTTGATGGTTTATGAGGATTTTGTATAATTACACTGGTATGACATAGAGCAGGGATCACCAAACTTGTTCCTGGAGGGTCAGTGTCCTGCAGATTTTAGCTCCAACCCTAATCAAACACACCTGAACAAGCTAATCAAGCTCTCACTAGGTATGCTTGAAACATCCAGGCAGGTGTTTTGAGACAAGTTGGAGCTAAACCCTGCAGGGACACCGGACCTCAAGGACCGAGATTGTAATCTCTATGTCAGGGATCACCAATGACCAGCAATTTTATAAGGACTACCCTTGTGTTCTTATAAATCAAAATAGCTTAAAAAAAAAAAAAAAAAAAACATTTACTGTTTTATTTTCTTCTACATTAAAAGTTGACTAGTTTCCCTTGAAGGCTGGGTTTAGGGGTAGGGTAAAGCAATATAATAAACATATGAAATACTTTACACCAAAGTAGAATCCTCATAAACCACTAAAGCAAGTGTGTTTGCATTTATTTATCTAATTTTGTTTGATAAAAACATTATAAACCTAAAAACATTATAAACTTGTAATCTTAACCTAAGCTTAAGTCGCTGAATAAAAGAACACAAAGTAAAAGCAGTTGGGCTTGAGTCATGACGGTGAAACAGCTTTTCAATAAATTTTTTTTTTTACATTTATAATATGAGGGCTCAGTGGTTAGCACTATTGCCGCACAGCAAGAAAGTCTCTGGTTCGAGACTCGGCTGGGTTTCTGAGTGGAGTTTGCATGTTCTCTCCTTTTCGCTTTGGTTTCCTCTAGGTGGTCTGGTTTCCCCACAGTGCTATAGGTGAATTGAATAAACTAAATAGGCCGTAGTGTATGAGTGTGAATGTGAGTATATGGGTGTTTCCCAGTACTGGGTTGCGGATGAAAGGGCATCTGCGGTGTAAAACAAATGCTGGATAAGTTGGCGGTTCATTCTGCTGTGGCGACCCCTGATAAATAAAGGGACTAAGCCCAAGAAAAAAGAGTAAATGAATGAAAGACACATTAGAAACTGCTTACAGAGTTGTGCTGTTTCAGGTACTCTGCCGCATTCTCTTCAGCATCTCCTCCGATCTCTCCAATCAGAATGATGCCCTCTGTTTTTGGGTCCTGCAGGAACACCTCCAGGCAGTCAATGAAGTTTGTGCCATTAAAAGGATCTCCACCGATTCCTGCAAAAACAGTCATTGTTCAAAGCCCTTTCTGAACAAACACTTTCTGTAGAGTATGCAGATTTAAAGCAATGTATATCCGATGGTTAGCTTGCCATACCAATGCACAGTGACTGGCCCAGACCCACTTGTGTCGTCTGATGTACAGCTTCATACGTAAGGGTGCCTGATCTAGACACAATGCCTGAGTACAGGGAAAAAATAAAGCAAGACAAATTACAATATTAGAGCTTAATTTAGATTCTAATGAAACATATTAATTTAGTGCAGTTACGTAATACACTAAAATAAGATAACAAATACATTACATTTTACACACAGGAGTATATAATTGGCTAATGTTCATAGTTTTAATCAATTATTAGGCATGCAATATAATTAAAACTGAATCCATTGGTATTCCTAACCAGAATAGAATTACATTGCTCTACTTTTCTTGACTTTACACTCACCGGTCACTTTATTAGGTACACCTGGCCAACTGCTCGTTAGTGCAAATTTCTAATCAGCCAATCACATGGCAGCAACTAAATGCATTTAAGCATGTAGACATGGTCAAGACGATCTGCTGCAGATCAAACCGAGCAGCAGAATGGTGAAGAAAGGTGATTTGAGTGACTTTGAACGTGGCATGGTTGTTGGTTGGTTGGTTGGTTGTATTTCAAATATTTCCCAAACAATGTTTAACAGAGCAAGGAATTTCTCACTGCATTTCCTATACTTTTCTCTTCTGGAGAAAGACTTATTTAATTTATTTTGACTTTAATAAAAAAGTTAATTAAAAAAACTAAAACTAAAAAAAAATTAAGGTCAATATTATTAGCCCCCTAAAGCTTTATTTTTTCGATTGTTTACAGAAAAACAAAACAAAAAAAAAACCATACAATGACTTGCCCAATTACACTAACTTGCTAAATCACATAATTAACCTACTTAAGTCTTTAAATGGCACTTTAAGCGGAATACTAGTATTTTGCCAGCAGCTAGCTCTCTGCAATTCTCACATGGTCGCCCACTGAAGCTAAGCAGGGCTGCGCCTTGTCAGTACCTGGATGGGAGACCACATGGGAAAGCTAGGTTGCAGGGGGCGCTCAACCTGCGGTCTGTGTGGGTCCTAATGCCCCAGTATAGTGAAGCAGCATCTTTCGGATGAGACATTAAACTGAGGTCCTGACTTTGTTAAAAAAGTTAAAAATGTTAAAAATTGTTGTTAAAAATCCCAGGATGTTCTTCGAAAAAAAGAGTAGGGGTTTAACCCAAGCATCCTGGCCAAATCTGCCCACTGGCCTCTGTCCATCATGGCCATCATCTTAATAGATTGTTGTTACAACGTGAAGCCTTTTGGATTTTCACTTTGGATAAGTTGTCTCCAAAAGGGTTAAGCGAGAAGTTTGACATTCGCCCTTTTCTTTAATCTTTCTTTAATATTTCCCTATTTCTTTATTTATTATTTAATAATTCTTTAATAATTCTTGGATAATTATTTGTCTAAGTAGGTGTTTGGGAAGAGGTTTTGGTTATATTCTATTCTGTTGCATATATATTTTGTATAATATGTATATTTTGTTTGGTATATTTTGTTTTTCATATTGTGGTTTTCCATAATTTATGTTGTAATATTATGATTTGTTTTTGCATTGTCATTATTCATTCATTCATTTTCTTTTCGGCTTAGTCCCTTTATTAATCTGGGGTCGCCACAGCGGAATGAACCGCCAACTTATCCAGCATTTGTTTTACGCAGCGGATGCCCTTCCAGCCACAACCCATCTCTGGGAAACACATCCATACATTCTCATTCACACACATACACTACGAACAATTTAGCTTACCCAATTCACCTGTACCGCATGTCTTTGGACTGTGGGGGAAACCAGAGCACCCGGAGGAAACCCACGCAACCACGGGGAGAACATGCAAACTCCACACAGAAATGCCAACATGCAAACTCCACACAGAAATGCCAACTGGCCCAGCCGGGGATCGAACCAGCGACCTTCTTGCTGTGAGGCGAACGTGCTAACCACTAGGCCACCGTTGCGCCCTGCATTGTCATTATGAATATCTAAATTGCAATTTAGAAATGTCTTTGTTATGTGATAGGATAGCATTTGATCCGGAAGTGTACAAAAGCGAGCACCTGATTGTGATCAAAACTGTCTGATGAAGAGATGGAGGCTCGAAACGTCACACGCTCTGTGTCAGACTTTATAATTTAATAAACTTTGTATTTTTGAAGCTTTGGTGTTGCCGCCTTTTTGGATGCACCATCATGGCCTCCTAACCATCCCCATATCATAATTGGCTTAATCACTCTGTCTCCTCTCCACCAATCAGCTGGTGTGTGGAGTGCGGTCAGCCAGGTGGATGCTGCACACTGGTGGTGGATAAGGAGATTTACGCCCATTGTGTAAAGCGCTTTGGGTTTGAAAAGCGCTATATATCTTTTTAAAGGAATTATTATTATTATTATTTTGAAAAATATCTAGTAAAATGTTATGTACTGTCATCATGGCAAAGATAAATAAAATCAGTTATTTGAAATTAGTTATTAAAATGTATTATGTTTTTAAAAATCTGTCCAAAGAAATTATCAGTACGTTAAATAGAATTTGGGGAGAAAAAAATATATATACAGGGGTGCTAATAATAATGTAATAATCTAAGCTCATTTCACTCTCTCAATGCAACCATGAGCAAGTGTTAAATACCTTTTTTTTTTTTCTTCTAATTGGAAACGTCAGCGAAAATGGAAATGGCCACTTCACCTGAAAAGCTTCCACACAGATATTTTACAGGGTCGCAAGTTTTATTACAGGAATAAGCAGCAAGCTCAACTGTGAGTTACATTCTTCAGAGTGGTTCAAAAACCTGTATCATCCTTCAAGTGATGTGACCTGAGACAGCCAAAGCCCTGCAGCTTAAATCTCCCTGACAGAGCACTGATGAGAAGTTATCTGCTTCACTCTCTTTTTTTAGCAGTCTGATCTCTGCGTTACAGTCTTCATCTGAGTTTATGTTCAAACAGAGACATCTCATCATTCCCTGAGATGGTGAGAAACTCTTACAAATTCGACACATTAAAAAGGGTCTGTCTGAAATGTAGACCCTCTGGCTCTGTCTGTTTGAAGCTTCTTTTATGAAGGTGAAGACAGGGGGGAAGTTAGGCATTTTAAGGATCTCTTAAGGGTTTTATTAGCTCAGAATGTGATGCTTTGAGCTGCTCCGCTGTCAAACTTTTCTGGCACGAAGACAGGTTTTTACAAAGAAATGGAACAACAGGTGCCATGCAGTGGAGTGCTTACCAATTCTTCCTTTCTTGTGGATGTGTCCAGGCATGATCCCGATTTTGCACTCGCCAGGCTATACAGTGAGAAATAACCACCATTACACTTCAGCTTACAGATTTTCCTACATGTAGCAATTTGAATTTACAAGCTATGCATGAAATCTGTCCCAGTTTATTTGACATTTTTGAATGATTTCTTGATGCACATTAATTATTCAACTAAATAGAACGTCTTTTGATGCACTAATGTTCAAAAGTTGCTGTTTTAGGAGTCTCTTATGCTCCTTTCAAGGCTGTGTTAATTTGATTAAACCAGATAAAAAACAACACTCTAATGTTTCAATATAAAATTTAACTGTTAGTTCACTCGAAAATTAAAAATGTGTTATTAATTACTCTCCTTCATGTCGTCCCAAATCCCTGAGACCTTCATTTATCCTCAGAACTTAATTTAAGATATTTTAGATTAAATCAAAGATCTCTCGTCATCCATAGGCAGGAGACCTTCAAAACCTTCAAAGTACAAAGAAAAGAAACCACTAACGGTGCATCCTGCAGAGCAGTTTGGACGAAACTGGAGCAATTTTGCTTCTGTTGTGAAATGAATTTCATATGCAAATAAAGCAAAGTCAAAGCGAGTAAACTCAATGTGCTCTATTTTAATGTTCCGGGCGCAAAGTCTAATGCGCATGTCGGAAAAGCATTCAGGGCATGTCCGAATCCACTTTCGCTATTTTAAGGACAGAAAAATACAGTTTGTGCCCTGGCGTATGGTCTAACAGGGTTGTGCTTATTATAGTAATGAGTTATGGGTGTGTTTTGAGCATAACGTGTATTAACCAGAGTCTCATATTCCCTTTAAAGGTTCAAGACACCCTGCTAGTACTTTTTTAAAAATTTTAATAGATTTGTGCGTGTTGAGTATCCGTTCAGACAACGTTAGCAAGCAGAATAGTTAGCTGTTCATGAAGGGTTGTATGTGTTTATTTCCATGATACACAGGGTTTGTTGCATGTTTTCCCTTGCAATGCTGTCGGGGCCGATACAGCAAAGCTGTTGGTTTGCAGCAAGCATTTTAGTCAGGAGAGCTGTACGAGATTTGGGGAATGGCAGACTTTGTCATATATCAGTTGAGTTTATTACCATTCAGACACATCGCCAGGGTTGGCGCGTCCTTAGAGGCGACTACCTCATTTTTAGTGTTTATATAAACATGATTATCTTTATAATGATATAACAAAGTGTGGTTATTCATTAATTTTCTTTTCGGCTCAGTCCCTTTATTAATCTGGGGTCGCCACAGCGGAATGAACCGCCAACTTATCCAGCACATGTTTTACGCAGTGGATGCCCTTCCAGCAACAACCCATCTCTGGGAAACATCCATACACACAAGTGTGGTTATGTGTATATGAAATTAAGAATAACAAATGTAGCAGGACATTAAATTACTTACTGTTTATTTCTTTGCATTTGAACTTTGTAAACTATAAAATCATGCGTCTCCTCACGGTTTGTCTTATTTTGTGAGCAACTGACAGTTGTTCGCTCCCCTCTTTTTCCCCTACTCTGCCGACAACGCCTACTCCTCCCTCTGCTCGCAGTGCTCCACGCCCATCATGAAGCATGTTTTTTTTTATTCTGAGGTAGACTTAAACTGAAAGAGGGGGGTCTCAAGACCCTTTAAGAGTCAGTTGCATCGCACCATGGCACATTTGCTATTTACATGGCGTACAGGGCGTTTAAAAGTGGAAAAACTAAACGTTTCACAAGCGAGAAAACAGTTAAAAAGAAAACCGTGCACGAGGACAAAAAATGAGCCTCCTCCATTTGGCCTCTTTACTTTACTTTTACTTTACTCTTTTACTTTCTTGCAGTAAGGAAATAGTGGAAACACACTCCACTGAGAACATCCACTGGCCTACATTATTAATTCCGTTTGTTAAGCGCAAGGATATGTTTCAAAACTAAATTCTGTTCTAATTCTGAATTTAGTTATTATTAGGAGGAAAGTTATTTCCAAAAACAAGTCCTATTGTTATGCCACATACAGTATGGTGATGCATGCGTCTCCAAAACCCGACAGATGGACAAATCTAAACTTGTTTATATAAAAACAAATATAAATATGCGTATAATAAATAATACTGTTAATAATAACATTATACAAATGCAAATTGTCCTGAATAAACTGAAAAAAGTCTCATGACATGAAGGCATGGAGGCAGTGGTTATATTTATGTAGAAAATAATAATTTTTGTACGTTTAATGTTTTTCACATGTGAAGATATTTGTGTATTGCTGTAATATTATGTGTAAGTGTTTGAACCTGCAGCAGCGCATAACTAACACGCCCTGCGCTGGACTTTAGACCAGCTTCTAGTTTGTCAATGGCACGGTCTATGTCAGTTCCTCAAAATAGCAACACGCCAACAATGCGCCTTAACACACCACTTTTTCAGACCAGCACACCCATGAGTCCACAAAGTGGCACAAATGGATTTTCTATTTAAATAACATGGCGCAAAACATGAAAATTAGGGTTGGGCTGGTCTGAAAATAGCAACAAATTGCACCACACGTCTTGTGCCTTATTACGCCGGGTGTATGATAGGGCCCAAAATGTTCAAGCAGCTAATTGCAGTATGTGCAAATAGCACAATTTACTCACGAGGCAATGGTGTGAACGCCCCATATCATTGACAAAACATTCCATGTGACTGTAATGAGTGTAACCATATGAAGTTTAAGGAACACTTGTGCACAAAAAAAAAAAAAAAAAATTCTTATGTCTTCCATGTCAGATCAGTGTGCACATTTAC
The DNA here is from genome assembly GCA_903798035.1 of Danio albolineatus. Taxonomy (NCBI): domain Eukaryota; kingdom Metazoa; phylum Chordata; class Actinopteri; order Cypriniformes; family Danionidae; genus Danio; species Danio albolineatus. The sequence continues at coordinate 434,881 of CAIGQQ010033974.1, read as the reverse complement.
TATGGGCAATATGGCATTTAGTGTGTTGCACTGCTGACTCTAGTGGCAATAAACCCAGTAATAAATGTGAGTAAACAGGCACACTGATGACCTGATGAAGAGAAGACACGGGCAAATAAAATCATTGTTACAGATTTTTGCCACACAAACATTTCACAGAGATTTGTATGATTACAGTTGAACCACTTGATACGCTATATTTTAACAAAATGATTGGCACCTTTTCTGGACTTTGAAGGTCTCGAGACTCTTGATGTATACAGAGTATAAGAAATGGATACATACCATGAGTATTTAATAAGAGATTTAGCATTTTTGGGTGAACTAACCTTTAAACCTTTAAAATATACATCATGCCTGTAATTTCTCCAGCATTCAGTGTAACATGATCTTTCAAATGCTCTGGTGTTCAAAACAGTTATGTGAATGTTATTGCAATTTGTTCAGGATTGTTTTTAAATATATGAACCTATTAAAAGAACAGCATTTATCTCAAAATGATCTATTAAATTTTTCAACTTTTGAACATTAACGTAAAACTGGACTAATTTGCATCCACCACACGTTTTTCCACTTTCGATCATACATCTCCTCCTCAAAGATCACACATCCTATTTTGGTTGAGTTGAGTTTCTAAAAACAAAACAGTGTGGGCACAAATACCACATAATTTTAGCTCTTACATTGATGACACCGGGACAGTTGGGGCCAACGAGGCGGGTTTTGTTCTGGCGGAGCAGCTTGTGCTTGACTCGCACCATGTCCTGCTGAGGGATTCCTTCTGTGATACAAACAGCCAGTGGCATCTCTGCGTCAATCGCTTCTATGATGGCTGCTGCTGCGAAAGGAGGTGGCACGTAGATCACGGTGGCTTCAGCGCCTGTGCCATCTTTTGCCTAAAACACATTCCAACATCATTATAATCATCATCACGTACTTCTATGTAATGCCACATTAGCAAGAAAGACTATTTTCATTGCAAAAACATTTCATTAATAAATATACAATTAAAAAAAACAACAACAACAAACAAATTAATTTATTTAAAAATAAATTAGATATGATTTTTTAATATAATGTTGTTAATACAAGATAAAAATTCTAACATTTTTCCAGATGACACTTTTACAGTAAGAAGAACTGTCCAGAATAAATGTGGGGGTAAAAGTGGGGTTTTCATCTTCAAGCAAACAAACATGAGTTAATCTTGTATGTCCAATACAACATCTGGTAAAAATCACTTGATCGAATCTAGCCTTAAAATGTATTAAAGCTAGGGCTGCACGATCTATTGGAAAAATAGAATATTGGGATAGTTTATTTTTCTGTGATTAAATATTGCGATATGGATACTATTTCAGGCGATTGCTTGAATAGCACTATTTGACAGTATTTAGGCACAGAAATGGAACAATCACAATGCAATAAATGCTTTTCTTACATTGCTTTGTCTCGTTTCTCATCCAAATATCTAAAAATTCTTAGATCATGGACAAATATTGTTTCGTTTTCAACTTGAGAAGAAATAAGTCGAAATTATGAGTTGTATTGGATTTAATATTTCCTTATTTTTTTTTTTAATGGTTCTTTATTATTAAAATAAAAATGGAATGAACAAACTAACTAACTAACTAAACTAAATAATTAACTTTAAAAATAATTTAAAAAAACTTTAGTTTGAGCAAACATGTTTTTGATTGAATTATTAATTAACTTACTAACCAAGTAGCTAACCAATTAATTAATCAAGTAATTAATTTATTAATCAATCAAAAACATATGTTTAATGTTTGCTCAACTAAAGTTCCTTTTTTTTTTTTTTGGGACAACAACATTAGTTTATGTTTAGGCCCTTCACGCTATCTATTTTTCTTGTACAATATACTGCACCAAAATATACTGCATTAAAACAATATTATTGTCATTTCAATTATTGTCATTTTTTTATTCAATTTATTTCAATTCATCTTTCTTTCTATAGTATTTACAATGTAGATTATGTCAAAGCAGCTTCACATGGATTATAGTCAATTGAAACAGTGCCAGTCCAGTTTTCAGCGTTGAAGTTCAGTTTAGTTTAGTTCAGCGTGGTTTAATATTCACTGCTGAGAGTTCAAACACTGAAGATTAATCCATCAATGTGCAGCCCTGCAAGTCCCAAACCATGCAAGCCAGAGGCGACAGCGGCGTGGGAAAAACTTCACCAATTGACGAAAGTGAAAAATTAAAAAACCTTGAGAGAAACCAGGCTCAGATGGGCACGACCGTTTCTCCTATGGCCAAAAGTCTTGTGCAGAGCTGCAGTCTAGGCGCCGGAGGCTGGAGAACGCTGTATGTCCATCGTGCTACTCGTTATATGATGCCAGAATGATGATATAATAGTATTATAACGCAAGTACACTGATCCAAAGAACACATAATATTTTATTCTTAAGGATATTGAATTTCATTATAGTCATTTTAACAATTAAATTATTAGCCACTGGAATTAGTTAGTGATAAATATTAACAAAAATGTAAAGATAAAAAGAACCAGAAAAAATTGATAAATTTTTAGTAGTTAAAGACACCCACATGAAAATTTATTATAGTAATTTATAGTAAATACTATACTTTTAACCATACTGACAATGAGTTTTTTTGTATAAGTCCAAATATTAAAAAAATTCTTAGATCAACTACAATTATTGTTTTGTTTTGTTTTCAACTTAAGAAGAAATAAGTCAAAATGATGAATTTTTCCTTAAAACAAGCTAAATGATCTGACAGTGGGGCGAGTAAAATAATCTTGTTTTCGCTTTGAAGTTGAAATATTTGGATTAGAAACAAGTCAAAAATTCTGAGTAAGAAAATATATCGTTTATATTCCATATAAATACAGCGATTATTAAATACAGTACAAGTCTAAAGCTCCCGGTCAACTATAAATCAGCCTCAACATTGTATATCTTGCAATGCGACTATTGCAGATGAGCACATTGGGATATCAATGCTGAAATGATATATTGTGCAGCCCTAATTAAAACTCAACAATTTAAATTACATTCACAGAACTAAAAAATGCTTATTTATGGCATTTCAGTTTCCGTCGGGTTTTATGTGAAAATGTTAAAGATTATACAACCGGTCTCTGGCCTTTAACACTTCTACTACTGCTGGTAATCACCCAATCTAAATAGGGCCCCTTGGAAAAAAAACCTAGCGCCCTCAGAGAATCAGAACAGCTGTCCAAAAAGTAAGTGAGGCTCACAGGAGGCTGTCAGCGGTCACACAGACCATTACCTCCTTCACAGAGTTGAAGACTGGCAGACCCAGGTGTGTTTTGCCCCCCTTGCCTGGAGACACTCCTCCTACTAACTGAGAGCCATAGTCCAGAGACTGCTGACTGTGAAACGTGCCCTATAGGGACAATGAGAAACAAAAAGACAGCATCTTTCAGCAAAGGACAGGACATATTTGGTATATTTGTTGATTATAGTCTACAATCTGCTTGTTCTGAATCGGCAGACAACATCAACAAACACTAGAAGAACCGAAGACAGATAAAGTGTGTGAAAGTTCACTACAACTTGAGCCATTTTGGTCATGTCAGACATGTTGTTTAGCAAATCTTTGCATTAGCAGCAGCGGATGAAGTTTACTCTCAACAAGGTCTCAGACCGTCATTACTTTATTTAATTTGATCTTAGCTACCTTGCAGCATATTTTCATATTTTCTACTTTCATTTTGTCATTTTTCACTTTTCTCAAGATTCATGAAAGCAGCAACAACATAAAAGACAGTGCGTGAAAATGGTTTACAAAAACTTAAACTATGACAAAAAAAGTATAAAATGATTAATGACAATGTAACAACTGTAAAATGCAATGTTACAATAAAACATTTAAACATACATAAACTGAAATAAAACAATATGCTGATATAATTGTCTTTTTATTGTGTTGTATTGCATTTAGTATTTGCTTATTTTTTTCCTAATGATTCTTTTTTATTCAAATAAAATCAGAATGAATGAATGAATGGGTTAATTAATTAGTTAAAAATATATATGTTTGATGTTTACTCAAACTACTTATTTTAAATGAACAGAAACAATTCTTTATTTTATTAATTTTTTAGCCACAAAACTATTTTATGTTCAGGCCTTTCGTGATGTCTATTTTTAGTTGTATGATATATTGCACCAAAATATGTTGTATCAAACTATATTATTGTCATTTTAAGACCATTTCATTCAACTCGTATCATAATGCAAGTACACTGTTCCAAAGAACACACAAAATTTTAATTTATAAGGATATTGAATTTAATTATAGTCATTTTAACAATTTAATAATTATGCATTGGACTCAGAATGTAAAAACATATATCAAACAAAAAAAATAATAATAATGATAAACGTTAACAAAAATGAAAAGGCAAAAAGAAGCAGAAAAAAAGTAACCAATCAATTTCCAGTTGTTATAAGCACTCACATGAAAATGTACTATACTATAAATTAAGCATGGGACGATAACCGTGTTCAAGGTATACCGTCAAGGTTTTCATACCGTCAAACTTTTCTGCTATACCGTTCCTAAGGTATGGGTGATATTTTTTATTTACATTTTTATATAGTTTTTAGGTGTAAATTGTAAAGACATCTGTTGTTTTGAAACAAATGAAGACAGCAGAAGTCGAGGATTCACTTGAATTATTTAGCCTGACATGTTTACTGCTCCTCAATATTCTAAATATTACTTAAAATAAAATATGTTGTGTTCAGAGGGGGGAAAGGTTTTGTTTTTCACCCAGACGTTTAAAAAGAGCATATTTTGAGCAGTAAACTCAATACCGTCATACCGTGAAGGTTATCATACCGTCAGAATCTTATACCGGCCCATGCCTACTATAAATTACTAAAAACTATATTGTTTTTAACCATACTGACACTGATTTTTTTTTTCTGTATAAGCGATATATAATGCATTACTAAAGATTATTACTCATGGCCATGAGTTGTGCAACAAGTCGATATATTGATTACTGTGACAGGCCTATTTATGTTCAATCCACTTAAATTTGTAAAAACTACTAAGTTAACACTTTCTTTAAGTTGTCCCAACACAAATCGATTATGTGGAACCATCATCTTTAACTGTGATAAATGAAATACAGTTAACTTATGAAAACACAATGAAAGAAGACTTTGTCTCTGAGAGTAGGTTTAGGTAACCTTTGTGTCTATAATCATCTAGATTACATCTGTATATCTGACACACTGCCTGGATCACTGGACCATAACATAGTTTTCAACAACCCGATGAATATCTCAAAATGAAAGCAAGGCACTTTGCAACAATCGCATGGCCTGTTTTAAATAGCCAAAGATGTTCAGTGCATAGATGAATCAGTTCACATATAGCTAGGTTATTAAATTAAGTGTAAAGAGACTAATGTGGAACATGACATATGGTATAATACTCCCCTGAAAGTAACATAGACTTATAAATGCTCTTTCATTGAGAGAAGCACGTTAAAATCAATGAATGTCATAAAAATACATTTTATCCTCAAAAAAAAAAATTAAATAATCCCCATGAACAGAGATTTGAACAGCCTGTGAAAATGAAGCGTCACGAACTTTAACCCGAGCTACATCCATGTTAATTATTACAAATTATTTTGAAACATCACAGATAAGTCCAAAGGCAAGGGTCGCCGGTACCAAGTCAATATCTTCCACTGTAATGTTAGGAATATAATTGCAAAGAACAAGAAAATTTGGCACATTTTCAATCCATTTCCCTCCCGGCGGCCCCTTGCCAACTTTTGTCTGCCATCATTTGTTCTCGTGCCTTCATTAAGGCTGAAGTGCTGTGCTAACTTTGCCGTTTTTCCTGCACGCTGCCCCTGTTAACAGTGTAGCGATTAATTTGAGGTATGGTTTGCTTATGTAGCCACACAGCAAAGTTAATATGGCGTGATGACACTCTAGTCATTTCTCATCCGCCTTCTAATTATAATGAGTGTTCATTAAAACTTCATCTAATAACCCTTTATTATGGTAAAGAGTCGTTTGAAAGAGGGTGAAGGAGAGCGAGGGAAATACAATGGGAAATTGGACATAAATCACAGAGGTGAGGAAAAGCAAGGTTACTAAATACTGTAGCCAGCAGTTTCAGTGGAAAGGGCCTACGGGTAGGTGTCAAGACAAGTTGTGTCTGTCTCTTTTAATAACAACATATACCTTATTTATTTAAAAAATAAGTAGAGTAAAGTATTTACTAAAGTAAAACAGTAAAGTAAAATGAAGAAAAAATACAAATTTTGTAAGATATATATATTTTTTTAAATGTCGCATTTAAACCCAACCTAACATACAGCATAACATTATACTTTGAAGCAGTTATATCATTTTATATCATGTAATTGATGTATGCTTAACAATAATTGATAACCTTGTGATTAATGTTTTAACAATGTAAGCAGCCACAACAGAGTATGTCACTTGCAAAAAAACAAACAAAAATATATCTTGAGAGTTCAAGTTGGAAAACAGTCCATAAATGTTGTTAAAGTGCCCGATAATTGTGTTTTCCTCTCTCTAGAGTAAACAAACTCAAAAACCATTTACAAAAAGTTAATTGTTTAATTCTTTAAAGAATCTGCTGCTGTGAATGAATTGTTTAAATGGAATATTTAGTGAATGACTCAAGAAGAACTTTTTGCCACCTACTGGCAGTTGTTGTGTCCACATTATTTTAGTACTTTAGAGTTTGGTACTTTACTACTAAAGTACATTATTTTAGTACTTTAGATATTTTGCTATATATTAATAAATAAATGAGGTACATGTTGTTATTAAAAGAGACAGACACAACTTGTCTTGACATCTATTATTTATCCATAACAGGCTGAAGCACAAAAACACATTCAGGAAAACATTACTCAACATTGCACACACCCACAGTATATTTATTTTGAATAGTTGACTCTTTTAGATTTATCGGAAATTGTATTTGTTTTTTATTTAAATGCATTTCTTATATATAAATAATTTTTTGCCATCAAAACTACTACTTTTGTGTTCCTCAAGGACAAAAATCATCTTAAACCCACGTTTAAAGGCTCACAGTTTGCAAAACTGAATTATTCCAATTCAAATTTTTTGGGGTTAAATATAACTTTATTGACTGCTTCTGTGACACTTATGAACAATAAAATATTAAAAATATATATTTTTCATTATTTTGTTAAATTGACAAAAATATATATTTGCCAAAGTACCAAAACTTTGCTTTATATAAAAACTAACAAAGCAAAACAGTTGTGCTACAAAGCAAAACCTGAAAAGAGAAAAGATTTTGATTCTACAAACAGAGATTGTTTCAAGAAGAAAATTCAATGTTGTCAATCATTTCCTGCTGTATCTTATCCAAGTTGTGTGCAGAAAACAGACAAGTTGGACGAGCCAGAACAACTAAACAGACAATTCCAGCCAAATAATTTAGCTTAATTTCATTAGTTGAAATTTTGGTGCTTCAGATGTAGTAGAGTAGATGATCAAGTTCAGATTTAAAGCAAGATTTAACTGATCAGTCAGTTTCCTGTAACTTGGGTAGGTAATCTCAACCATTAAGATTACATAACAATTTAGCAACTTTAAAAATAACTAAAAATAAAAAATAAATCAAATAAAGAGATTTTAGGTTTGGGCTAAAATGTAGGCAGGTCGGTGGGTTGTTTTGGGTTATGATATGGTTATGATATGGTTACACACCTGTTTTCCGGTGAACCCCTGACAGATGACCTTAGTGTTCTTGTTAATGTAAAGGTTGTTCCTGGATCCAGAATAACAGTGTCTCACTCCTGCCTGCTGCACTGCAAACACAATGACAGCAGCAGTGAAACAAGAACCAAGGACTAATACATACACACATAACATTCTATCAAACATTTAATATGACTTTTTTATTTTAGGGCTGCATGATGAAAGTCCAAATGATGAATTTGCAGCCTGTATTATTTCTATAATAATAATAATAATAATATTCCGGACGCCAGCAGGCTGCAAGCTGAATCCAGGTTGCAGATCAGTTATTAATCCATTATGTTAAATAGAAAGCTGTGAAATGAACCATTACAGCACAATGATTGGTGTCGGCTTGAGTAGCAATTGTTGGGTTCTCTTACAGTTCAGATGAAAAAGCGTCTGAATGCCTATGCCTTTCTTTTTAAATGATCATTTATCTCAGACTTTTCTGTGTAAGTTCAGTCATTTTATTTTTATGTCAATTAATAGGTTTTTGTATTGCCTTTCAACTTAAAAATAACTGAATAAAAACATACAAGTCTGAGAAAAATGCTCATTTTAGATGAAGAAAAAACAAAACAAAAAGAAAATCGCAGATGGATCTTAGAGACTTTTGCACTTGAACTAACTTTGTGCGTTCACAACTGCTTTTTGCAATCACCAAACTAAACCTAAAAACTTATGTTTCTAAATGACCACCAAACCATTGAATTACCCATTAATCACAAATGACAGGATTAGAGGGTCCACTCACGTTTCTCTCTAGGTTAAAGTTCACTTACAGACAAACAGTTGCTTGTCTATATCTGATATGAACAGGCGAAGCTTTTATACTGTATGCACATACTTACTGTTTTAAAACAAGTACATACTCAATGGAATTTAAATGAGAATACAATTCATGGTTTTCATTTACAATTCATGCGTCACACAAAGAGAGAAGTCTGTTAAGTGTCGAGTGAAAATATTCCATTATTGACAGATCCATGGATTGCACAAGACTGGAAAGGTTAAAGGAGAAGCAAAACTTTCGTAAGTGGACATAGCTTACCACAATTAGAGTAAACATTTCTAATTTAGATTTTAAATATTAGTTGCTTTTTCCCCCCTATGTCAACATATTAATAGAGAATTTAAAAAAAAGAATTTAGTGTTATGTACTGCTTACAGTAAATACAGAAGATTAAACACACCAACATGTCATACTAGCCCTGTCAAAATGCATCCAAAAGAACAAAAAACACACATTTATATTCAAAGTGATAGTGAAAACGAGCAAAATATAGATCACAAGTATGATAAAACACAAACTATTTCTTATAAAGATATAAATAAGCACTAAATTAAGTCAAATTATACTGCTGTCAGTCTACTACATTCCCAGATACTATCAAAATTTTCTCAAACAGATGGTATTAATATATTTGACTACTTGATGAGGTTGAAATAACGCACATTTACATTTAAAGCTCACTAGTTCACTTTATACTATGTTGCACATTCTGCCTAAAGCCCAGGCACAGCAGCGTTAGCATTAGCTGGCTGTGTGTGTTTAAGCAGCATATTAAGCTATAAATAACACCTTCATTTACAGTAGGTGCTGGAGCAATGTGAGGAATAAAACGACAAGGCGTCTCGATTCTATTTACACTTCTGCCAGTTTTACTTACAGAGCAAGCGGGCAAACAACCTGCTGTGAGACATCTTCGGTCATTCACCAATGACACCGGACAGACATGGACCTAAACGTCAGCGCACTTAGTAGTCCTGCTAGATGCCTGAAGGAAAAGAATCGCCCACATACTAACGTTAGTACAAAATTGTAAAACAAACCATCGTGTTTACGTGTGGATTTAGAAATTAACCCGGTGTTTAAAATAACGTATTTGCTAGATGACGCAAGGAATGTCGGAAAATGTAGTTCTTTCACGTATATGTTATTATAATATAATATAATATAATATAATATAGGGCTGGGTAAGCTAAATTGTCCGTAGTGGCGGTTCATTCCGCTGTGGCGACCCCGGATTGATAAAGGGACTAAGCCGAAAAGAAAATGAATGAATGAATAATATAGGGCGCCACGGTGGCCTAGTGGTTAGCACGTTCGCCTCACAGCAAGAAGGTCGCTGGTTCGATCCCCGGCTGGGCCAGTTGGCATTTCTGTGTGGAGTTTGCATGTTCTCCCCGTGGTTGCGTGGGTTTCCTCCGGGTGCTCCGGTTTCCCCCACAGTCCAAAGACATGCGGTACAGGTGAATTATGGATGTGTTTCCCAGAGATGGGTTGTGGCTGGAAGGGCATCCGGTGCATAAAACAAATGCTGGATAAGTTGGCGGTTCGTTCCGCTGTGGTGACCCCGGATTAATAAAGGGACTAAGCCGAAAAAAAATGAATGAATGAATAATATATATAATAGGGCGTCACAGTGGCGCAGTGAGTAGCACGATTGCCTCACAGCAAGCAGGTCGCTGGTTCGAGTTGGCATTTCTTAGTGGAGTTTGCATGTTCTCCCCGTGTTCGTGTGAGTTTCCTCCGGGAAAGTCCAAAGACGTGGTGAATTTGAATGTTTATGTGAATTTAGTAAGCTAAATTATCCATAGTGTATGTGTGAATGAGTGCATGGATGTTTCCCAGTGATGGGTTGCAGCTAGAAGGGCATCCACTGTGTAAAACATACACTGGATAAGTTGGCGGTGCATTCCACTGAGGCGACCCCTGATTAATAAAGGGACTAAGCTGAAAAGAAAATGAATGATTGAATGAAAGAATAATATATATGATAATAATTTCGCATTAAATTGGATGTACTTCAAGAACATTACACGTCTACTGTATGTGCACATCTATGTTTTGATTTCAGGAATTTTTGTCTTAAATTTTGAAGAGATAAAAACTGAAGAGGTGGATCATTCCGCTGTGGCGACCCCGGATTAATAAAGGGACTAAGCCG
>CAIGQQ010033974.1:407664-420112 GCA_903798035.1 Danio albolineatus | reverse complement strand
GATAGATAGATAGATAGATAGATAGATAGATAGATAGATAGATAGATGCGTGAACCTACACTGGCCTCACAGTTCCAGTTACGATTATCATGCCATCGATTTGGTTAAATTCGATATCTCGGTGCATTGACAATGCTTTCCATAAACAATTTTATATTTTTTATTTCACATCACAACAATTCTTGTATTAAAATTTATGAATATATTTATATTCATTTATTTATTCATTATTTGTAATACAATTTTGTTCTTTAAAACAAGCAGTCAGATATATGAATTGCACCTTTAAAAACTCAAGTACATGCACAGAACAACACGAGCAATTATAGCAAATAAGCAAACGTAAATATCCTGCTCACTTTCTGAGCCTTGTCAAGTGAGTTCTTAGACCATTGTGATTGGTCACGCGCTTAACAGAAAGGGCTGCGATTGGCTCTAACGATGTTCACTGATGAGTGACACGGAGGAGAAAAATCACTCTGTAGACACGCTCGTGTCTGGATCTACAAGTATCACTGTAACAGCCGAGAGGAAAGGAAAAGTTACCTCCCATCAACAGGTCAAATGTCCACAGTGACAAAGAAAGAGTGACAGAAATGGAGTTTACTTTCATTTTCTCAATCGCTGTGCAATAGGGGCTTCTGTTGTAACTTCAGTGTCAGAGAAAGATTGTCCAGCAAACACGCATGCAATGAACTGTGCAGAGTTTCTGCGTTATAATCACTCGCGCTCACATCCCTTGCCATAGCAATCTACCGCAAAATAGCGCATATGAGAAAAATGACGTCAGTATGTAATATCCGGTTATAATCTATTACTGAACCGATATCAAATTGTCCACGTCTGCATCGGAGTGCTCAGAAGAAACAAATAATTTTGACACCCCTAATAGATAGATAGAGATAGAATAGTGCAACTCTTTATTAACGTGAATTATATGTGGAAATGTTAAAAGCATGTGTGATGTTCTGTTTCCTCTGAACAGTATGTGTCAGTTTTCTTGAGTGCCTTAAAAACACTTCTCATTATCAGCATTTAAGTTGTTGTTTCTCTTTTTGCAGTTTCCTGTTTGTGATAAATCACACATAAAGCATAATGAGTTGACAGGAGACAACGTTGGTCCACTTATTCTTAAGAAGAAAACTCTGTAGCCCACCTTTTTTCGGGCTCGGAGAGGGACATACATTGTTTTTTTTAATAATTAAAGTTTTCCTCCAATAAAAAAAAAAACCTACTGTAATTTTGATTGTTTGTTGTACTTACACAAAACGTTTTCCAGCATGCAGTAGAGCTGTACATTCTGACTTTAATGATGTTATGGTTGATGTGAAAGATTAATTATATTTAGTACTTTGCTCTTTTTTTGTGTGTGGATGTTGTTGTTAGTTGATTTGTTTTTGGCAAATGTATTTCCACTTCTGTGTGCAATCTGACTTGACCATAAGGCAAAATCGAGCATCTTGTCTCCCATTAGTCTTTTTGGCCATGAGAATGTCTATTCTATTCTTGTATTGTACTGTTATCATCATGATAATCAAAAACTTGCGTTTGACATTTTTAGACATTAAAAAAAAACATCACATCAGTGTAAGGTACATTTTTAGGAATTCTTCTAAAATGTTTGCTAAATTATTGATATAATTTAGCAATAATTCACAGCATTAGACTGTAATGGTCAAGCTATTGTTTCACATTATTTATACATTAAAACATTTATCATAAAGCAACAGAATGTACCCATTTGCCGCAATATTTAATAATTCTTTGCGTTTGTTTATATTCGAATGTCATAGTTTGACAATCCATTGGCTCTCACAAGCTGTGTCTCATTTCAGAGGCCGTGTCCTGCAAAGGATGCATTCGAAGTGTGTGCGTCATCGAAGACCATCTAATTTCAAAAAAATTTGAAGGCTTCAAATGCAGCCTCCAAATGCATCCTTCGTTTCCCAGATAATGAAGGACATGACTGTTGGAGCCTTCGAGGCCTTGAACATGCCAAGATTCATTGCGCGCTGATAACGACAGGACGTTTTAAAAGAAAACTCTGGAATAAATGTATGAATTAAGTTTATTTTACTTGGATATCTAAATACGTTAAAAAACAAAACAAAAAGAGTGTGACATTTCTTACTAAAATATGATTTTATAGACAGTTTACATTTTTATGTGTACATGTATGGATCACAGGAAATATATTTCCAGCTTTTGTAAACCGTGTTTTGCCTTTAGATCGCTTAAAATAAGTTTTAAATCACTTTGATTAAAAAAAAGTAATTACGATTCTTATTGTTGCGTATTAACAACAGCTGTTATGGTTGCCTGGTGATGAGATCGACTCATTTCAAAATGCTCGGTTCGGCCTGTGTGGACTTCGAAGGACTCACCTTTGAAGTCTGCATCCTTCGGAGGACACAGCCTCTGAAATGAGACACAGCTACAAATAGTTTTTTTGTTGTTTAACTTGTGCTACTTTGCTCATAGATGTTTTTACATTTATATGGTAACTGGAATGTGCCTAATGATTTTTGTAAAATAAAAGGTAACCAAACATGCTGCTTTATGTGACTGAATTTTCTTTGGTGTTGCTTATTTGCATCTGCTTTGCCTTTAGATGGTAAAACAAGATATGTCTCAAAATACGTATGGGGGTTTTTTGCCTGTCAACTACTATTACAGGAAAGGCCATTTATTTTCGGCAGCAATGCATCTATGAATGAAAATAACTACACATACACTGTACAAATAATTAAACAAGGCAAAATTAAAACGTATTAATATGTTTAACAATAGTCATTTAATTGCTTCAATTAACTGCATGTAACCACAATACAAAATCTTGCAAAATTCAAGCAGTAAGCTTGATCCGCTAATTGTACTCACAGACGTGCATGAACAATACTGCCCTAATAACATTCAAATACGCAATTTATGAAAACAATCATATCAAAACATAAATATGGCTCATGGAAAGTAGCAATGCAATGAGGGAAATACATTTAGTTTTTGTACTACTAATAAAGTAAAAACTCTCTCTGTATCTTTATGTCCTAAAAATACTTCCACTATAAACAAAATGTAATTGGGCTTCAAACTGACAGTTACAGTACTTTACTGTGCAGACATTGTATTTGTAATGGGGCTGAAAATTAAATATGTTCAGAACAGCATACTAGCATAACAATCTTAATAGTGCTCAGAATACATGTATGCTTGCTGTATGATTCAAATATGCAGATGAACTACTATATTTGCCAAAATGTGGCTATTCCGTGGAATAAAATATCCTGCAGAGCAGTCAACTTGAGCTTTCGTTTCCAGATTGATGTAGAAACAAACATTTCTTTGGAATTGTTCTTATGATGTGTCAGACAGTATATATTTATTATACAATAGATAATTATATATTTTAAGATTTTTGTTGTCCTGTTTTTAGTTCAGTAACCTCGTAAAGATGCATTCACACCAAGTACAACAACAAAAACGGAAAAAATAATTACATTTTGTAACATGCTTTTTAAGCCTAAATGCCTACTGTTAAAAGCAGAATCAACACTTTAAAATAGTTATAAAAATTGTTCAGAATGCAGCGAATCAGAATAGATTCTCCTAAAAAAAGGGGGCAAGAATTTAAAGCGACAGACAAAAAAAACTAACATGCTAATGATATGCACTGACAAAAGTCTTGTTGCCTATCCAAGTTTTAGGAACAACAAATAATAACTTGACAGCTGAGTTGATCATGTGGTATCAGAAGTGGCTTATATGAATGGCAAAGGCCTCTAGATTACGCTTATTTTACCATAATAAAATATGATAATGCCTTGATTTTTAATTATTGAATATGGACAGTAAGGTCTGACTTTGCTTAGACAAAAGTCTTGTCACTTAACTGAAATAATGTGCAGTATAGAATATAAAGTCATGGTGCAGTGGAAAAAGAATTAATATTGTGTATGTCTCACAAGAGCTTGGAGAACTGCATCCATACATCTCTGCAATGACTCAAATAACTTATTAATAAAGTCATCTGGAATGGCAAAGTAAGTGTTCTTGCAAGACTCCTAGAGTTCAAGACTTACTGTATTTGGATTCTTCTTTAATGCCTCCTCCTCTATCTTACCCCAGACATACTCAATAATGTTCTTGTCTGGTGACTGGGATGGCCGATCTTAACCTTATTTGCGTCCAGAAACATTGATATGGTGGCTGAAGTATGAGGAGTGCTCTCCTGCTGAAGAATTTGCCTTCTCCTGTGGTTTGTAATGTAATGGGCAGCACAAATGTCTTGATATCTCAGGCTGTTCATGTTGTCATCCACTCTGCAGATTTCACGCATTCCCCCATACTAAAACCATAATTTTTTTCCTTTAACAAACTTCTGTGAGAATCTTGGGTGCATGCGGGTTCCAACAGGTCTTCTACAGTATTTTTGATGATGGGGACGCAGGTCAACAGATGATTTATCGAAAAATCGACCTTCTGCCACTTTGACAAATGATCAACTAGAAGTCAAGTTGTTTTTTGTTGCTCTTACAATTGGTTTTGACAACAAGACATTTGTCAGGTAGTGTACAGTGTTACTGTACACTGAAAAACAATACAGTTGATGTTATTGTTCTTGGTGTGAACCGGCCTAACATGCATTACAAATGGAATCATATAAAAAAAAAGATGCACAGGTTACTCTATAGGCTTTGAAGATTTAGACATTTTAGAGTAATTTAGATATTAAAACCCATTTAGTTTAAGTTTGTTGTGCTTTAACATAACATATAAATAAAATAAACAAAAATAATATAAAGAAGCCAGTGTGAGATTTGAATAATATAAAAATGTCAAAGTCTGCATAAAATCAAAACTTACAGTTTTGCTAGCGCACAATCTGTGCTATAGTTAATCCACTGAAAACGTAAAAACAGTTTGTTTTGGTAATCTTTAATCAATCTTTAATCTTTTGCTTCAACTGGAAATGGACGTTCTTCTAAGATGACGTCAGTTTGACACAAGTATGCTTATGCCGAGTTCAGACTGCATGATTTTCAAAGTAGTCGTGTCACAGATGTTTTCACACTGCATGACTATCTGGCCTAGCGTTTTGTCGCTGCTTTGTTTACACTCCAAGATGGATCGGAAACACACTGCATGTTTCACACCGCATGACTTCAAAATAGGAAGAATCTCCGACAACTTTGTCCAAACAACGTCTCACACCCAAAAACACATAGTATATATTTTGTTATTAACTACATAACGAGAAAGAAGCCTTTAATGGGCTAGAAATATACATATTTGCTCACCTGGCTTTGAAGGGAATTAGCAATTTCTCCTCAACTTTTTGACCAGGTTAGGTTGTGATATTGCTCACGACACATCAAACAGACTCGGAGGCTCATGCCAAATTTACACTAATTTTCCCTCCATTTCCTGGGTCCGAATAAACTGAAAATGAGCGCTTTTAACTTCTCCCCCAACCTCCCGCGGGCCTGCAGGTAAGCACGCTAGTGAATGCTGCTCTCTCATTGGCTGCAGCATGATCTGAATCGCCGACAGCTCCAGATATTCAGCAAGCTAAATATCTCCTGAGCATCAGCGACTCATCGGCGATTCTCTCAGATCGTGTCTTTGATAGTTCATACTGTGTGATTGTCACTCGCGTGCAGGAGCAGCGATTTGCCTGTGATTTCAGGCATTTGTCGGCGATTTCTCAAAACCTGTCGGCGAGTCAAAATCGGGGCTAAAATCATGCAGTTTGAACTCGGCATTAGCCAAGCCCCTCGAACCATTTGTTTGCTGAAAGTGAAAGATTAGAGGAGGTGCTTAAAGTAAAACCCCGCCCCTTTCTCAATATTCCTGTTTAGTTGAAAACACATCATGACACTGATATAAAAGTCTGCACCAGCTTCTAGCTGACATGGGCTTTAAGGCTGCATACATCATGTACAGCACAGTGAAAGTAGTAAGCTAGTATTTATTCTGAACATAGTCTGATAACTACATGACCTTTTTGTAATACTGATATACAGTCACTTTAGACTGATTTCTAACATATATAACTTAATAAATACTATTAACACAAACTTAAAAAAAACACACACATTAAAAAACAGCTTTTGTACTTGATGATAGTGCTAAAAATGATCCCTGTAGTGTTCGATTCTTAAAAATAATAACTTGTCGCCAGTAAAAGCAATACTGATTTGAGTGTTTTTATCCTTCACTGGTAAACAGCAGGAGTTTCTTCACCTGTAATGCTTGCCTTGTCATGGTTAGTAGTCTGACTTCAGAAGATCGCAGTAATTCTGGGGTTAACAATCCTCTCTGAAGATAAAAACGGATGATCAGCAGTCTTGGATGTTTGTATCTCTTTTGCGGAATATCAGAGGGCGCTTTCATATGTCACTGGTGTCCCTGATGCAGATAACGCACCCTGACTGACAGCTACAAGTCAGAAAAAAGAAAGCACAATTAAAACAATGTATGCATTAATTGAACACAATCAAGAATGCAAGTACTCTGGGGCAAGGCTGGGGCATTTTTATTTTTACTTATCATCATCCTGGTGGGTGCTGCACATTATGTTGGTGCGGAGAGATGCCCGCATATGGATGTAAATGTAAAGCACTGTATAAATACATTCATTCAAACAAACAATAAAAGCAAACAGAGAGTAAAACACGACAAAGGTTGACCATCCAGCATGCAAATTCTCCGAGCTGTGGTAGAGGTAACATTTCCTTGTGCATATTGTGTTTCAAAAAAGAATCAGTTGATATGTTTTATTGTGGAGAACTGCAGAAAGCTGCTTTATGAATGTTTGCAGAGTAATGCAGTTCAGTTCTGACCAAAACCAAACTGTCTACAAAGGCAGCAACTTAACCATTAACTGATGTTGAAACATTCGTTATGGTTTGCAGTGTCACACACCACAAAAATAGTACTTCTCTTGTGAAAAACGAAAGGTTTACTGTTGGTTCTAACAGTCGGTGGGTGCCCTTTTCTGTCTAAAGAAAATAAATGTTATTCACATTCCAGTTTTTATTCAATTTTGGTGTCAAAGGTCTGGAAAAGACGTCATGTCCAAATCTTGTCTATGATTTCTAATGCCTATGTAGACAACTCACTGAGTTTAATAGCACTTTAATTAATGAATATATAGCAAAAGTGTGTGGTATTTTTTAATCATCCAAGCAAAATGTTGTTATCAGTTGTCTGGAATGTTATATCAGAAACATTCATAAAAAGGTAGCCTACAGTAGGTGAGCAGTGTATCAAAGTAATATACTGTGTGCATATACAGTAGTAACATAAAAAACATTTGTTCTCATGAGTTTTGTCACATCATTTTTGCTAAAGATTTCTATATATTTGCATATACACTCCAAAATAATATTTAACTACTTATTTAAAATGAGCTGAAACAATACAATTCTTGAAACTTCATTGAAACAACTTGATTGTTTTGTGTTCAATCCACTTATATTTGTAAAAACTTTAAAAAAGGTAACTTAATTCCTTCATGTTGTCCCAACACAAATCGATTGTGTGGAACCCAGCATTCTTTACAGTGTAGAAACCGTGGTTTATATACATTAGCTCAACATATTACTAAAATTTCATTCTGAAGACAGAAGCGATGATGCTGAAAATCCAAAATGGCCATCATCGGCGTAATTAAATTATAAAATATTAAAGGCTAATATTGAAAAATATTCCATTAGAAAGAATTTGTTTTACATTTGCACATATTTCACATTGTTCCTCTTTTTACTTCATTTTTGAACTAATAAACGCAACTTTGGTGAACATATCTATATATAATTGTAAAATCAAAACACATGCAGTACAGTGAACTACTGATTTTTATTTCAGGTAAGTTTGAACTAATCTCTGTACTTCATTAATAAACTATAATTTATATATATTTTTTTAAATCTATTGCCTGTCAAAAAACAAACAAACAAACAGTAAAATAATAAAATAGTGGTGGGCAGCAAGCCTTTAAAGTGGTTCAACCAACAGAAATAACACATCATTTATCAGCTTAAAGATATCGGTCTGATTTTGCTATTGGACCAATAACGACAACATAAAATAGCATTTACTGGCCAATATCAATATAGCCACCAATATATTATTGTGCATCCCGTATATACAGTAGTGTGAAAAAGTGTTTGCCCCATTACTTAATTCTTATTTTTTTGCATGTTTGTCACAATTTAATGTTTTATTAAATTTAAATATTAGCAACAGGACAATGATCCAAAGCACACCAGCACTTCCACTTCTGAATGGTTGAAGAAAAACAAAATAAAGACTTTGGAATGGCCTAGTCAACGTCCTGACCTAAATCCAATTGAGATGCCATGGTAAGACATTAAAAAGGTGGTCCATTCTCAAAAACCCTGCGATGTGGCTTATTTATATCAATTCTACAAAGATGACTGAGCCAAAAATCCTCCTAAGTGCTGTAATTGATTGCAAGTTATCGAAAACACTTGATTGCAGTCTTTGCTCCTAAGGGTAGCCAAACCAATTATTAGGGGGCAAACACTTTTTCACACAGAGCTTTGTAGATTTGACTGCTTTCCCTTAATAATAAAAACCTTCAATTTAAAAATGCATGATGTGTTTCCTTGTGTTATCTTTGACTAATATTGAAATTAGTTTGATGATCTGAAACATTAAAGTGTGACACACATGCAAAAAAATAAGAAATCAGTAACAATTGTTCAGACCACTGCATACATGGGTGTATGTGAACTCTGACTTACCCCACTCAGGGTTCTTTGGTTTCTGTAGTAATCGAGGGCCAAGCAGGCTGATGAGCAGAGCTCCAATAGGAGCAGTGATGATGATTGACAGCACAGCCACAGTCAGGACGTCCATGCCATACTTCTGCAGCTCCAGGTCCTGCTTAGAACGGGCCATGTCTAAAGCTGTAGAGCCTATAGCCGCCTGAAACCAGTCACAAGTCATTCTCAGGGATCTCTGAAGCATTTCATTTTATTTGTCTCAACCTTCACAAAGGATAAAGGCACGGTAAAACAGCAGGTCTGTTTGACATACTTGGCAAGTTTACCTGTACTGTGGCTTTAGGCATCCAGGCGAGAGCGACAAAGACTTTCTCTTTCAGGTTAAATCCGGCTCGCAGGACCACAATGAAAGTGACAAGCAGGCGTACGGTGAGGCCGATGAACAAAGCTGCTATACCCAGAACTGAGGACGCATAATAATACAGCTCGTTAATAAAAAAATATTACACATTGGCACGCTGCTGACATTCCACTTTAGTATTTTCCAATCAGCTCTGTTACTGAAACTACAGAAACGACAACACAGAAGATGTAAAAAAATATCATTTATACTGTAGTTTGACACTCACACACAGTTGTGACCTCCAATGAAGTAATAACAATCTCAGCACCGATGAGTCCAAAGAGAAGAGGCTGAAACACAAGCCAAAACCTCTCCACTACTTCTTCCACTGAAGCCTGAAACACACACAGATACAGAGAAATCACACACGTTACCTTGGAAAAGGGAAATGAAGGTCCATTGTTACACTCAAACACCCTTATTACTTTTTAAATACCTTTTTAATACCCTATAACTTGGCCAGACAGAATCTGCTGTCATTTTTTGCTATTTCTGCAGAGAATTTTATAAAACAATTCTGCCGATTTATGTGGAATGATTTTGGGAGTATTGTAACTATAAACTTAATATAAAAAAATATAAAATATATATAAAATAATACCTTTTTAACTTGTATTCAATGTTTACAATGCAAATCCAGTTAGATCCACTTATTTGGTAAACAAAGCAAGTCTCTCATATAATATAACTTCTAAAAGACAGTAAACTTTACTTTACAAACTGTATTATCAATAAATCTTATGAACATTTTTATATTTGTCAATAATAATACTGAAATTAATAAAAAAAACTTGATAAATATAAATTCACAAACATTTACTTAAGTAAATAAATAGACTCAATTGGCTAAAAATCTGTGGATTTCTGCACATGCAGATTCCATGAGGGCCTAACATACCCTTATGATACTATTGCCAAAACGTGTGAATTGAAGGCAAAAGTAAGTAGACAGAACCCTGCTTTCTTTCTAATTTTTATTTTCCTTCTTTATTTTTGATATCGTAGTGGAAAGTGGTGTGTGTACTTGTTTAAGTGGTTTAAAGGACACAAAATTGTATAATGATGTGTACGACCTAGTTGTACATAATTACAGTGGTTTATGAAGATATGCCTTGTGTCCTTGTAATTTAAAACACTTAAAAATCACATTGCACAAAATCACATTTTGCTAAGGGTTTCTTGGGAGGGTTGGGTTTATGGGTAGGGTAAGGCAGTATAAAATGCATTTCACTTTTGGAGTGTCTTCATAAACCTTATATACAAGTATGTCTACAGTATGTGCGTTATTACTTGACATCATTGCCAAAAATAAATGAGTAAAACTGAGAAAATTCTTTTACACATATACTTTTGTTTTCAAACATTTTTGGCTTTTTCTACTTGCAGCACACAAAACTTTGTTTAATTCATTTTTTTTATTTCAGTGGAAATTGTTTAGGTCCGGAAGACGGGTGGCGCCTCACAGCAAGAAGGTCGCTGGTTCGAGCCTCGGCTGGGTCAGTTGGCATTTCTGTGTGGAGTTTGCATGTTCTCCAAGTGTTCGCAGGGGGTTTTCTCCAGGTGCTCTGGTTTCCCCCACAAGTCCAAAGACATGCGCTATAGGTGAATTGGGTAAGCTAAATTGTCCGTAGTGTATGTGTGTGTGAATAAGAGTGTTTGGGTGTTTAAGCTGTTAAGCTGACGGTTCATTCTGCTGTGGGGACCCCTGATTAATAAAGGGACTAAGGTGAAAAGAAAATCAATGAATACATGTCTGAAAGATCACTTTAGTCTTTTCCCTTATGTTGTTGAGAAACAATGTATGAATACAAGAAAGTCTTTTATTATTTATTATGTTTTTGACTATTATTTTATTCAAATTTTTATTATTCATTTTTTTAAGAATGAGTTGTTGTTTTAAGAGTAGGATTGAGAGTACATATTGTACTATAAATAAACAAATACAGTAAATAAACAAATAAATGAATAATCTGTTTACATTTAGCTGGAAATTGTGTTTTTATTATTATTCAAATGTTTGTTGGTTTTTTGTGAAGGTTGAGTTTAGAGTAGGATTAGGTGTAAATATTGTACTATATAAATATTTGTATAAATAAATAATCAGTTTTTACATTTTACTAAATATAATGGTATAATATTTATTTATTTATTTATTAATACATTTTTTTTTATCATATTTGTTGTTGAATATAAGACAATAGAAAGTAAACAAAACCGTGATGGCAAACTGTTAGATTCACAGCTTCATTTGATTCTTCAGTGTGTTTAGTGTGTATTTATGACAGAAGATTCAGACCTTAGCTCTTCCCCAGCCTATTCCAGCCACAAACGCCAGCACTAGTGTACACAGACCCCCTGCTCCAGGAATCCCAGCCACATTACTGCCAAACAGAGCAAACACCGACAACCCCAACACTAGAAAGGAGCGTTTCAGCACGAGGTTTCTCTGCACGCAAACAGACGTCAACAACAAAAACAATGATAGGGGTTACGATGATGGCAATTCTGAAAACAATATATACTGTAGTCCTCACTGGTAGGTATTGCTCATGTACCTGGTCTCTGCTGGGGAAGTAATGTAGAAAGTATCCTAAAGCCACTCCAGTGACTGCACCACCCAACACCTCCAGCGGACCCCGCAGCACATTTAACCACACAGAGCCTGCAGAGGGCGACACACAAAACAACAATAAAATACAGCACCACTAACAAGTCAATTAATCTTGGAAAAATTACCCATTCAAGGCAATCTCTTAAATACACCTTTCATATAATATAATATAATATAATATAATATAATATAATATAATATAATATAATATAATATAATATAATATAATATAATATAATATAATATAATATAATATAATATAAGGGCACCACGGTGGCCTAGTGGGTAGCACGTTCGCCTCACAGCAAGAAGGTCGCTGGTTCGATCCCCGGCTGGGCCAGTTGGCATTTCTGTGTGGAGTTTGCATGTTCTCCCTGTGGTTGCGTGGGTTTCCTCCGGGTGCTCCGGTTTCCCCCACAGACCAAAGACATGCGGTACAGGTGAATTGGGTAGGCTAAATTGTCCGTAGTGTATGTGTGTGAATGAGAATGTATGGATGTGTTTCCCAGAGATGGGTTGTGGCTGGAAGGGCATCCGCTGCGTAAAACAAATGCTGGATAAGTTGGCGGTTCATTCCGCTGTGGCGACCCCGGATTAATAAAGGGACTAAGCCGAAATGAAAATGAATGAATGAATAATATAATATAATATAATATAATATAATATAATATAATATAATAT
>CAIGQQ010033974.1:382083-407654 GCA_903798035.1 Danio albolineatus | reverse complement strand
TATAATATAATATAATATAATATAATATAATATAATATAATATAATAACACTGAGAAGTGTCAATCAAAAGATGTCAAAAGATGTCTATGTCAATAAAATATAATGAAGAAAAATAATGAGCTGAATGAATGAATGAATAAGTTGAAAAAAAGATATATCAACCACCATAATTTATGTTATACCTATTTTTTATCTTGAAAAATAATTTCATCAAGTTTTGAAATTGTATGCATTAATATACAAAACATATTTATTCATAAACATACACAATTAAAGGGTGAGGTGAATTTATATAATTTGTTACACTGAAGACAACACATTTAAAAATGTAAAGGATTTATATTTCAACAAAGACTTGAAATATAATGTTTATGAGCTCAACTGAACTGTATCATATTTCCACAGAAAATAAATAAAAACAAATAAATTATAAATATACACTAACTCAATAAATACATACATTAATTAACCTAATAACTAATGAAATGAATAAATCTTCAAGTTTTTTTTTCACAAAAATGTTAATTAGCACCATCAACTCTTTTCATCGTTTATAATAATGATAATAACAATGTCACCAAATCAGCCTATTAAAATAATGTGTGAAGGATCATGTGATGCTTAGAAAGTCATAGCATCCTAATTTTGACATCACAGAAATAATTAAACTACATTAAAGTAGACGTCTACACTCACTGGCCCTCTTTATTAGGTACATCTTACTAGTATCAGGTTGGACCTCCTTTTGCCTTCAGAACTGCTTTAATCCTTCGTGGCATAGGTTCAATAAGGTACTGGAAATATTCCTCAGACATTTTGGTCCATATTGACATGATAGCATTACACAGTTGCTGCAGATTTGTCATCCATGCGAATCTCCAATTCCACCACATTGCAAAGGTGCTCTATTGGATTGAGATCTGGTGACTGTGGAGGCCTTTTGATAACACTGTTATGTTCAAGAAACCAGTCTGAGATGATTCATGCTTTATGACATGGTGCATTATCCTGCTGGAAGTAGCCATCAGAAGACGAGTACACTGTAGTCATAAAAGGATGGAGAACAATACTCATGTAGGCTGTGGCGTTGACACAATTCTCAATTGGTACTAATTTGCCCAAAGTGTGCCAAGAAAATATCTCCCACACCGTTACACCACCACCAGCCTGAACCGATGATACAAGTCAGGATGGATCATGCTTTCATGTTGCTGACGCCAAATTTTGACCCTACCATCCGAACGCTGC
This sequence comes from Danio albolineatus, assembly GCA_903798035.1. NCBI lineage: Eukaryota > Metazoa > Chordata > Actinopteri > Cypriniformes > Danionidae > Danio > Danio albolineatus. The sequence goes on along the minus strand of CAIGQQ010033974.1, from coordinate 406,405 downwards.
AGCAGAAATCGAGACTCATCAGACCAGGCAACGTTTTTCCAATCTTCTATTGCCCAATTTTGAGTCTGTGTGAGTTTTAACCTCAGTTTCCTGTTGTTAGCTGACAGTAGTGGCACCCGGTGTGGTCTTCTGCGACTGGAGCCCATCCGCCTCAAGGTTCGATGTGTTGTGCGTTCAGAGATGCTGCATACGTCGGTTGTAACAAGTGGTTATTTGAGTTACTGTTACCTTTCTATCAGCTGGAACCAGTCTGGCCATTCTCCTCTGACCTCTGGCATCAACAAGGCAATTGTGCACACAGAACTGCTGCTCACTGGATATTTTCTCTTTTTCAAACCATTCTCTGTAAACCCTACAAATGGTTGTGAAAATCCCAGTGGATCAGCAGTTTCTGAAATACTCGGACCAGCCCGTCTGGCACCAACAACCATGCCGCGTTCAAAGTCACTTCAATCACCTTTCTTCTCCATTCTGATGCTCAGTTTGAACTGCAGCAGATCATCTTGACCATGTCTACATGCCTAAATGCATTAAGTTGCTGCCATATGATTGGCTTATTAGAAATTTGCATTAACAAGCAGTTGGACAAGTGTACCTAATAAAGTGACCTGTGAGTGTATATTAATATTTAAAACTATATTATTTAGTTTACTGTATTTTTTTAGCCTTTTTGTTCAAATATATTGGTCAGCAAATGACCTAAATGTCCTAAAAACATTTTATTATTATTAATATTGAATTTTTCATTAAACCCTACCAAAAGCAAATTTTGAACAGTATAGTAAAATGATAAATCTTTTTGAAAAATTATAACAAAGTAATGTCTAAAAGGGATTTTATTATTTTTTTCTTGATATAATGATCAAATCATAAATGAGTGTGGAGTCTAGTATCAGTTTAATCTTTTTTTGTCTCTCCTGTTTAATGTTATAATGTACAGTATAATGAGATATATAATGTATCTCATTGTAAATGTACAGTATAATGAGAGTATGTAGAAAAGTACAAATATAGCTCTTTTATATATTTTTATACTTCGTACTTTTTTCTACTGCCACATACTCTTTATCGAATGTCTTTAAGTATTTTATATTTTCCCTTATTAGTGACCGAGCACCGTAACGGTGCGTAGGCCCTATTGGAATTGCTCCGTTTATTATTATTATTATTATTATTATTATTATTATTATTATTATTATTATTATTATTATTATTATTATTCTTTTCCCGAATGAATCGCCAATTTGGCGGTCTAAACGTGCCCGAAAACTCACGAAACTTTGCACACGCCCCTGAATCGGCGAAAATTTACGTTTTTTAGGGGTCTCGGAAGCGGGCGTGGCAAAATGACTCGACAGCGCCACCTAGAAAATTTTGACAGACTAGCCCCCGAGCCACGAATCACGCACACGCACGAAAATCGGCACACACCTCAAACATGCCAAACCGTACAAAAAAGTCTCTTGGAGCGAAATCTCAAACCCAACAGGAAGTCAGATATTTTTAACTTCCTTCGGCGAAAAAGTGGCGTTTTTGCCATTTCCAGGCGTTGTATTTTAACGAACTCCTCCTAGGGATTTAATCGGATCAACACCAAAATTGGGTTTTATCATCTAAAGGCCTTGGCGATGCTAAATTGCGAAGATCTAGAGTTTTCATCGATGGGCGTGGCCGTGGCGGCCTCTCAAACTTTTAGCATTCGCCATGAAACAGGAAGTTGTTATAACTCAGACATGCATTATCCGATCAGCCTCAAAACTCACACGTATGATAACAGTCCTGACCTGAACACGTTTACACGCCAATATCCAGATACAGTTAGAGCACCACCTGCTGGCAACAGGAAGTGACGTGTTTTACAGCACAACAAACTCCTCCCACAAATTTTATCGTATCAGCACCAAATTAGTGCGGTGTTATCTGGAAGCTCTAGCGAGGATATATTGTGAAGATCTAGAGTTTTCGCCGAGGGGCGTGTCCGTGGCGGACTGACGAACATCAACGCTTCGCCATGGAGGAGGAAGTACTTATAACTCAGCCACACAATGTCCGATCAGCCTGAAACTTCACATGGTTGATAAGATTCCTCTCCTGAAGGCATCTACATACCAATACTGAGTCACAGTATAGCGCCACCTGCTGACAGAACAAAGTTTGGCTCATAACTCAGCCCCACGATGTCTGACCTGCCTGAAACTTCCTAGGTTCGATGAGATTCCTCTCCTGAACACATCTACAAACCTATATTGAGTCACAGGCATAGCGCCACCTGCTGACTGAAGGAACTTTGGCTTATAACTCAACGAAACAATGTCCGACCAGCCTGAAACTTCACATGTTTGATAAAATTCCTCTCCTGAAGACATCCATGTGCCAATACTTAGTCACAGTTGTAGCGCCACCTGCTGACAGGAGGAAGTTTGGCATAAATCTGTGATTTTCTCAGGTTTTTTGTATGTTTCGGATTAAATTTATATCGTCCGCTGTTCACTGTCGTGGTGGGGCCACCGAGCGGCGGTGGGCCGGTGGTGCGAGGTCCCTTTCATCGCTGCTTGCAGCTTTAATTTTCTATTGTATTTCTGCAAAATTTACATTCTATTGTTTTTATAACTTTTATATGTCTTTGTTGTATTATTTTGAGGGCACAAGTGGTTGTGTAAGCAATTCACTGCATATCATACTGTGTATGTGACAAAGAAATTCAATTTGAAATATAAAAGATTTAGTCTTTTGGCAAACCTGTGGCGAAAGCAATCCCCAAGCAGGTGGTGAAGCAGGTAATGGCAATGATGTCATCAACGCTGCACGCTGCCATGAGGAGCGTAGGTATGCCCTGCTCTAAACCATATCCTTGTCTATGCAAAAGCAGCATGGACGGGACCACAACAGCTGGAGTAACGGCCCCAAGAACAAACCTACAGACCAGAAAAGTACAATTTGAGAAATGCCTATGCAGACAATTGTCTCTTGTCTCTTCATAAAACATGGTTTACCCTAAAATAAAGCCCCAGATCCATGGAAGACCCAGTATTAAATAGGAGACCACTGCCATAGTGGCTGCCTCAAAAATGAGAGGGAACATGGACAAACGCAAACACACAGCTTTCAGCTTCTTCAGAGCCTGAAACACACATATAGGATAATTAGATACGGCTAAAACAATTTCACAACTCAAGCACTACAATATCTGAAAATAATCATTATAACACTAATAATAATATGGAACATTCCTTTTGCATTAAGGTGCAATAAATGAAGCGTTACTACCCACTTCCCCTTATATAGGTGCTGGTATGCTATTGGCTAGCTAGACCAACCCAAAGATAAACCTAGTGCCTCAGAATAGAAAGCTGAAAATAAACACTAATGGCAGGACAACAAAAATGGACAACAGAGAATTTAAAATGAGAATATCCAGCCAGATCTCATGAGTAAACGTAACTATTTTTGTACGTTTTGTCACTTTAGTGGCTAATTCATATGAATTCGTACAAGTTCAGTTGCACGAAAAGGTCTGATTTTAAAAGGAGGCATGGCACCAAACCCCACCCCTAAACCCAACCGTCATTGGGGGATGAGCAAACCGTACAAAATTGTATGAATGGAAACGTACAAATTCATACAAATCAGCCACTAAATCAAAAAGTGAGATGAATTATGAATTGTGTATGAATTGTCGTGAGATTGTGTTGGAATATCTGTTGAAGTTTTGAGTCACTGGTAGTGTTTTAAAGTCTATATATACTTTTTGCCTCAACTTGATTTATTAACATCAGCAAAATATCTATTACCTGTTTATTTTAGTACGGTCATTATGTATATACATTTTCCTTTTATTGTAAAGTGCTAATAATAATATTAGCATTTTTTAGGAAAATATTTTAGCGCAAGAAACATTGTTAATGTACGGTTCAACAACATTATTACATATTTGTTCAGTATCGTGCAGCTCTACTTTAGTTTTACATTTTAATAAAAAATAATGAAAACAGTTTATGGACATAAAAAAGTGGACATCCCTATGTAGATCCCTATGATTTCCGTGATCCAGAAAGTTAGCGAGTGTCATGGAACTTGCCAAATTTTACATGAATAAATAAAAGGTAGTGCTGTACACCTTGCCAAATTGTGATATGGACTATTAACCTGTGAATATGAAACCACAAGAGACCATTTAACTATTAGATCTGCATGTTCTGCACATTTGTGTAAATACAGTTTGGTTTAATACACACACACTCACATATTACTATTAGAAGACATAAACACACAAACTTTAATTCCAGAACTAAAGAAAAAAAGTCACTTCTCTGGCATGTTTTATCACCAAATCATGTAAACACTGAAATTCATAGCATCTTAAAATCAACAACAAGACTTTAGACTTAGACTTTTTATTATTTAGACCATTTTATAGTGTTCTTAAAACTAAAATGTGGTTGCATTCTTCATAAATTGTTGCTATATTGAATAAGAACATGATTTTTGATTAATAAAGATTTAATTCAATAATTAATTCAGAAAAAAATAAAATGTTATTTTTTATAGTGCCCCAAGTATATTGTAAAGGCACTTTGCCTTTGTCAGCATCAACAGCAACGCTTCTGATGTTACTCGACAGGAGTTGATTAGGTTTCATACCTTGCTGTCTAATTCCAAGCCAGCCTTTACCAGAATGACACCCAGCGCGATGTTCCTCAGAGAAGAGGACCATCTAACATCAATGTAAACCGCATCTGTAACCACAGGGATGTTTCTGAGGATAAAGCCAGCCAGCAGCATGCCTGCAAACACACACAGAGAACTGAAGAACACAAACAGAAATCCTAGAGTTTCCTATTACAGTTCTCACACTGGCGAACGATTACAAAATAAATAGATCAACGGAGAAATAACACAGGTTACTTATCTTTGAGCTGTGGGGAAAATGCACTTAATTCGATTTATAATAATAGATTATGTTTTTGGAAGAAGTCAGTAAAAGCTACACTTACAGTGTTTAATCAATGAATACAGTATTATTGTATGATATCATTATGATTTTAAATAATTATTTTATATTTTTGTAAAAAATGTAATGTATTTTATTTCTGAGACAAAAAAATGAACTTATGTCACACAATCTTTCAGAAAATATTCTAATATGCCACAAGATCAATGGTATTTTCAAAATCACATTTTTTTCCAATGTAAATGCAGTATAATTTCTTTCCTTCTTTCCGGTTGGCTTGAGTGGGAGGTCACATGATCTTCCTTGATTCATTTAACCTGCGAGAGTTTGTATGAACGGCATAGTGAGATTTCAACGCAGGCACCAGTTACATACTCCTGAATATTCTACTGCTGGTTATCAGGCCAACACGGTAAACCAAGCATTGTTTGTATTTTATTTGTTTATTTTGATGTTCCTTTTGATTGTGTTTGTGTAAACATTTGGTTTGTTTATTTGTTTCTTTAGTTTTCACGGTGTTCAATAAAGTAACGCATGGACATCAGTATTTGGGAAGCGTGGACTGTTATAATAACTGGCGGGTAGCTACAGTTTGGGTTTCGCCTCAAAACATCAGCATGCAGGCTGTTTTCTCCTTTTTGTTGGCTAATGCGGCTTTATTCTAATGCTGAGTACTAACAACAAGTGATGCAACACCCAATAAAAGGTATCATTTTCACGTTAAAAGGAGTTTTTGTCCTAGCCCTCAGCAACAGCGACGTTCCAAATTTCTATTTTAGAAATTCTTTTTTATTTCCGCAATGTCACCGCTGAACAGTGGCATAAACTATTGACAATGATCACCTCAGGTACAGAACATTTGCTTTGCAACCAATTTGAGTTGAAATACTATGTTACGTGACATTTATTGCCATACTAATGAAATCAGCAGCAGATAGTTTAACTAGAAGAAGGTTATACAGCGCAAACCAACAACATTAGTCACTCAGTAGCCTATTAATAATGTTAAAGAATTTTAATGTGTATTAATTCAAATAAAAGCCTTTACCATTTCATTGGGAATGCAGTGGTTGGTATTTAAATGTGTCTGGCATGTCGCATAACATTTGGTGCAGACAGCCAAATTGCTCACTGCTGGAGTCTTGTTGTTTCGTGTGTTGTTAGGAGATGGTGTAAGGCTTTTATTGCTGCCTTTTGATTCGGAATGCTTTTGAGCTTACATCACAGTGTGTTTTTGCATTCCATGTGTACAGATTTTAATCACAGGTAAAAATACCTGTGTACATGTTGACAGGCTTATTGTCACATATGAAAATAGCTGTTGTATTTTATAGACTGTTGCATGAAATGCCTTCCCTGATACTTTTGATCAATATAACGAGTCCTTGCTAAATAAAAATCTGTGTTTCTAGAAAACCTTTGTCTAATAATATTTAAAAAAAAAACATTTAATGCACAAGTTGCCACTACAGTATTGCTCTTTTTGGTGGTGCTTCTTGTTTTCAATTACATTTAACAAAAGAAGACCTAGTCATTTTAAGAGGAATCCACATAGTTATCATTTTTACTGCAAGTGTGAAAAGATTTCGGCATGCTAAACAAGAATGCTACTTAGTTTTAAATGTAGCTTCTGAGCATTGCTTTACACAACATTGACCCCAAAATATATCTTTTTGCACACAAAATGCAACTAATGTGCATATTTAACATAATATGTTCAGTAATTGTCATACCGAGCAGAGGAGGTACAGGTGGCAGTCTTGGTAAATGTATGCGCCCAAACAGTTTTCCTCCGGCCACTGAACAAATAAACAAGGTCACAATTCCGAAAAGGTTTCCGCCTGGAAGACATTCTTTTTCTGTGATGGACCAGACCACTCCAAAGAGCACTGCAGCCATGGTCACTGCGAAGGGGACAAGAACAGACAGTTTTATGTGTTAAATCAACCAGCAGATCGCACTGCAAAACAATGTAAAATTGGCATAAAAAACATAATGCATTTACATCTAATAGATCATATTCAAAGATTTGTTTTAATTAATTTTGTGTTTACATTTCATTTTAAGGTTTTATTTGTTACAGTTTCAGTTCTGAGTAATATTAATTCACTACATTTACAGAGTTCTCACTAGATATACTTAAACTATATGGTTAGGTCTACTATTAGTTGCATGTTATGCACACTTTATTGTTATAGTAATTATGTAGAACATGTGCAACAATGACTAAGTGTTAACTGTTATCCTTTATAAGCATTTTTAGAAATACACAGACACATATTGTAATGTGACTAAATGTGCAATTTGTAATTATGCTAATTTATTTATTTCATTTTATTTATTAATTGACTTATTACTGCCATTTTTTATAGTTTAGAATTTCTAATTTAGTTTTTTGGTTGCATTTTGTTTGTATATGTCATGGCGAATAATATCCAAAATATGTTTTTTCACTTCCGCCTAAATGGATGAAAGTTTTTTTTTTTCATACTTCAGTTTCTTATCATATCTTGACCAATCAAATGCTCTCTAGTATCTGACATGCCCCGCCCCCTTCAAGATGCTTCTCATTTGCTTTTCATTTGACGCGCTCGAGCTCAACCACTCTCACTGGCAGAGCTGTGATTTAAACTAAATGCTACTGGCTGTTTTTCGTAAAGAGGAGGAGATACACTATGTCCCACCCCCTTGTTATTTTTCAGTTGAAATTATGTCAAACATCGAATAAAAAACGCACATTTCAAAGCACTTCACGGGACCTTTAATGTTATTAGTATTCTTCTTCTTTTTATTATTATTATTATTATTATTATTATGAAAAATCTGTTTCAAATAAATAATTTATATTCAGAAAAAGAAATGTTTATATTCCTTGAAAAGAAATGTATCATTCGCAGAAAATAACACAAGCAGCACAGTTGTTTTACAATTGGATATTAATACACAAGTGGATATTAATTACACATATTTACTGAACAGCAAATCAGCATATTAGTTTGATTTCAAAAGGCTTATAAGACACAGAAAATGATGCATTAATATAAAAAATATAATAATTAAATAAAACATTTTAATATTAATTATTATAGAAAACATTTTTTTATTATAATAATACTTACAAATACAACACAATACATTGCTATATAACTATATCGTACACAAAATAATTGGTGAGAACATTTAATCAATTATTTATCAATTTATTTTATTAATTAACATATTACATCTTAAAAAACAAAGAAAAAATAATAACACAGTCAAACAGATTTTTTAAATGTAAACTTTAGGTTTTGAAGACTATAGACAGACCTTTGGTGATAATGGCAGCCAGCAGGCCTCGGGGTGGACACGGGCATAGTCTGCGCAACCATGGGCAGCATTCATACGGAGGGTCTGTGTTGGTGCAAGCATCAACCGAAGACACTGGTCGAGGGACATAGAGGGTCTCTTCTGTCATGCTGGGATTGGGACTCTCTGGACGCTTCGGAACCACCAGGACTGTCTGACTGACAGTGAGGTGGTGCTGTCAGAGAAAATCAAAAGTGAGGTGAGATGCATTGATTTTAGTGGCAAAATATACTGTAACATTTGCAGATGCTTTATCCAGTGCAGCATCTAAAATAAAGTAGATTGTGGTCAATTTTTTATAAATGTCTGAGATCATACTTATTGCTTTAAAACCTGAACATAAACAATATATCTTAATGAATATATATACATTCTGTAAATTATAAATTATGTTTGTTTCAAGGTATTATTTTTCTTCTGGTTATTAATAGAGATTTTAATTGTATAAAAACTTTTAAATCATTTAGAGAAAACAGCTTAAAATAAGCTCAAAGTTATATTTTTGTTTTGTTTTGAGTGTAAAAATGTGACTTGCTGTCTGTGAAGGCTGTAATTATGAGTAAGATTTGAATATAACATGTAAAAAACAAAATACAATCAACAGTACATTTTTATTAATTAAAAAAATCCCAACTTTTGACTTTTTGTGTTGTTGATAAATATGTAAAGTACATTTTGTGTATTCAACATGCAAAATATCTGTCTCAGATATCTCACTGTATTTTCTTATTCATATTTTAATGTACATAAACGACTAAGCTATGAGCCAAAGAAGAAAAACTTAACAATAAGGTATCATTTGTGAACAGTGTACTTTACATGACCTAAAAATGAACAACACTTCAGAGTGCTAATGTTAATCACTATCTTTAGTCATATTTAAGAGACAAATCTGCATGTGGTAAGATCTGTTAATACATCATGAAGTAATAAACAATTTTATTCACACTCCTTATAAAAATTATCCAATTTTTATTAGAGTAAATGTGTGGTAACCATCTAATAGGTAGACTGATTACTAATTGATTGCCAAATCACAGCTTTACTACAATTTCCATTGATAAAGTAGCAAAACCACAGTTAATTTATGATTACTATGAATTAACTACAACAGCCATGTTTTTTGCTTTGTTTTGTTTGTTGTAATTTAGTTAACTTTCAAAAGGGAAACACTAACGAAGTCTAATAAAAACTTTAACTTTATTTCAAGGTGCCCTAGTTGCAATATAAACATTCACTACTGAGTATTATTAATTAATTACACATACTAACAATTAGAATTAGGGTTATAATGTGAGTTTAGGGTTATATGCATGTATTTATGCATAATAATAGTAATTGCTATAGTAAGGACATCCTTAAACAAAGTGTTAACAAATGCATGGCTGTTAGTTTAATAAATTAATGTTATTATTATGTTATGTTACGTTGTGTTAATTTTGTTTATTAAATGGATTATTCACCCAAAACTGACAATTCTGTCATCATTTACTCATCCTTCATTTGTCACAAACCTGTTTTGAGTTTCTACTTTCTGTTAAACACAAAAGAAGTTATTTTGAAAAATGTTGGAAACCTGTAACCATTGACTTCTATACTACTTGAGTTTCCTACTAAGGAAAACAATGGTTACAGGTTTCTACTATATTTCAAAATATTTTATTTTCAGTTCAACCGAAAAGAAACTCAAACAGGTTTGTCACAGTTTGAGAGAGAGTAAAAGGTGAATATGTTTTCATTTTGGGGTAAAGTATCCCTTTAACGCTTGAGTTAGAACACAGCACTACTGTACATATCATTAGTAAAAAGCAAATAGGCTACTTCCAAACTAATTTCTGACAAAAAGAAGAAGAAAGAGAAAAACAACATCAAGTGTGGAAGTATGACTGATATAAACCTACTTCAGCATGATTCCCCAACGCAGAGGCGGCATCCTCAGTCCTCTGCGAGTAAATGGAGTGGGCTGAATGGGGTCTAGACTGGACATCCTCCATGGCACTGCACTTCTGCTCCATCCTCACCCGAGTCCTCTAGCCATAGCACGAGCTCGTGCCCATGACCTGTGTTCATGTATTAAAGGTACAGTTGGTTTTATATTCGTACATTCTGACCATCTCCTTAATAATATGATTTCAGAAAAGTATTATTTGCAATTTCTAAACATTAAAATCATATTAGCAGCTCACTATCAAAGTACAACTTTGCTTACAGTCCATCAAATGGTGCTAATATTGTTCTGAAGTCATACTTACATGCGATTTCAGACCAAATGTTCAGAGTAGCGTGGTAAACAATATAGGGAGCGAGTTTTCACTTAACCAATGTGTCAATATAAATTCAACTTTCCTTCAAATGATTAGCTAAATAACGGTCACTGTGTCTGTCTACCGATAAAGCCTGTCAATGGAGTTCAAAGGGGAAATAACTCGAGTACTAGGACAGAAACGCGACTGGTTTATTCAACAGGTTAATCGGATTGTGACAGCACTAAACGCGACGCCTGGGCCATATGGTGGTTTAACGGAGCGCGTGGCATATGGTCTCTGTCTATGGTACTGTAGTAAACCACGAACTCACTGAACATCTTATTAACTGTTCCTAAACATCAAATTCATATTTGTCTCCATATAATCGTGTATATTTATGTTATCTTGTCTAATTAATCCCAATACAGTGTTGTTTTGTAAGACCTAAAACATGCATTTTGTTTTCTTTGTGTGATAACAAATCAGATGTCTGACATTTAATAATAAACCGTCATGACTTTAAACCTCCATGCCATCAAATCAAACCTCAAACGGAAGTATCGGCACTTTTTATTAAGCATTTCGATTAATTGGTTGACTGGCATGTGCCGAGCTTTGCACATATAGAAGCAGATAATACTGAAAATACACGCGCCTGATCCTGAAATGCAGTATATTTAAAAGGTTAATCTTTTACCCGGTCCAGACATCCGGAAGTGTAAGTGGCAGAGGAGGGTGTTGTTTCATCATACGTCCAATCAAATTCGAGCTTTCGACTAGTTTTCCGACCAGTCCCGCCTCTTTTGTTGCATGATTGGCTAGACGTTACCGACCAATCACAGGACATCGACAGGAGACGCGTGTTTATTATTATGATCTTCTAATCATGTTATACAGCTTTATCTGTTTTGGAGTTGCCCATGTGTAGTTAATTTTTGGTTGGATTTCTGCTCTTTTATTAGAATCAACTTTATGCCCAGTTTTCAACTTTGTTTTAAAAAATGTTTTATTTGGTTTTCTTACATTCAACAGATCATTACACAAAGAGTACTTTTTGATCAACTTATTACTTCTGTTGGCAAAATTTAGCATACACAAAAGCAAGTTCAGTGATTGCAAGCCATTATTTATTATTTTGAAGTCAGAATTTAAGCTTTATATAAAAACTATCTATAATCTGAGAAATAAGAAAGCTGTTAAGTGTATTAATGTATGCAAACATTTGCATGTTTTATTAATTTTTTTTTCTTTTGTCTTTTTTCCTTGACTGTCGTCATCCCCTGGCTCTTTTCTAATTGTTGTTATTTCTGAAATGTTCAATAAATTTTTTTTTTTATTAAAAAAAAGTTATACAGCTTTATGTACTGAGGTTTTATGTGGTTTATTTGTTAATGTATAATGTCACATTAAATCGAGATAAAGCCAGAGATCTGTCTGGCTTTGATTCAGTCAAAACATGGTATTAATCTTATTGATTCATGATTTGTGTGTTTATCATGATCCTCTAATCATTTCATAGACTACATTTAGGCTTTATGTGGTTCTTCTGTCAACAAAGACCACATAAAATCAAGCTAAAGCCAGAGGATTAATAAAATAAATACTAAAAGTTCAAGATTGTTTTAATTATGGGTTCTTAATCTAAACATGGTTTATTAATCTTATTGATTCATCAATAAAGAATTAGCCAGAACTAAAATAGCAACATACCAAGCCGTTTTCAAGATTGTTTATTGTTTATTATTGTTTTTTAAAACTGTTTTAATGTATTTAAATCCCAGATAACACATTCTGCAATTACAGTTTCATACAGTTAGAAGTATGAAATACATGAGTGGGTAAATTACATCACTGTCTAAGAATGACCTGGTACATATTAAACACTATCATGATTTTCAGAAAATGCAGCACTAATTGTTTATTTATTTATTGTTTTTTAATTGGCCAGTAATAAAGAAAGTAAATGATTACAGTTTGCTGAGTTGAACTGCCTGCATGTTAAGAGTACTGTATGCAACAAATAATCCTCATAGTCTCCATCCTCCATCAATGATGACTTCTGTTCCCGTTACAAAGGTAGACTGTAGGAATAAAACATGTGGGAAAAGTATTTATAAAAATGTTATAGCATCACTAATTTGTGCAGAAAGACTGACAACATTTCAAGTAAACAAGGCAACATTTATTTGTAGAGCCATTATATCTTAAGAGATAATTCACCCAGAAATGTGTATTTACAGTTATGTTCAATGAATTCAATTCATTGTCAATTGATCTTTATTTTTTCTATTGCACTTTTTACTATATAGTTTGTGTCAAAGCAGCTTAGCATACATCAAGAAACATCCCTGGCGATTCATATAATAGAAGTCATTTGTCAACCATTTTTAAGAATAAAAATAAACACATACCAACAAGCTCAAATCAATGCCAGTGGCTCCTTAAGATACACTGAGGTCTTAAGAAGCAGCTGAACATTATTTACATTATTACTAGCTTTAATCCACAGGCTCCGCAAACAGTTATAAAATTGCAGAACTATATAGTGAGAGCACAAAAAAAAAATAATAATAATAATGTTAGTGAAAATCACCAAGGACCACAGATTATCTAAATATCTTCTTTAATGTTCTACTAAATAATAAAAGGTCTTGAGGGTGAGTTTTCATTTTGAGGTTGAACTATCCCTTTAAATTATATCAGAAAAAAAGTTGAATCTCTCACCTCGTCTGAAGCCAAGTACACACACAGATGCGCCACTTCCTCTGCTGTGCACAATCGACCAGTCTTCTGTCTGGCCATAAAGTCTTTAAAAGCCTGAGAGGTGATACATAGAAACTCTATGACATAGAATGACAGACTGAATTGTGAGCTTATATGATTAGTAACTATTAATATAGTATAGTATAGTATAGTATAGTATAGTATAGTATAGTATAGTATAGTATAGTATAGTATAGACCATTTTGAGAGATGGAAACAATATCAATGGTCCTAAAGTATTTCTGTTTTACATTTTTTATTTCCCTATATTTCGAAAAAATGATTGAATAACCTCTGTTACAGTTAGGAAATAGTTTAACAACAAGCAGGAAATGTTCATGGACCAATGACATTACCAGATTGAAATGGTCTATAGTATAGTATAGTATAGTATAGTATAGTATAGTATAGTATAGTATAATATAACTATTCGTATATAGATCAGTGATTATTATAGATGATTTAATGTTACTGATCATATAAAAATATTTAAATAAATAATTTTGTACTCACAAATGTATTTATTATTACATTTATTTCTCACTTTTGTGCAAAAGAAATTCATTTCACAGAAGCATTGTAAATGTAAATACACAACCTTGCACAGAAGAATAAAAAAGCATAATAACTATTAGTAGTACTTAATTATTAACAATGTTTTTTACTGTCATTAACAGTGAAAATCCAAATATTCAGAACTGATTGACAGAGGGAGTATTTTACTTTTGTAGTAGCAGTTATTTGAAAAAGAAATCTTTGGTAACTTTATACATTTGTACTTTCTATTTTGATCCTTTTAATGTGTCCTATTTGTTTGTTTTAAATCTTGTACAATTTTTTGGAAAGTGGTGCATCAACATTTACAACAAAATATCAAGCAACAAAACTGTTCCACCGCTTATAATTACACAAAATGATTTAAATCTGCATATTAGATTCGTTTCTAAAGGATTATGTGACCCTGAAGATTGAAAATTCTGAAAATGCAGTTTTGCCATTACAGCAATAAATAACATTTAAAAATGAATTAGAAAACAAACCAGTTATTTTAAACTGTAATAGTAATTCACAACATTACTGTTACACTGATCAAAATAAATGCAGCCTTGAAGGAACGCTTTTCAGGCACTGTCTATTACCATTGCGCCTGCTTCAGCCATGATACGGCAGCAAAGTACTCTGATTAATATGCCAGAATAAGAGTATAGTTCCAATTCATATCAGTCTAGAAAATATCAACATTTATTTTTTCAATCAGTCTCAGCACATGATGAAATCAGAGAGGAGTAATTTTTGAGCAAGATGCTAACGGTCTAATCCAATTCTATGATCTATGCTAAGCTATGCTAAAAGAGATCAAATAGATATAAACATGGTAAATCTCAACTGTTTAACTCTAGGGGAGCTGTAAAATGAGCCTTAATGAGATTTGAAATGAGAAAAACAAAACAAAAAGACTAAGCTTACGTTTAATAAGCAAAAGACACATTTAGTGTCCGTATTTGATTCTTTTAACTGTACATTAATATTGTGAGTATAAAATAATGTTGTGTAAAAAATGAGACCCAAGCCTCTTCACTTCAGAGATGCCAGAACATGTCTCTCTAAATGCCCAAGTGAATCATCTTCAAAAGTAAGTTGAAAACAGGTAACTGCTATGTTTCTCTGGCTGTGCATCAGATGGCTTAAAGCTATCTTCCCCAGGAGCTCCCACAAAAATAAAGAAACAGAAGAGAGCATTTGGAAAAAAGACATCAGAAGATCACACAAACAGCTTCAGAATACTAATGTGTGAAAGGAAAGCACTACCTGCTCTGGATCAGGCCTAGCCTGAATCCTCTCCCGTAATGATGGTGTATCCACAGTTCCTGCATGGGTCAAGAGAAGCAAAATGACTCCTATAATGTCATCTCAGGTCAACAGAGAAAACCAATCGATAAATGAATTAGCATACCTGGGCAGATGCAATTACAGCGGATGCCTTGTTCCAGAAAATCAGCTGCCACAGATTTGGTTAGTCCAATGACGGCGGCTTTAGATGTGCTGTAGACACATCTGTTCACCACTCCTGGACATGCAATTAAGGTCGAGCAATTAGGAGAAGGGGAAACTTTACCTGACCTGACATTTATCCAATTCCAGTATCACCCGAACTGGAGATAATGGGGGTAAGACAATATGCCAAGAACGCCACACAACAACGCCAATCATCACATGTAATTAAGAACCAGATCTCAATATACAACAGGGTGTATTACAGATTACACATTTATAACTATGTGTCAAAATGCAAACAGGTTGTAGAAGAATGTAGCATGTACCTTTGATACTAGATGCCACAGATGCCATATTGATGATATTCCCAGATTTACGAGCCAGCATCTATATGGAGATGGACAAGACGACATTAGTTTCAGTTGGCGTACAGGGTAAAGTGACCTTCTTCGTAGAGTATAAGACAACATGATAGACCCTTTTCACATTTCCAGGTTTCTCAGTAGCGGAAGTAGTCATAGTTAGGAAAACTTAGAGCGCAGTGAATGGGACAATACAACAATTTTTTTTTTACAATCTTATTTGCTCAAATAATAAAAGAAAAACACCACATTGATGATATAAAAACTTTCAGAAAAAAGGAAAACAATAGTGTGAGACTGATGAAGGCAGCCAGAGGAGAGAAAAACGTCTAATATTCTAATATCCATAGACGCTGCATTAGAAACACCTCGCACAATCAGTAATTAGTTTTTTGTCATTTGAAGCAAAGATGATATAATATATACAGTATATACAATAAAATGTTCATACATTTAAAAAAAAAAATCTGAATATTAAACTTTCAAGGATTTAAGATTTTGATGAGCGTTAAACGCTTCATAACAGGCTTGTGAAAAGGGTCCATTGCTGCATCTATGTACATGACATGGACCCTGTGCTGATAAATTACCAAAAACACAAAACTATTCAAAGATTTAGGGTAAAGAAATGGTTATTCACTTTAGCAAAGATGCATTAAAACGTAGTGTATTGGTCCAAAAGAATTATGTTATGTTTGTATGTATGTAAGTTTTTTTAATATTCACATACAAAATAAAAGTTTGCATTTACATTTGTGTGTGTGCTGTGTATATTTATTATGTATATATAAAAACACACACAAATATACATACAGTATATCATTAAAAATATTTGCATATATTACTATTTATATATAGTCTAATGTTAAACCATGTTAATCTTAAACCAAAAATGTTAAAATGTAATCTTAAACCAAAAAATAAAATAAAATAAAATAAAATAAAAGGGTGTCACGATGGCTCAGTATTCGCCTCACGTCCTGGCTGGGCCAGTTGGCATTTCTGTGTGGAGTTTGCATGTTCTCACCGTGTTCATGTGGGTTTCCGCCAGGTGCTCCAGTTTCCCCACAGTCCAAAGACTTGCGGTGTAAGTGAACTGGATAAACTAAATCAGCAATACTGTATGATTGTGTGTGAATGAGAGAGTATATGGGTGTTTCTTAGTGCTGAGTTGCATCTGGAAGGGCATCTGCTGCATAAAACATATGCAGGAATAGTTGGCAGTTCATTCTGCTGTGGCGACCCCTGATAAATATGGGACTAAGCTGAAGGAAAATTAATGAATGAATGAAACTAAACTAAAATAAACTAAAATAAAATAAAATGTAAAAGAAATCTCTAAACACAAAGGAGATAGCATGTGTTCTGGGCTAATCCTAGCAAGAAGAAAGGCAAAATGACCTTAGGCAGGAAGGCTTTGATCATCAGGTACATGCTACGGACATTCACATTCATGGTGAAGTCCCAATCTGATTCCTCACAGTCCAGTATAGAGCCGTGATGGACAAATCTGTGTCAAAGAAAGAAGAATGAGAAAATGAAATCAAGTTTTTCCTTCCTGTAACATAATTTCTGGAGGGTAGTGGATACTATAAACTGCATATAATATCAATATTTTGGGTCTCTATAGATAAAAAAACAAACAAATCTGATATATGGCAATATATGCCAATCACATACAGTTGAAATCAAAATCATTAGTACTTTTGTTTGTCTACATAACAAACCACTTGTCTAATTGCCAAATATGTACTGTGATCATGGCAAAGACGAAAGTAATTAGTTATTAGAAATTAAAACTATAACGTTCAAAAATATGTTCAAAATCTTTTCTCCTTTAAACGACATTTGGGAAATAATTTTTAAAAGAATTCAAATTTCACAGCAGGGCTAAAAATCTAGACTTTCACTGTATATGACATACAGGTTCATGCTTGGATTTCACATATTTGAAAAGAAAACATATTTATACATATATGCAACATATATTTCAAAATATGTATATAGATATTCTTTCATTCAATTTTTTTTCAGCTTAGCCCCTTTATTTATCAGAGGTCACCACAGCGGAATGAACCGCTAACTTATCCAGCATATGTTTTACGCAGCGGATGCCCTTCCAGCTGCAACCCATCACTGGGAAACATTTCTACATACTCATTCAAACACAAACACTACAGACAATTTAGCTTACCCAATTCACCTATACCGCATGTCTTTGGACATGTGGGGGAAACTGGAGCACCCGGAGGAAACCCACGCAACCACGGGGAGAACATGCAAACTCCACACAGAAATGGCAACTGACCAGTGACCTTTCTGCTGCGAGGCAACAGCACTCCCCACTGTGCCACCGCGCCACCCATGTTCAGCTATATTAAATAGCTTTAAACATACATGTTCGTATTTGGCCATATACTGTATCATATTTCTGCATGGTACATTACACATTTACTGCTTTAAAGAGAAATATCAACCCAGCAATATTGAAGAGCACATCCACATGGTCAAAGTCCTTGGCAAGGGCCTCGACTTGGTCTTTCTTGGTAACATCAACAACTTTGGTTTTGATTCCTGGAAAACAAGGCCAAAAAAAGCACAGTCTAAGAATCAGAAGAGCATACACAAAAGCCTAAGAAGAGAAGCAGCCTTGAAGTAAAGCAATTTGGTTGTAACATAATGGGATTACGTGGCAAAGTAGAGCCGTATGAAAAGGGGGGCTGAAAAAAAGCCCACTCGCCTTTGAAATCTCTTTGTAGGGGAAAGGTCTGATATAGACATGCTCATAGATCAAAGCTTGAGCAAATTCAAAAGCAAGCACATATGACTGGGTGTCCATCACCAAAGTTTGGGTTGAATAATATTGTAGACATTCTATGTAATAACAGCTAAGTTAAATGATTATGTAAACTCTAACCTACAGTACTGCAGCAGTGACTGTAAAGACATTTATTTATTCATTTTCCTTCGGCTAAGTCCCTTTTATATCAGGGGTGCCTCAGCGGAATGAACCGCCAACTTTCCAGCATATGTTTTATGCAGTGGATGCCCTTCCAGCTGCAACCCAGTACTGGGAAACACCCATACACTCTCACATTCACACACACTCACTCATTCACTACAGACAATTTAGTTTATTCAATTCACCTGTACCACATGAACCACAAAATAAATGTAATTTTGAACTTTCTGTTGACCAAAGAATCCAGAAAAAGATATTATGTGATTCACAAAACTATTTAAAATATTTACAAAAATTATTCAAATAAAAATATAATGTGTTCAATAAGCTATAAGTCAGACTAATTTATGAAAGATCAAGTAACGCTGTATTTGATGAAAATTCAGCTTTTCATAACAACATTAAACTACACTTATTTTATATTACAACAATATTTTTAAATATCACTGTTTTATTGCATTTTTGTATCAAATAAATGCACCCTTGTGGAGATAAAAAGAAGAGAAAAAAATGAAAAAGAACAACAGTAAACTGTAAAAAAAGATTTAAACCACAAACTATTGAACAATGGCGTACGAGTTGGCTTTTGAATGATGCTGTATGAAATGTATTAAAAATACATTACTGGTAACACTTTAAAATCATGGTCCATTAGTCAGTGTATTTACTAACATGAACAAACCATTAGTAGTACATTTATTACTGTATTTATTTACCTTTATTAATGTTAGTTAGTGTTATACAGTATAAGTTAAATAACATTATTTCATATACACAGTTAACTGACAGTGCATTAACTAATGTTAACAAGCACAACTTTGGATTTTAATATTAATGTTAAACTCATTCATTCATTCATTTTCTTTTCGGCTTAGTCCCTTTATTAATCCGGAGTCGCCACAGCGGAATGAACCGCCAACTTATCCAGCATTTGTTTTACGCAGCGGATGCCCTTCCAGCCACAACCCATCTCTGGGAAATTAATGTTAAACTGTGATCAATAAATGCTATACAAAATTGTTCACACTTAGTAAATGTTAGTAAATACATTAACTAATGGACCATTATTCTAAAGTGTTACCATCTTGGCTTCCCTTCATTAAGACATTACAGTACAGATTAGTTATTGTAATCATTGTCAAAATTGCATGCTAATAAACAAAATCAGTCCAAATAAATACATTAAAAAACCAGACAACAAACAAAAAAAAATAGTTAAAACTGAAATCTTAATCAGGCCTGTAGCCAGAGGGAGCTCAGGTGGTTTGAAAGACCCACCCATCACTGACAAAAGTCCAGAATTTGTCCCATACATGAGCTTATTTATCCCATTTTGTTTGCTATGCCATCATAAATTTGAAAAAAAAAAAACCATCTAAAATGGCTTTTAAGACCAAATGAAGTATCTTTCGTTACTGTTTTGTTTTTGTTATTTTACAAACTACTTTTACTCTAAACATTGGGACTTAGTCTTGAAACAAAAACTATCAATAAAAGTTGTGAAGCAGCAAAAGCGGCCCACATTACAATTACATTTAATACTAATTTGGCTAATGTTGTTATCCATTATTTTTCAGGTGTACTTTTTAGCAAGAAAAATCATGACGCTCTACATTACTATTATCATTATTGCTATTATTATTATTATGTTTTAATTATTTTTTTATTCAAATTGCCAAATTCTGACTGAGGACAGTTGTATGTGCTTGCCAGTTTATTTAATAAACGACAATAGACTACAGTTTTTAATGTAATAATTAGTCATTTTAATTTAACTTAACAGATTCCTACTTTTTTAATGATATATGATGTAATAAATTTGTATTTTTAAAAATAGTATTTATTTATATTTCTTTATTCTAAATCTTTGGGAAATATTTTGGCACATCAAAAGGTGTGGTTATGATGACCATCCAACAAGCTAATCCAGCTAAAAATAGAGCTTTAAATGCTTTATTTAACCTCATAGTTAAGAAAATAACTCCATAAAATGTCTACATTTTGGGAAAAAAGAACCACCCCTTTCATCCAGCTGGCTACTGGCCTGTTAATTAAGACATGAGGAATTGAATAAACAGAGATAAAGATCTTGTATTTTTTTCCAACAGTTTTCTCCACTAGGTGGCAATACATAGCCAGTCAATAAGTTACCTGGAATACCATCCAGCTCTTTCAGTTTCTCTCCATTGATATCCGTAGCAGTAACTTGTGCACCTTCTTTGGCAAAAGCCTTTTATAATTAAGAACAGATTACAGTTAAAGTCAGTAAACAACAAGATGTATTTGACCTTACAAAAAAATGTAATGAATGAGCAATCAGTGTGTGTTTGGATTCACGTTCATCCCGTTATTATTAAATCATAATATGTGAACACTGTTTCAAGCTACAGCTCAGATGGAGCACGGCTGATCTGATATAAAACCTCACCATATAAACCTTTCAATAACCCTCCACTGGTGAAATTTCATTTGACGACAATATGTGCAATAACCTGTTCCCTCCATGCCAACTGACTCAGGGCTACAGTGTTTCCTCAATCTGCAGTCTCTCTCATTTAATCCTCATTGTAATATTCACTTGATATGGAAATGTATTCACCTAGCAGGTGTGCATCTAACCACCTTCGGCTCGCCTGATAACATGCTGTTGACTTGCAGAAATCAAATTTGCCTAAATGATATCAGACACTTAATGATTAACTGCAACATTTGCAAAAGTTAAAAAAAAAGTGCAGGTTAAAAAATACCAAATACTGTAGGTTGCAAAGTCTAAAAATATTTTACCCTCAAGCCAGGTTCAACATTACGTCCAAAAAACATGTACAAGACAGCCTGGAAATGTCATGTTGACAGCTCATGCATTACAAGCTTTTATTCAACAGTGAAACACATGGCAACTGTAAACTCTCAGAGTACATTCAGAAAATGAGACGCATAAAATACAACTAAGTGGCAAACAGGGCTGTCAATAAGCGAATCTTAAAGGGTTGTAAAATGAAAGTGCAATCTTTAAAATGGATGTAAAATGAATGGTTACTATAGCAGATGCTTTTCCAATGCCTTGTGCTGCTGCAGAAAGAACTATCACTTTCCCGTCCAGACGGCCCATGGTCTTTAATAACAACCTACACATGTGGAAAAGACATAAAAACGAACGTTTATTAGTAAAATTTGATTGAACACAATAACATTTATTCTAAAGAAGCGTTTACATTTCAAAAAATGGTACTGAATAGTTCGAAATGTGGCATATTTAGTTGACTTTACCTCAAAATAACCATATTTAGTCTCGTTTGTTGTTATCAGATGGATTATTTGATAATAAGTTGACATAAAATTGTGTTTGATAAACGTTTAAGCAGAATCGCACGATCATTCTGGCTAGTAATGATTTATCATGCAGTACTTGACGTTAATTTAGTTGTTTCATTATCACACGTCACGTGACGAGTGTAAAGGTATTTCAGTGCAGCAGTGTAAATCACTGTAAACACACTGTGCAACACAAGCGCAAGTTTATGCGCTGTAAAAAGTTAACAACTAGTCAAATGGAAAGTTTCGTACAGGCAGTTTCGGTTTAAAAGAAGAAAAAACACAATAAACAGTTGAAGAACTTACTGACAAGTGACAACTCAACTTGTGAAAACAACACACGTGATGAACAAACGTCCGTGTCGTCCAGGTTTTGGTGTCCTGTCAAAATAAAAGTCATGTAAATACATATATTTAATTTCTATGAATATATAAATATATTAATCAAATTTATTTGGAATATTATTTTTTAATGCATACGATAAAATAACGTGTTATGCTTTGTGGATTTTTTCATTAGTGATGCCATGGACTGAAGATTTTGAACACAGCTCCATTCAGAACAAAACAATTGGGACACTATTGAGACAACTGGAAAATACTTCAGCTCATATTCAAACTTATTCATTTGCATCTGCATACATCTGCCAGGTTGTTGTATGTTAATTATCAGAAGCATTAACACTATACACAGTATTTCTAAAGCACTACAGATGAAAATCTATATTTCCTTCATTGTTGCTTGTAGCATGAATTATGAAAGCCATTTATGAAGGATGTCAGTCAAAGAGGGTTTTAATTTAAAAACAAACATTAAATAACTCCTTTCCTGTTTAAAATGTCATAACTGTTTGAGTTCAATGGTCAGCTTGTTGCTTTTGAAACATTATGGTGTTATGGTACAATACAATCTTTTTTGTCTGTCTGTCTGTCTGTCTGTCTGTCTGTCTGTCTATTATAACTGTAATAAGTGATATGTGCATATAATCAACATAAGCCATTACCATTGTGAAGTGTTTTGTGATGTACTTCACAGACAGTGAACATATTGTTCAGAATCTCTGAAATGGCTACAATTTAAAATGTGGGGAAAGTGCTTCAGAGTAGTTGATGAGTAATGTATTAATAAGAGCACATCAAAATGAGCTTTTTTGAGCTCTGCAGTTTAGTTTTCCGTGCCAGATATGATGACACTTCTAACACAAACGTCACCTACAGGAGATCCTGTTTTAAAACATATATGATGGACAATCTAAAGGCACTTGACTTGATTCGTGTGCACATTTTGTTTTTGTTCAAGAAAAGCTAAAAAAAAAAGACACGCATTGACTGTAAAAAGGTGCAAGGACCCAAATCCAATCTAAGGTCAACACTTTAGCATTGTGGTACAAGACATGAATGGACCCAGAAGCAAATTGTTTCACTCTTCATACTTTGATGTCGCATCTATCCCATCATCCAATTCACTGCTGAAATTAGTGCTTCGTGAGCTTAGAGGCATGAAAATAAACACACATTGCTGGAGATAGATACATATTTAGAGGGCCTGTGTAGTTCAGTGGATGTCTTATTAAGGCTGTGGGAAACCTTTAATGGCTTATTGATCCTGCAAAAAAGTAGAAGTAAATAAGGTTTTTCTGCCTGGGGCTTCTGTTGCTTTTTACATCACTGGCCTGCCATTAAACCAGCCATTCCTTTGATTTAAACACATTCATAGATTTATTTATACATGAGCACAGGTTATACAACACCATAAGTGAAAGGGCATAAGTAAAACTAGCAAAAGCACACAAGACAAACATATGTAGGCCCGTAGCCAGCCTGGGGAAAGGGGTGACTCTTTTTTTTCTCAAAAAAGTGGACGTTTTTGCAGTTATTTACCTCATTTTCTATTAAACTATGAGGTTTAAATACTGCATTTTAAGAACTTTTTCTTTTGCTGGATTAGCTTGTCGGACGCTCATCAAAACCACACCAAAAATACCAAAAATATTTCCCAAAGATTTAGCAAAAAGAAATTATACAATGACTTTTAAAAATAATACAATACTTATTTTTAAAATACAAATTTATTACATATACTTCAATAGAAAAAACAGGAATCTGTTAAAGTTTTTTTAAATTAAAAAAGTGTAGCCTACACAAAAAAAAACACTAAACTACATGTTTGAAATGAGCTGAAACAACACAATTCTTGAAATTTCTTTGGCCAATTTATTTTATTTAGGCTCAGTCTACTTAAATTTGTAAACCATTATGGTCACTAAGCATTTTGTGTTGGGACAACATGAAGGAGCTGTGTTGGTTCAACTACCTAGTTAGGGGATTTGTAGTTCCCAGCATGTTTTGCATGGGATTGAATTAAGAGAGTAATATGTTGACA